>JAZKJV010001045.1:446773-932647 GCA_037367405.1 Ottelia alismoides | reverse complement strand
TATGAAGTCTGTATATCCAATAGAGGTTGTTGCAACAATTGCATTAACATCCATGTGGATGACTATTGAACCTTAGGATCAAATTTTCTAGTCTTCTAAAACATAAGCAACGAATTTCAAGTGTTATTAAAAGAATGGGATACAATTATTAGACTTTGATCTTATCAAATAAGAAAGTCAATTCCAATGATTAAATGTAGATGTAGATTATTTCGATGCACTATCCGGGTCCTTCTCTAAGGATCCTAGATAGACTAGATAGTCACACTATCAATACATCGGCTTATTGTAGTATTGGCATTCATCCAACTATTTGGATGTCATATGGAAGTCACAGAAGTACAATCAACTCTTTGACTTTCCTTCTTACTTGGGTCCAACCCATGCTTCCACTGCGCTCCCTTTATCTATAAACAACCATTGCTTAAGACAAAGGATCTCTTATGTTGAATTCAAAAGATTTCAATATAAAGTATTTCAACATTTATACATGCTTCATTCAATTCATACAATATGAATATTATGAAGCTTCATGAATGGCCAGAGTATAGATAGTAGAATGATGACACTCATCGTATCTACATCCATCTAAACTCTTAAAACATTAGTTCAGGTAGGTACTCAAATATTTTGAGTACATCATCTCTTATAGAGCTATCATTCTGCATGATGCAGAGAACCATGTCGTTCATGATTAAATGTCGAGATCACATATGTATGCCAGAATATCTTCTTAGATTTTATAAGGATTATTTGACAATTACGATCATCATCGACATGTCACTTCCAAAGTACATTCGATGAGATCAAGACTTATAGGGACATACAAAACCCTAGGGTTATAGTCCTATTGTCTATTTAATTGTCACTCATTATTATGAGGAAATTTGCACATTGCAACCACATACAATATGTGTCCAACTGCAAGTACTATATCTTAATTATGGATCCAATCCATGATATTTTACTAGTTATAATTGAGTATAGTATTGAGTGAGTTTAATGAAGGATTATCTGAAATAAGAAAATTACATATATATCCTTTACTTTGATTTAGGAATTTTTATATGAAAGTTGTCCTGCCTTGTCAACATTGAAAGTTCATTCCCTTAATCACTTTCAATGTAAGAGATATACTTACCATTATATCTCAACAAGATCTGGGATCTCCTTTCTAACTTTGTTACATACCAATAATATGAGAACCTGTAACTCAGATAAAAAGAAGTAGGAACACATTCTGCCTTGCAAGTCCAACTTGCATCTCCCAATTCGGTCTTTAACACCCGAGCCCACCACCCCTAAGGTGATGTTGACCCATCATTAATTGAACCAACCGTCAATAGGAATACAACTCGCTATGCACAATCCAATATCACCCCAATAATATGAGGGACCCAATATTGGGGTCACTACGCATACATCCTTACTCTTTCGAGAATCGAAGAGCCCGATCCAGATGCACTTGCATACAGGAGCTGTCACTTCAGACAGGCGTCTCCTACATACAATCCCTGGCGACAGAACCCTCCACCTTGATGGAAGACCATGGATGTCACTTATGTAATCCTCCATATCATATTCAAATTCTAATTAATCATCATGAATCATATTCATTATGATTAATTCTTCCAAGAGAAATAACATCTCTATTCATAATAGAGTGTTTTAATTTTAATTTAATTCCAATTAATCTAATCATATTAAATTAATGATCCAATTAATATCCAACAAACAATCTTTGTGTTACTTGAATTGCGGTATTATCTCAAATACGTATTATTCTGAAGTTTAATAATCAGAAAAATACACTGTGATCTCTCCTGCATTATCAAGTCCCTACCCACTGTCATGGCCAGTACCGACGGGAGTGGGACAGACCGCACACGGTGCAACCCGCTACCCCAACGCTCCCCGACTAGATACCATATCCACCTCGGGAAAAGATAATGCCAAATTGATCATTGTGTACTTGAGATTATAACAAGTTCTTCAACAGAAGTTATATCATATAATAATAATCAAAACAATTTTGATTAACATTATAACGAGCTTTGTTAAACAATCCCCAATCCTATTCAAGCAACTATGTTTGTTGGAATGTATATCATGTAGATCAAGTAACCAATTTGTGATTTAGATCACATCTAATCAAATATTGTTTAAGGCAATGCCATTTAAGGAAATAATTATCATCAAATATTTCACAAATATTTATCCATAATTATTCTAGGAAATTAAACCATTTAATTTCACTAATTAATTAAATGACAATCACAAGATTCTTGATTAGGAAAGTAATTTCCAGCAGTGACCCTCACTTACTAAAATTAGCATATCTCAATCAATTTAAACACAAATAAAGCAAAGTAAGTTTCTAAAATTTGCTAATTTGATTTACAACAGAACCTAAGTAATTTTCACGCATTTTTAAGCGTTCAAATACGCAATTAACTCCTTAATTACGTTGAGATTCACAGTTCCCGAAATAGTGGATACACGTTCACTAATTTGATCATAACTTGAGCAAAAAGATTCGAAATCACACAAAATCAGATCTTACGGTTTCCTTATTTAATGGGGAACAAATTCCAAATTTTATTTTCGTGTTTAAACAATTAAAACATAAAACTTTCGCAACCCTAACGAACCCAAGTCAGCTTAGGTTTATGGATCGAATCCGAAACCTTCAACCTAAGGCTCTGCTACCACTTGAAGGATATGGTAAGATCTTTACATGCATCACAGAAGCGTGAAGATCGCATCGTATGCAATCGGGAGTGACCAGTCGCACTAGTTGCTCTAGACAGCGGAATTTTTTTTCATGCGATGAAACCACATGATCCAAGAACACTTTTCGGATCGTTTCATCTAAACCACAAACAAGTATTAGGGTTACCTCTTGAAGCGTGGTTGGATCGAGTCTCTAAACGAAGAGACCTCCTGTCTCAAGTCCGATCCGACAGAGGAGGTGCTTGTGAGCATGTTGATGAAACACGCGTTTCTCGCAATCCATGTTGATGATCCAAGCGGCGGATCTCCTGATCTCGACACACGAGATCCGGCGTCTTCTTCACGAGCGAGGCGCACCGAAGGAGATGGAGATCCATGAGCAAACGATCGGGCAGCATAACGACGACACTGCGTTGATGGAGACTCTCTAGGAAATCCATGGTGGACGGACAAATGAGAGAGAGAGTGGGCGTGTAGAGAGAAAGAGAGAGAGAGACTTATGTTCTCATTAGCATGTGAAGAGCAAGGGGTGTCCTTCTATTTATAGTATTTTGGGATCCATGGATCTCAATCCATGGGCAACACAAATCCAATGGCTCTCATTGATTTGTGTTTCTTTTAATGCTAAGATTTGTGTTGGTAAAAACCAACAACAATTAATTTAATTTGGATTAAATATAACAATTCAATCACAAAATTAAATCAACAATACATGGAGATAATGGAAGAGAGAGTGCCTCCTTCCATGTGGAGAGAGGGGGGGGGGGGGACGGCCACCCTTTCCTAACAGGAGTGGTGGCCGTCCACCCTCCTCCTTTAGGAAGGTGACATTTTCATCTTCCATGCAATCTCCAAGATTTGCAACAACTTTTGTTGCAAATTATTCTACAAAAATAATTTATATTTTTTTTGTGAATATTGCAATCTTGTCATTGGAAATTTGTGAATCACATTCACAACCCAAAATAAAATGTAAATTATATTTTCAATTTAATGTTCAATGTGAATCCAATTCACGTTAACATTTAATTAACAAATGTAAATTACAAATAGTTCTATCTTATATATTATAAATCACATTTTTAATATATATATATGATTAATATGGATAGTGCTATCCACATTATTCATATCCATGATAAATAAATCACATTTAATCATCTTGGATCTCTATTCTCATGTGCCCAAATAATATGAATCACATTCACATTATTTACTTCTTTGATAATCAAATCACATTTAATTATCTAAGATAACTCTCTTTATAATATGAATCAAATTCATATTATTGATGATAATTAAATCACATTTAATTATCCATTTTCTCAATGCTCGGATACATATATCAATAGTGAAATTATCATGAACTCTTTCAAGGATAATGCGCTTACTCCGCAGATACTTGGAGATAAGGACATAACGATTGTATTGTTCCACGTATAGTGACTTAGATATTAAGATCACATCTCAAATCCAGATCTCGGGCCTCCCATAGATGCTTGATTAAATCAAGACCGTAAATCTAATCTTCTCATTGCATCTGAATCACATTCATATCAATGTCCAATATTTGGACCATGAGCAGATTACTTCTCTACTAAGAGGAGTCACTAAAATCCAGACCCGTTTCATCACTCCCTAGGAATGGAAGCGTCATGGTTATACAATCGTTTATGATCACATCACCCTCAAGTATTCCCAATACATGTACATCCTGCATACTGGAAGACTCAAGATAAACCTGAAGTATAAAATCAATTTTACACCATCTACTTCAGAGTTTTATCATTAAGTTTCTCATTTGACTATTGGGAGTTGGTATCGATCATATACTTTCCAAAAGCGTATATCATACCCAGATATTGATCATATACTTTCCAAAAGTATATATCAAGCCTACAAATTCAGTCAAGCTTCCAAAGCAAGACGACCGTGCACGAAAATTGACTCTTCCCAATATCTCATGAGTGAGCTCATGTTTTCCGGTTCAGTAACCGAACCTGTATGATCCCTTTGAGAGATCGTATTACTCATATGCCCTTGTATGCACACCAACGCGCCGGTGTATAGACCTTGATTAGGTCATCAACCTATTGGTCTGCCAAATGTACATACTCAGACATATAGTAACACATCTGTCTCCGGTCAGAGGATGCGTGCCTATATCGTGACAACATACTCATAGGACTTTGGTTATCTCGATCTCATTAAGTCAACTCTTTGACCTAACTAATCTAACACCTCCGAATCTCTATTCCCATGCAGAGGACCTGCATCAAGAGGTCGGTCAGATATCAGCCTAAATGAGAAAGGATTGCCATCTCCTACTCAGGATGGAGACCATCTCTTAACAATCATTTGACGTTTCTTGATGACTCCTCAATTTAACTCTTTAGGTATTCATCTAAGCACCAGCCTCTATGATTCAATAACTGAATCAACAGTTGTATGATCATCAAGATGGCCATGGTACATAACCCTAATTATACTAAGGGACCTATTATGCAAACTGGTTATTCTTCATTTCAGATCAGGGAATGATATTTGCAATACCATTTATTGCATAATGGCTCACCGTGGGCTCACATGTCCAAAAGATGCGTGGCTGTACGCGGGGCGACAACGTGGGTGTGGCAGTTGCTGTACGTGGCAACGTGACGGGGAGGAGAGCCTGGAGGGCCAGGCGCATGGCAACAGTGCTGTAGCTGGTGCACGGTGGAGGGTCGACGACCTGGAGGCGTGACTGCTACGCAAGAGGGCGTCACAGCCTCAGCCAGGGGGCTGGCTGGGGCATCGTAAGGCGGATGGCTGCCCGTGGTTGGGTGGCTTGTGGTTGCAACGAGGGGTTAGGGCACGAGCGGCTGGGGTCACAGGGTAGGAGGATGCATGCGACGCATCGGCGGGGGATGGCATGGCTTGGAGGTTGGCAGCTTGCTATTGTCGATGGCTGGGTGCGTGATGGATGGCCACCTGCATGAGGGGGCGGCTGCCGACTTCTTGTGATGTCGCTGGAGAGTGGGGCTACGGTGTGAGGCCTCCGTCGTGGCCTCAATCAACTTGGCGAAAAGCTGAGAAGCTAGGCAATTCCCTTATGGAGGGATGCCACGCTAACAAGGCTCACAAATCACGCCAATAGCCAAAGATGGATGGAACTCGTTGTCGCTCTATATAATAAGGTTGTCGCTGTCACCTCGACCTCTCTGGAGCTGGATTTCTTCTCACGAAATTGGTAAATGAAGATGAATGAAGGGGATGATGGGAATAAATAGATGATGAGGAGGAAGTTGGAAAAGAAGTGGAGAAAATGGAGTGGTGGAGAAAGTGGTGACTTGGATGAGAAGTTGGAGTAGAGAAGAAGTAAAAGGAGAAGGAAAATAAAATAAATAAAGTAAATAAGTAGGATACTAAAATAATGAAGGGAAAATGAATAAAATGAATAAAATAAATATAAATAATTAAAACAAATAATAATAATAATAAATAAATAAATAAATAAAATAAAAATAAAATACGAAATTAAAAAAAAATAGGGTGACACGTGACGACTCGAGGAACTGCCACATGTCACACCTAGAAAAATAAAAAAAATTAAATGTAAAGAAAATAAAAAGAAATAACAAAAGGGGTCAAATCAAAAAGTGATCAACACAAAAGTTGCTCGTCTCGATGAGATCTACAACTTTCGTGAAGGACTGAAAATCAAAGGAAGTCATCTGTACAAAAAGTATTTTTGGGGGTACCTTATAAATATAAAATATTGCATTTTTATTTTTTTTACATTTTTTGTCATTTTTAATTCGAGAAAAATCAAAATAAAATTAGAGAAAATATGGAAGGAATATTTACAACTTAATTTAGTTTTTTTGGATTTTTAATAAGTAAGAAAATAAAAAGATAAAATGAAGGGCAGTTTAGTCAATATGTACAATATATAATAGGGGCCCAAAACCCAAGTTTCACATACGATCTCTGATTTTCATGAAATTAGTCTTGTTTTGAAGGTCTTTAGTGTATATTACTTTAAAAGTGAGTAGACCTAAATCGAACACTATATGAGAGAGATATATGCATTTTAAGGTTCATAGTCTCAAACTTGAATTTGGGTTTTATTGGACAATTTTACAAGAGTATTTTTTGATATTTTTCCTTTATTAGTGTTAGTAATATATAGATTATAGTGTTGATTTTATTTGATTTAGAGTTAATATAAAATAAATACAAATATGGTATTTTAGATAATATACAAGTGAATATTTGCAAGTGAATTTGAGCTTCTTATTTCATGCGATTTTGAATGCTAAAATGTAGATGTTATTTATACATGCATGAATGCTAATTATGCAATATAAGTGATGAAATGCAGCTAATTACTCGAGAACTAAGCTCTATTTTCAACTTTTGGAGTGATGAATCACATATTCATCAACCCCCTATACTTAAACCTTGCTCGTCCCCGAGCAACTAAAATGAAATGCAAAAGTGAAATGATTTTGGGTTCCATACCAAGATCACGAACAAAAGGTGAAAATGGAGTCTGACTCGACATTTGGATTAATAATGTAGTAGAACCTTTTTGGGATTTGAATTTAAGACCTAACAACCTTTGAGTTCCACAAGTCATCTATTCAAATTGCCTCAACAGTTAGTTCAGAACAAATCCTCATACGCAAATTCTGATGACTATGAATCTTACTTGTACCGTGTAAGTGAAATATAGCTCTCCACATCAGAAATGGCAAAGAGACAACCTCCTCTAACAAGGTAACTCTAATTCCCCGGCCTAGCAACTCTTTCTTCAGGGAGCGAGGTATTCCCTTCTAAGTTCAAGTGCGACCAGCTCAAGAAGAGGGGGTAGAGAGAAGAATGGATGGCATCCAGTGTAGCTACCTATCCTAGGATGCTTGATCAGTGTAGCCAAGTCATCCAGCTGCAAGCTTTGAAGCTCTTCTTATTTTTCTAGACTTGTATATACACTCTGACATGCATTTTACTTTTCAATCAGGCATGTCCACTTTTGGAGATTCTACATTTTTTCTTCTTTCTATTTTTTGACATATATACAAGGTGCATCATGTACATAAGGAGTTTTTCTTCTTGAGCCAGTAGACTATCCCTCTTCTGAAGCATTATTGCAACCCACAACATCCCGTCGTTAGACGTCAACACCACTAGACTAGGTTGAGATGCACTACCCTCCCTAGAGGAGGACATATGTTTCCACCCGTGTGCTACTCCAAATCAAAGGATTCTACCTCCTCACCACCTCATCAAATGAAGAGCTACGTGCATGGTGCTTGTCCAAGTTAGGTCATTGTCTAAAAGAATCGTGCGTGTGTACGAAATATTCTATTTAGACCAATCAAGATGACATGTGAACATAGGCTTGTGGACTCAAAGAATTAAGTCATTCGACATGAAAAGTCTTAACATCAGTTCCTATAAGGTTCCTATGAAATTAGGTAGATTAAGGTCAAATTAAATCCATCCTCGACATCTATTCATAACTTGGTTCATAACCTATTAACTTTTCACATTGCATATGCTAGATATGCAGATGAGATGCTGATGACATGCTATATGGATGAATGAAGTACGAGACACATTTTTTTTGAAATGCAGAGTAAATAAGAAGCCTATTTTTTTGTTTTATTGTTTTGTTTTTTGTTATACCTCCTATTTTACAACATGTTTTACAAAATTTTGTAAGTATTTTACAACTTTTTACACATTATACAAGTTATACAATATACATACTATACATGAATTTATTTTTTTTTTCAAATTTTACCCACTCCGTAATTATTGCATAATATATACAAAAATACACGAAAGTACGAGCTATGGGTAAAGTATATATGTAATATATACACACCCCCTATACTTAGAATGTGTTATGTCCTCAGAGCACGAGAAGCGAGGAAAACACATAGCTCGTGCTAAGCGTATGAGAGCTAAAATAACAAAAAAACATTATAGTAGTCGCTCCGCCCCCCTATACTTAAGTTCTGGCAGCCTAAGTGTAGAAGAATATAAAAAATGGGGTGAGCGAGGTTAAGAGGAGAAATGGATGAGTATATATACATGATGGGCATCGGTCCCCCCTATACTTAGGCTCAGGCCAGCCTAAGTCTAGAACAGGAGTAAGTGTGAGAACCGATGAGATCTGGAGAATGTACAGAGAATGATGAAGAAATTCAGGTCACTCTCCCCCTATACTTAGGATATGGTCATCCTAAGTATAGCCATAAAATGAAACAATATGGAGCCGAGGCAAGTGATACGAATCATTGGGGAGGGAGGGAAAGAAAATATATACAAGAAGGAGTGAGAATGTACAAGGATCAAGAAGGTTTGTGACGAAACTTCTTGCGGGAGCATGGGGGTGGGTAATATACATATGTATCGATGTCGGAATCATCCTCAGATGAATAATAGTGAGGTGTAGGGATCACCCAATGAGGGTCGACACACGACTGCTTGCTTAGATACAATTTAAGAATAACCGAACTGAGCTCACTCATATAAATCACCTCATCTGGACCTGATGAGGATTCCTTAGAAAATTCCTTCTTCGGTATGTTGAAGGAAACTTTCTTAGTCGGTTTTTTAGAACCTGAATCATTGAGAGGGAAAGGAGAGTGACGCACCTTGAGGAGTTCGGGGGAACACCTTGAGGAATCAATTCTCGATCTTTCTCTCACTAGATAACTGACTAGAGGAAGGAGCAACCATGGTTTTGAGTGGGGTCAATTTAGCCCTGCTTGTCTGCTTTGAAGGTCCGGGTTGTGGTGCTGACCATGGGTTCCTCATAGACGAGTCACCTATAGATTGTAATATTCCTGAAGGGTCTGCACACATCTCGGGGAGGTGCTAGTGATCTCAGTTGGATTGACATTAGTAGGCTCTTGTGTCAGATTATCAAAATGGTCAAGGCAATCAACAAAAGTCATGTCTGACTCAATGATAGCTTCAGGTCGTGAGTCCTCCTTGAAAGCTGTCATGGCGGTGATACAAGCATTTGATGAAGTGGAGGTGTGGGGAGTCTCTTAACCAACGGTCGTCCGGACAGTCGGTAACTCAGGTGTAGTAGAGCGACGGGACTCATCTATATCTCGGTGGTAACAACTGTCTGCGGATATGTAGGTCACCTTAGAGTAAAGTGTATCAAAGAATGAGTGAGGTCGGAGCGCTCCCAATGCTGTAAAATTGATCTCCCGAGTCTCGTAATCTATAGTCGCCTTAGCCAAGGCTAAGAACGGTTCCTGAGAGTAATCAGAGACTGGGCAAACTCTCCTCGGTGCTCAATGTCAATGATCGTGAAGTTCACATGGAGTAGAGCACCTTGGAAAGTAATTATGACTGAAATGATTCGTCTCGTCCGTTTTATGGATCGATCAGCCAGCTGAACGATCACTCTGGACTTCCTAAGTGATCTGAGTTTGAGCTTGTCAAACATGGAGGTCAGGAGGATATTTATTGACGAGTCATCATCGATTCTCACATGGGTAAAATGGTGTCTTTGATTTCACACTCAACTCGGGGCAACTGCTTCACTCTACAGCTCTTGGTCTTTCTCCCCATCACCAAGGAGGTGGCCATAGACACTATGTATCTTTCAGTCCTTGTCCTCTTATTGCCCGACCTCTTAGGCATCAATTTACTTCTCATAAATTGTTTGAGGCCGGAGAAGTGATCTATGGCCTTTATTAAGGGAAGATTAAAAATCAATTCTTCATCGAGTGCTTCCCTTAGGACATGTACTAATTTTTTAGGTCCTTTTCATTTTCTATTTTTATGAGATTTTCTGGTTTTTCAATTTTTTTGGTCATTTTGAGATTTTCAAATTTTTTGATGTTTTTGATGGGCAAATGGCCAGGCTCTAGATTGGAGGGTAAGTGGTTAGTAGAAGTGGGAGGTAGAATAGACTCCATCTGTACAGAGTGTGTGGGTTCCCTAATGTCCGCTCGATTTTCAACATCCAAGCTACTTGTTTCTTTTTCCACTTTCATACCCAGGATGGCAGAAATTGAGTGCAATATTTGAATGACATCTCTTAACTTGTTACCAAATGATTCATTTTTCTCAATATGTCTAGAAATGTCATCATCCAAAAATGTTCTCATGACAAAACATGGGAGAAGTTTGTTCAGTTGGAGGATATTGCTGAGATCTTGGGGTCTCATACTCAACATACCTAGACTCGGGCATGTAATTCTGATTTGAGTATAGACCAACCGAATTGCATATATTGGTCGAAGCCTCATGTGGATTAGATATATAAGGGGCTTGTAAATTTTGCTCATGAGTCCAATCCCTTATAGGTGTAGGCTCTTTGAATGAATGGAGTGAGGGCTGGTTAATGCGTACTTGATCACTAAGGTCAATTAAGTCTGGAAAATCATAAGATGCAGTCCTCTCCATTCGGTGTGTTTGGTCGACCATATGATACCCTAGGTCCAGTCAGAATGTATATTTGTAATTTGTGGACCTGTCCCAACATTTATATGAGAGTCAAATGAGGGGTGTGGGGATAGGTAATTCTGTCAGTCATCTGTCTCAACAATGGCTTGCTCTTCGAATGGTTCCTTTATTCCAGCAAGCATCCGACTATAAGGTGAACCAACCCAAGATGGAAGTGGATCCAGGGTGTAAGAAGGTGAGGTAGGTGAGAAATGCGAAGAAGTGTGGAAGTCAGTCGAAGTTCTGACTTCACAGTATGGATGCGAGTATGAGGAGGAATAAGAAGGTGAAGATGATCGGATTATGGTCGAAGAGGAGTGACCTGGATATGGTGACCAATATACCGACATCTTAAAGAGGAATGGATGACTGTAAGTGGATCGAGGTAGAAAATGTGCAAGTACACAAGATAACGCACACAGACAGACACAACACAAATGCAAGAGCAAACCCCAAGTTCACCAACCCAACACGTGAGGACCATAAAGGTTCGGACAAATTATCTTGTCAATTTTAGTTGGTGATAAAACAATCTTTGAAAGAGTAAATGAGCTGTTAGGTGCCTATACTTCCCTACGACTGGCCCGGTTCTTACGACTAGTTGGACCTACTTTCAGCCAGTATAGGAGTAAGTACTGACCGTATAAATACAGCTACTCATTCCTTGAGGACTTAGTCATCCTCTAAACCTCCCACTCTACTAAGGAAATCCAGACCGTTTATCGGCTACTCGTAGATCCTCACTGAAAAATAACTAATCGTCTAAAAAGAAAGAAGCAGTAGCCTGTAAGAAAATCTTGGTTTGGGCTCTATCCTAGTGTCGTCTCTCTCACTTGCAAGTGAATCAGACAATGACGAGGTTGCTCTCCCGTAAATAAAGGATAACTTTAGTCAATTTTTTTGGTCCAATTCAATTTAACAGCCCCGATTTTAAAGATTAGTTGTCATTGTAGTTAATCCACAAAAGCAATCACGTCTACCGTCCAGTCCCAATTCCTTTATCATAAGTTAGAAAAATCGAGAGAGGGAATCGGAAAAGGCCGATGCGATCAAAAAAACGATGATGAATGCTTGAGTAAGAAGACTTACAGTGCCTCCATCTCTCTACAATGTGGGATGCAATACTGAATTGAAATTTTACACTATATGAAATGCAAAGGAGAAAACTGTTTCTAGACAAGCAATTCTATTAGCGACTGATGAACAATTTAATTTGACTAATAGCTCTGCGATCTAAGTGCATCTCGTTAAGTGTGATATTTGGTCCTATAGACTATGAGCACAAGTAAAAGATTTGCTCTGAGAGCAGCGAGTGCAGGTCCTAGTCTACGTCCAACAAACCACACGACCACGAAGGGTCCAATGTCCAAGGTCCGGGTACACACGCGAAATTCCAAATGGAATTCGCTGTAAATATGTAATTATTACAAATAAATTCACAAAATTGAAAATCTCTCTTTAAAGATCTTCTTGGCATCTCAATAGTTGACTCAATCCACGAATCGTCGACCTCCGATACACTTCGAGATGGGTCGACTTCAAGAAAGTTGCTCCAAGTCCACTAGGCCCTCCCATAACAAGATAGAATTTTATGTCAGAGAGAGACATAGAAAAAAAATAAAAAAATAAATAGAATATGAAAAAAATGAAATAAATACAAGTAGTTTCGGGGGTCAAACTACCCGAATGAAGGGAAAACCTTAATCTAAATTTCTAAAATGATCCTAAGATGTTTACCTCCCCAGCAACGATGCCATTTGATTGACCACTGAAATGCCCTTGTTAATTTAAATGTGTCACGTTGTTGTAGATGGGCAATCAGGATCAATCAAAAATTAACCACACAAATCGACTAGTCAACGAATGAATTAATGTGCGGTTTGATGTATTTTTAACCTAGGCAAGCTCCAGGGTCGACTTAAGGAGGAAAAGGAACAACTTCAGATCAAATTAGGCGAATTAGCTCATGGTTTTCCAAGTGGGATTTTTTTGTGATTTTTTTATGTGATAAAAATGCAAATGCACAAATGCGGATGAATTAAGTTATTAAGAAAACGAGCCACTTAGCCAAAATTAATTTAATGTAAAATAAATCCAATATAGCCAAGTTATATTTTTCCTAAAATCCTAATCGAATGATGAATGCAAAATGTAATTTTGTTGGAATTTTTGGATTTAAGATGCACAAATGAAAAATGCAAACTTTTTATGGGTTTTTAATGCAATTTTTAGTGCAAACAGAATGCAAATGTTATGAAATTTTTACTGGAAGTGAAATATGATGAAATGAAGATATACCAATGTTTTTGGATTTTCTTGCAATTTATGATTTTTTATGATTTTTATTGAAAATATAGTGACTGCAAGTTTTTAATTCCTAGTTAATCCATGAAATCAAATTATGCAGAAACCAATTTATCTTAATGAGAGATCCAGGAGACTTGAAATTTTGGAAAAATATTATTCGTGGATTTAATTAAAAATCAATCACAAAAATAATTGAACTATTTATTTTAAGCAAAAGGCACATAGTTTTTTGATGAAATTTGGGTAGTAATTAAAGAGCAACTAGAGGCATCAACTATTATTTTTGCACAATTTTTGGAATAATATTTAAGTACGTGCGAATTTCAGAGCAAAAATGGGTAAAATATCACCGAATTTCAAACTCTGTTTTTTAATAAATTATCCAATGCTCACAAAAATCTAAATAAATATTCAAAATGTACAGAGTTAAGTTCTCAACAAGATGCTATTTTTATTAAATAAAATGATATAAAAATGATATCCAAATTCATGCTCAAAGTCAGGGTTGTCTTAACAATATATAAAGTGAAATAAACAAATTGAAATTTACATAGGCACTTCTGAAATTTTAATAAATTACGGGAAGAAATTATATTTTCAGAAAAAATAAAAAATTAATAAAGAATGACCTTTCAATGTGGGTTCCAAAAATGGAACCCACCCTTCCCACTTCCCACGCTAGGGCAAGATGCGTGGGGCAGGGACGGTGGTGGCGGCGCGCTAGCAGAAGGATGAGCGGGCAGAGGAGTCTGGCGGTTAGTCGCGCCTGGGTGGAGCGGTGGCCGTGCGTGGTCGAAGGGATGCAGGTAGAAGCAGCAGTGCATGCGCTGGAGGGCATGACTAGTGAAGGTCGAGGGCACGTGCAGGTGCTAAAGGTGGCAGCACGCGACCTTGCTGTGGAGCGCGCAAGGTTGGTGGAGGCGGCACTGGGCAGAGCACTACGCATAGGAGGACGCACGACTGTACGCGAGGAGGCAGCGTGGGTGTGGCGGTTGCTGGATGCGGTGACGTGACCGAGAAGAGAGCCTGGAGGGTCGCGTACGTGGCGACGGCGCTGCGGCTGGTGCATGGTGGAGGGTCGGCGACCTAGAGGCACGACTGCTGTGCAGGAGGGCGTTGCGGCCTTGGCTAGGGGGCTGACTGGGGCGTCATGAGGCAGATGGTCGCCCGCGGTTGGGCAGCTTCTAGAGGTAGCAAGGGGCTAGGGCGCGAGCGCCTGGGGGCGCAGGGCAGGGGATGACCTGGCTTGGAGGTTGGCGGCTGGCTGCCGTCGGTGACTGGGCGTGGGGTGGACGACCACTTGCACGAGGGGGCAGTTACCGACTGCTTGTGATGTCGTCGGAGAGTGGGGTTGCAGTGTGCGGCCTCCGTCGTGGCCTCAATCAGCTTGGCGAAAAGCTGAGAAGCTAGATAATCCCCTTGTGGAGGGATGCTATGCGAACAAGGCTCATGGTTCTCACCAATAGCCGAAGATGGATGGAACTCATCGTCGCACTACAAAATAAGGTTGTCGATGTCACCTCGACCTCTCTGGAGCTGGATTTCTTCTTACGAAATTGGCAGATAAAGATGAATGAAGGGGATGATGGGAATAAAAAGAGGAGGAGGAAGTTGGAAAAGAAGTGGATAAAATGGAATGGTGGAGAAAGTAGTGACTTGGATGAGAAGTTGGAGTAGAGAAGAAGTAAAGGGAGAGGGAAAATAAAATAAATAAAGTAAATAAGTAAGCTACTAAAATAATGAAGAGAAATAAGTAAAAGAAAATAAATAAATAAATAAATAAAAATAAATAATTAATGAAAATAAATAATAATAATAATAAAATTAATAAAATAAAATAAAATACAAAATTAATAAATTATTAAAAAAAATAGGGTGACATGTGGCGACTCCTGGAGCTGCAGCGTGTCGCACATTGAAAAATCAAAAAATAAATGTAAAGAAAATAAAAAAGAAATAACAAAAGAGGTCAAATCAAAAAGTGGTTAACAAAAAAGTTGCTCATCTTGACGAGATCTACAACCTTTGTGAAGGATCGAAAATCAAAGGAAGTCATCTATACAAAAAAAATATTTTTGGGGGTACCTTATATAATAAAATACCGCATTTTTATCTTTTGCAAAATTTTTTATCATTTTTAATTCGAGAGCTCCCGCCGTCCAGAGGGCACGTGCGATGCACGTGCCCCTCTAGAAATTTTGCAGAATCACCTCTAGAGGCTAGGTAATTACATTCGTGCCCCTGTGCACAAATTTTTTCATTTTATTTTCTAAATATTGCAAACATACCCTATTTTCCCCCTTCATTTTAAACCTCTACATTGTATCATTTTTATTATTCATAAATAGTATCGTGTTCTTCAATTAATTCTCTACATTATGACATGATTGTTATCTTTTTCTATACTATGGTTAATTAATAATTAATATTCTTGTGAAAAATTACACTTTTGTAGAATATGTGCTCTAAAATTCAGAATTAATTAACCATAGCCCCAAAATTTGTCAAAAATTCGTAGATCGTAGAATTAATTGTATTTAACATCGTGCCCAAAAAGAATTGCATTTGCATGCATTTATTGCTCTATAAAAATTATGTTGTGCATTTCACTAATTAATTTCTAATAGGGTATTAAATTCAACTTTTTTAAGGTTTAGGATTTTTCTAAGATATATTACCCATTTATGTATCTTAGATAATTTTATTCTTAAAAACAAGTAGATTTAATATTTATTAGAATTAATTATTGAAAATCACACTATTTACATTCATCTTGCATCAGAAAATTCCAAAAAAGTACAGTGTGTCCATTTCATCATTATCTACATATTAGCCAAGTTTTATAATTTTTGGACATTGTTTGATTCATATTTTTTTGTAGTCCTTAAAATCGACCTTATTTTTAATTTGCATTCCAAAATTGCATTAAAAATATCAAAAAATACCGCCTCAAAAATCGCGCACTAAATTCGATAGACATAATTCTAGGTTGTTCCTTTGCCTCCTTGAGTTCGACCTTGGGACTTGCCCAAGTAAAATAAACATAAAACGACTCCGATTAAAATTGAATAAATTAATTTTAGTTATTTCTTGATTGATTCCGATTACCTGCCTACAACGAAATGACACAAATTCATCATCATATTTTAAGCGCTTAATTATTGACAACAACTAAAGTAGGGTTTTAGTGACTCGTCGAGCTCATGTCTTCCAGTTCGCAAGTGAACCTGTATGATCCCTTTGAGAGATCCTATTACTCATATGCCCTCATATGCACACCAGCTCGCTGGTGTGTAGACCTTGGTTAGGTCATCAACCTAATGGCCTACCAAATATACATACTTAGACGTATAGTAACACATCTGTCTCTGGTCAGAGGATGTGTGCCTATATCGTGATAGTATACGACATAAGAATTTGGTTATCTCGATTTCGTTAAGTCAACTCTTTGACCTAACTAATCTGACACCTCCGAATCTCTATCTCTATTCCCATGCAGAGGACCTGCATCAAGAGGTTGGTCAGATATCAGCCTAATGAGAAAGGATTATCGTCTCCTACTCAGGCTGGAGATCATCTCTTAACAATCATTTGACGGTACTTGATGAGTCCTCAATCTAACTCCTTAGATATTCATCCAAGCACCGACCTCTATGATTCAACTATTGAATCAACTACTATACGATCATTAAGATGGCTATGGTACATAACCCTAATTGTAAAGAGGGACCTTATAGTGCATTCATTCTTAGAAAGCGAGTGAAAAAATCAATAACTTTTACTGATAAATAAAATATTACAATATACATGGTACATAACCCTAATTGTAAAGAGGGACCTTATAGTGCATTCATTCTCAGAAAGGGAGTGAAAAAATCAATAACTTTTACTGATAAATCAAAAATTACAATAACATTTATTGTAGTAATGGTTCGCCTTGGTCTTACATGGCTAACAATCTCCCACTAGCCCTCAGAACCATTCAAGCACAATCCTTAAACCTATACTCATTACATGTGGTCAAAAACCTTCCGTGTCAGAGGTTTGGTAAGAGGATCAACAACATTGTCGGCAAAGGCCACCTTGGTGATGATGATGTCACCACACTTTTGAATCTCCTGAATGATGTGATATTTCCTTTCAACATGCTTGCTCTTTTTGATGCCATCTAGGTTCCTTCGCTTGGGAAATGGCTCCCATGTTATCGCATAGTAGAGGAATGGGAGTATCAGAGGAAACTACGCCAAGTTCCTGGATGAACTTATGCAACCACACCGCCTCCTTTGCAGCATCCGATGTGACAATGTATTCGACTACTGTTGTTGAATCTACTATAGTGTCCTGCTTCTTTCTTCTCCAACTCATAGCACCACCATTCAACAGGAACACAAGCCTTGACGTCGACTTCAATCATCAATATACGACTGGAAGTCTGAATCTGTGTATCCCAAGACTTAGAGATCACTATCTCCATAGATCAAGATGTAATCTTGCGTCCGTCTTTGATACTTGAAAATGTTCTTCACTGCATTCCAGTATTGTTCTCCATAAGAAGGATTGGTAATGACTTACCACTCCCACTACATGGCAGATATCTGGCCTTGTACACATCATGGCATACATTAAGCTTCATACATCTGATGCATAGGGGCATCCATCCATGACTTTCTTTTCCTCAACAGTTTGAGGAGCCATCCCTTTATATAGGTGGATACCATGTCTTAAGGGGAGGAAACCTTTCTTTGAACTCTCCATACAGAAACGTTCTAAAATTTTCTTAATGTACCCATGTTGTGATAATCCCAATATCCTCTTTTTCGATTTCTGAACATCTTCAGACCCAAGATGTAAGAGGCTTATCCAAGATCTTTCTTCTCGAAGGTATGAGATAACCAAATCTTAACACTTGTCATCATCCATGTATCATTCTCAATGATAAGGATGCGATCTACGCAAGCACAATGAACTCAATGGCGCTCCCACTAAGCTTCTTATAGACACAAGGTTCATCAGGATTATGAAAAATCATAATTCTTTATGGTTTCGTCAAATCTGATGTTCCAGCTATGAGAAGCTTGTTTGAGACCATAGATGGATTTCTAGCTTGCATACTTTACCTTCCTCGATTATGAAGCCTTGGAGATGCTCCATATAGATATCTTCCTCAAGGCATCAATTGAGGAAAGCTGTCTTGACGTCCATCCGCCAGATGTCATAGTCAAGAGATGCATCTATAGCTAGCATTGTCCTGATGGACTTAAGCAAAGCCACAGGAGAGAACGTCTCATCGTAGTCGATGCCTTCTCTCTGTGTGTAGCCTTGGCTATGAGCCATGCCTTGAAAGTCTCTACTTTCCCATCAGGTCCCCTCTTTCTCTTGAAGATCCATTTACACCCAATGGATTATACCCCTTCAGGTGGATCCTCTAAGGTTCATACACCATTCTTATGCATGGAGTCAAACGTGGAATCGATACCTTTCAAGCGGTGCAACCACCCTCAAACTCCTTCGAAGAGGTATGTGTGTTTCATCTTTATTTATCTCTTCGATTTTTGGTTCAGGAAGCTTAGAATCCTCAGGGGATTCAATGAGTTCCTCTAATTCATTTTTGTCTTGAACTTTAAGGAAGTCATCCTCCAGAAATCTCACATCTCTAGAGATGAAACCTTTCTGGGTCTCTGGGTCATAAAGCTGGTATCCAATTCCATCCTTAACATACGCAATGAAGTAGCACTCTCGAGTGCGAGATTCTAGCTTACTTGCATCCATGTTCTTCACATGGACCAAGCAACCCCAAACCCTCAAGTGATTAACACTAAGTTTGGTTCCATACCAGAGCTCATAAGGAGTCTTAGGTAGAGACTTGCTAGGAATCTTGTTCAGGATATATATTGCACTATCTACTACATATCGCCAGAAACTAAGTGGTAAATGTGCTTTGCTCATCATTAAACGAACCATATTCATGTTGGTCTTGTTGCGTATTTCAGCAACACCATTAAGTTGGGGGGTTTCGGGAGGAGTAAGATTGGAGACAATCCTATCATCTTTAAGGTATTCCTTGAATCCATCTGAGAGGTACTCGCTACTTCGGTCAGATCGAATCTGTTTAATCTTCCTATTGGTTTGGTTCTCAACCAAAGCCTTGAACTCTTTGAACTTTTCAAAGGTTTCATATTATGATGTAGAAGGATGATAAACCTGTATCGCAAATGGTCATCAATAAATGTCAAATAATATTGATATCCATTTCATGTCTTGGTACTGAAGGGACCACATACATAGGTATATATTAGGTCAAGAATACCTTCGCATCATGTAACCTTGTTACGAAAAGGCATCCTAGTCATTTTACCTCGAATACAATGTTCGTAGGTAGGTAAAGATTGAACCTGTAGAAAAACTAAGGGTCCATCCTTTATCAATCTATTGATCCTATCAATAGATAAATGACCAAGCCTTTGATGCCAATCATGTTTGAATGATTTCCATTTTCCCTATATCTTTTAGGGTTTTTATTAGTGGTTGTAACATTCATGACATTTTCATCAATGCACAATTCATAGAGTCCACCAGAAGTCAAAACACCATCCGCAAATACTTATTATAATGACTTATGACTAGTTTATTACAGAAAAGGACTGAATATCCATGTCTAACAAGCTTAGATACAGATATTAAATTCCTTTTGACTTCAGGTACATAAAGACACTCTTTAAGTACTAGGACTCTTCCATTAGATAATGATAGTTGGCAGGTCCCGACGATGACTGCTGCAACATTTGCATCAGATCCCATCTGGATAACTATCTCCCCTTTATCTAGACTCTTTGTTTCTTGAAATAGATGCAACAAATTGCATACATGAACAAAAGTACCAGAATCTATAACCCAATTTCCTTCTCGTCCAATGAGAAAATTAGTTTCAATGATGAAAGTAGATTTCATACCTGTTGGGGCTTTACCTTTGTCGACCAACTTCAGGAAATCCGGACAATTACGCTTCCAGTGCCCCGACTTCTTGCTGTGATGATAGACATCATTTTTCTTCGATGTTATCAAAGTGGATGCATATGAAGATGAGCCAATGCCTTAACTCTTCTTATTTCTTTTTGGGTTGGGCCCCTTTGAGAACCATGCTTCTGACCGTGCTTTCCTTTGACTTGTGCAACCATTACACTGCTAGAGGGGCCATCCTTCTTCATTATGTCTTCTATAGACTTTAATGCAGCCAATAGCCCAACGTTAGTATAATCAACTTTGCTCATGTCGTACGTAACCACAAAGTTGTTAAAAGACTTAGGGAGCAACAAAAGAATGAAGTCGGCCTGCATATCTGCGTCCATGTCAGCCCCAAGGGTTTCCAGCTCAGAAAGGTACACAAACATTTTGAGTACTTATTCTCTGATAGAGGTCCCCTCCTACATCTTGCAGCGAATAAGTTCTTTCATGATATTGACACGTTGTGTGCGGTTTACATCACCAAACATTTCTCTCAGATTCACCATAATATCATGGCAAGTGTTTATCTCCACATGTTGCTTCTGAAGCACATTGGACAATGAACACAGAATGTAACACCTTGCCAAATTAAGACCTGTATCATATTTTCATTACAATTAATTTCTTTCAGAGTTTCGAGTCTGTGTACTTGTCCTTTAACAACACATAAGAGATGCGCTCAATGGATAGGACAAGATCCAAATTTCGGACCCAATCCGAATAATTTGATCTGGTCAACTGATTGACCTCCATGAGCCTGCTAAGTGGGTTCATGGACTTCATTTTATGAAATTAAGAATGCACTATATTAGAACATATAAATAATTATATATTCAATTGTAATTCTTTGATTAAGGAATTTTTAATCAAATTGGTCTTGCTTTTTCAACTTTAAAAGTTCATTCCCTTAATCTCTTTCAAAGCAAGAGATATACTTACCGCTATATATCTAGCAAGAACTGGGATCTTCTCTTTATCTTTGTCACATCTCAATAATATGAGAACCTGTAAGTCAGATAAAAAGACGCGGGAACACATTCCACCTTGCAGGTCCAACTTGCATTTTCCAATTTGATCTTTAACACCCGGACCCACCATCCTTAAGGTTATGTTGATCTGTTGTTAATTGAACCAACTGTCAACATAATTAGAACTCGCTATGCGGAATCCAATATCACCCCAATAATATGAGGACCCGATATTGGGATCACTATAAATACGGTCTTACTCTTTCAAGAAGCAAGAGTCTGATCAAGATGTGCTTGTATCCAGGAGTTGTCACTTCAGACATGCGTCTCCTAATACAATCCCTGACGACGGAATCCTTCGCCTTGACGGGAGACCATGGATGCCACTTATGTGATCCTCTACCTCATATTCAAATTCTAATTAATTATAATAAATCATATTAATATAATTAATTCTTTCATGAAAATACACATCTATTCATAATAGAGTGTTTAATCTTGGATATAATTGATTTAATCATATTAAATCAATTATCAGTCCAATTCAAACAACCAATACACTTGATTGTTACGTGAAAGGATGGTATTATCTCAAAAATATGTATTATTTGAATTTTAATAATTAGAAAAATGCATCATGATCCCTTCCAGCATTATCCCTTCTATACCATTTGTCATGGCCAGTACCGACGGGAATGGGACAGACCGCTCACAGAGTAACCTGCTATCCTAACGCTCCTCGACTAAACACCATACCCGCCTCAGGTTAGGATAATGCCAATTGATCACTTTGTACTTTAGCTGATAATCAGTTTTTCAATTGAAGTTATACCATATAATAATAATCAAAACCATTTTGATTTATGTTATAAGAAAATTTGCTAAACACATTCCCAATCCTATTCAAGCAAGTTTGTTTGTTGGAAAGAAGATTGTATAACCAATTTGTGATCTAGATCATATATAATCAATTATTGGTTAAGGCAATGCCATTTAAGGAAATAATTATCATCAAATATTTATCCATAATTATTCTAAGAAATTAAACATTAATTTCACTAATTGATCTAATGACAATCACATGGTTCTTGATTAAGAATGTAATTTCCAACAGTGACTCTCACTTACTAAAATTAGCATATCTCAATTAATTTAAATCTAAATCATGCAAAATAAGTTTCCAAAGCTTGCTAATTTGATTTATAACAGAACCCTAATGATTTTCAAGCATTTCTAAGTGTTTCAAAATAATAACTAACTCTTTAATTACATCAAGATTCGCCATCCCTGGAATAGTGGATACATGTTCATTAAAATGATCATAACTTGAGCAATCAGATTCCAAATCAAGCAAACTCAAATCCCACAGTTACGTTATTTAACGGGGAACATAAAACAAGTAATAATTTCGTATTTAAACTTTTTCACAAATCCTAATGAGCCCAAGTCATCCTAAGTTTATGGATCATATCCAAAGCCTCCGACCTAAGGATCTGATACCTCTTGAAGGATATAGAAGAATCCTTAAGCGTATCACAGAAGTGTGAGGATCATATCATATACGATCGAGAGTGACTAGTCGCACTAGTTGCTCGGTGAGGCAGAATTTAAAAATTTTTAATTTATGAAACCACATGATTCAAGAACA
This sequence comes from Ottelia alismoides, assembly GCA_037367405.1. Taxonomy (NCBI): domain Eukaryota; kingdom Viridiplantae; phylum Streptophyta; class Magnoliopsida; order Alismatales; family Hydrocharitaceae; genus Ottelia; species Ottelia alismoides. The sequence continues at coordinate 909,529 of JAZKJV010001045.1, read as the reverse complement.
CTTCTTGGATCATTTCATCTAACCACATGATAGATAAAGGAATACCTCTTGTAGTGTGGTTGTGATCGAGCCTCTAAGAGAAGAGACCACATGTCTCAAGTCCGATCTGTCGGAGGAGATGCTTGCGAGGGCAGAGATGAGTCGCGTGCTTCTTGCAATCCAAGCCGTTGATCCCATCAATGGATTTCCTAATCTCGTCTCACGAGATCGAACATCTTCTTCATGAGCGAGATGCAACAAAGAAGACGAAGACCCAAGTATTGTCGAAGCGGCAACATAACGGCGATGCGATAATGGCGATGACCTTCTCTCTAAGGAAGGAGTGCACGACCACTCAAGGAGAGAGAGAGGCTTTAGCATGAGAATGAGAGAGAGCAAGAGAGAGAGAGAGCAGTCGTGTTGTTGTAACTATGAAGAGCAAGGGGTGCATCTTCTTATATAGGATTTTGGGAGTCCATATATATCAATCCATGAACAACACAAAATCAAGGGATGAGATTGATTCCTATTTTTTTTCAATTGACAAGATCTTCTTGTGAAAACACAACAATAATCAATTTAATTTAAATTAATATATATTGATAAATCAATATAAATTAATTTCAAATCAAATCAATTGACCTTGGAGATAAAGGGGAAGAAGATTGGCCTCATCCCTAAAGGGGGGGACACCCACTCCCAATGGAAGTTGGTGTTCGTCCACCCTCTTATTATGGAATGGGTCAATCTCCTTATTATCTCATGATATCTCCAAGATTTACAACAACACTTGTTGTAAATTATTTCACAAAAAATAATTCATAATTATCTTATGAATATTGCAATCCTGCCATTTGAAAAATATGAATCATATTCACACCTCAAAACAAAATGTAAATTATATTTTCAATTAATCATCCACTGTGAATCCAATTCACATCAATAATTAATCAACAAATAAAAATCACAATAGTCTCTCTCTAATATATTATAAATCACATTTATAATATATATGAATAATTGGGTAGTGCTATCCACATTATTCATATCCACAATAATTAATTCACATTTAATTATATTAGATTATCATTCTCATGCATTCAAATAATATGAATCAAATTCACATTATTCATGCTAATTAAATCACATTTAATTATCCATTTCACAATGCTTAGATATAATTCAATAATGGAATTATTCTTGAACTCTTTCAAGAATAATGCACTTTCTCCGTAGATACTTGGAGATAAGGACAGTGTGATTGTACATTCCACGTATAGTGACTTAGATATTGAGATCATATCTCAAATCTAGATCTCATGGACCTCTCATAGATGCTTGATTTAAATCAAGGCCACAAATCTAATCTTCTCATTGCATCTGAATCTCATTCAGAGCAATGTCCAACACTTGGACCAAGATCATATTACTTCTCTACTGCGAGGAGTCACTAAAATCCATACCTGTTTCATCACTCCCTCGGAATGGAAGCGTCATGGTTATACAATCATTTATGACCACATCACACTCAGGTATTCCTAATACTTGTACATCTTGCATACTGGAAGACCTATGATAAACCCGAAGATATAGATCAATTTTACACTGTCATCTTTAGGGTTTCATCATCAATTTTCTCAGTCTTGGTCATTGGGAGTTGGTATCGATCATATACTTTCCAAAATCATATATCATACCTACAAATTCTTGTCATGCTTCCAAAGCACGATGACCATGCATGGAATTTGATTGGTCCCAATACCTCATGAGTGATCTCATTTCTTCTGGTTCACAAGTAAACCTGTATAATTCCTTTGAAAGATCGTATTTTACTCATATGCCCTTATATGCACACCAGCTCGCCGATGTATAGACTTTGGTTAGGTCATCACCCAACTGGTCTGCCAAATGTACATATTTAGACATATAATAACACATCTGTCTCCGGTCAGAGGATGTGTGCCTATTTTGTGACAGTATACGACATAGGACTTTGGTTATCTCGATCTCGTTAAGTCAACTCTATGACCTAACTAATCTGACACCTTTGAATCTCTATTCTCTTGCAGAGGATATGCATCAAGAGGTCGGTCAAATATCAACCTAATGAGAAAGGATTGCCATCTCCTACTCAGGTTGGAGATCATCTCTTAACAATCATTTGATGGTACTTGATGAGTCCTCAATCTAACTCCTTAGATATTCATCTAAGCACCAGCCTCTATGATTCAACTGTTAAATAAACTGTTGTATGATCATTAAGATGGCCATGGTAGATAACGCTAATTGTACAGAGGGACCTTATAATGCATTCATTCTCAGATAGGGAGTGAAAAAATCAATAACTTTTATTGATAAATCAAATATTACAATAACATTTATTGTAAGAATGGTTCACCTCGGGCTCACATGGCTAACACTGGAGAGTGTCAAAAAGACTGCCTCGCATTCATACGGCTAGTTGCATCTACTTTCAGCTAGTATGGCTGTAAGTATGGATCGTAGAACAACTACCCATGTTACTTCAATATTGTGCCTTATGCATTGTTTTTTAACCACCCAATCTGCTAAGGGAGACCATAGTTCCCTCACTGAGAAGTAGCTAGTCATTTTAAAAATCAGTAGTTAGATTGAGGCCCCAGGTTTTGGCTCTACCCTAAGTGTCAAATTCTCTCCTACGAACAATGAGTGGGTTGCTCTCCACTAGAAACAATTATTAATTTTAGTCATTTTTGAGTCAAATCTACATTAACAACCCCGATTTTAAGTTAGATTATCACTTGATTAAGTCCTCTCAACACGACATTCCTAACAATCAATCCCGATTTCCTTTAATCCTAAGTTATAAAACCAAGGGGAAGGGAGCCGAGGAAAATCGATACAATCGATAAAATCAGTGATGCAGGTCCAGTTTAGAAGACTGAAGGATATGGGAAGATCCTCAAGCGCGTCACAGAAGCGTAAGGATCACATTGTATGCGGTCGAGAGCGACTAGTCGTACTAGTCGCTCAAGGCATCGGAATTAAAAATTTTCAACAATGATACCACATAATCCAAGAACACTTCTCGAACTGTTCATCTAAACCGTAAACAAGTATTAGGTTTACCTCTTGAAGTGTGGTGAACACCCACGAATTTGATCAATTACTCTTCGGGCTTTGAAAACAGACATATGTATATGTTGAGCTAAAACTTTGACTTCTGTGCCCGATCTATTCAAGTTCTTGTTTATCATAAGTTAATTACCCACACCAATGGATGATGAGAAATTATTCTATTATTTTTTCTATAATTACTCTACTTAAATTACCATTATTCCGCTTAATATAAATTGTTAATTCTTAACTTCTTAATTTTGTTAATACTTAACTTCTTAACTTAATATATATATATTCTGTATATTATTTAATCATATTATTTTATTAATTATTAATTAATTATTAATATTAATTCACATTTTTTTCTTTTTTATTACTTTAAAACTTTTGATTATATTTACTTATTTGTTTATATTTGTACTCTTTTATTAATATATATATTATACTTTTATTTAATAGAAATTGAAATAAAAAGGAATTAATGGTGAGAATTATTATCGTTTTTTCATGTCTACCAAAAGTCCAAGTGGGTGTGAATTCTCCCAATTTATGACCTACCTTACATTCCGTTATATAAATGGGTAAATGTTCTTTTCCATTATGAAACGAAAAACAAGATTTGCTTTATCAGGTATCAAACATGAGCTATGAGAAAATAGGACACATTTCAGTAGAATCAATACATTTACGTGGATCGTAAAAGCATGAATGTGATGTACCAAAAAGTCTGCAGTTCCTAGTGGAATCGGTAACAAGCCTACTTTGCCGCCTACTGCTACTAACTCACCACCTCCCCAAGTTGCGATTGAGTCTTTAAAGGAAGAGACCTCCTGTCTCAAGTCCGATCCAAAGGAGGAGATGCTTGCGAGCACGTTGATGAGACGCATGCTTCTTGCAATCCATGTTGATAATCCAAGCGAGGAATCTCCTGATCTCGTCTCACTATATCCAGCGTCTTCTTCATGAGTGAGGCGCACCAAAGGAAACAGAGATCCATGAGCAAACAATCCAGCAGCATAACAACGATATTACTGCGATGACGACTCTCTATAGGGCTCCGTGGTGGATGACCACAATGAGATAGAGAGAGAGAGAGAGACTTGGTGTGTAAAGAATGAGAGAGAGAAGAGCATGGAGAGAGTTTAATTCCTCTTGGAATTATGTGTATCTTCAAAGGCAAGGGCTACTCTTCCTTTTACACTAGTTGGATGCACGCGGATCTCAATCCATGTGCTCTCTTAATCTAAGGTGTAGACTAAAAGTTTATTAATCAATGGTCATGATTTATTACTCCAAAAATACAACAACAATTAGTTTATAATAAATTAACTATCCTTTTCAAGATAATAATTAATTCATTTTAAATTCAATTAATATAAATAGATAATATGAAGACCAAGTCCCTTTACTATAAATAGGGTGGTCGTCCCCCCTCTTGAACAAGTCAAGGTGGACAGCCACCATAAAGGGATTAAGTCTTCCTTTTTCTATATATAACAATTAATTAATATGCAACAATTATTTCATTTATCTTCACAAAAACAATTTTAAATTAAACTTGTGAAAACTTCAATCATGTCATTGACAAATATGAATCATATTCATATATCCAACATAATATGTAAATTAGATTTACAATTAATTGTTTATTGTGAATCCCATTCACAACAACATATAATTTGTAAATTCTATTTACAATTAAAACTCCCCATCATATCATATTTATAATATCCATGATTATTGTGGATAGTGATATATACATTAATCATATCCTTGATAAAAATCATATTTAATTCTCTAAGATATCAAATCTCATATGCCCAAATAACATGAATGACATTCACATTATTTATATCTTTAGTAGTTAAATCACATTTATTCATCTTAGATAACTCTCCTTATATGGTAAAATAATATGAATCAAATTCATTTTATTCATGATAATTAAATCACATTTAATTATCCATTTCTCAATGCTTGGATACATTATCAACAATGAAATTATTCTTGAACTCTTTCAAGAACAATGCCCTTTCTCCACGGATACTTGGAGATAAGGACAGGGCAATTGTATTGTTCCACGTATAGTGACTTGGATAGTGAGATCACATCTCAAATCAAGATCTTGTGGACCTCCCATAGATGTTTGATTAAATCAAAACCGCAAATCTAATCTTTTCATTTCATCTGAATCACATTCAGATCACTGTCTAACACTTGGACTAAGATTAGATCACTTCTCTATTGAGAGGAGTCACTAAAATCCATACATGTTTCATCACTCCCTCGGAATGAAAGCGTCATGGTTATACAATCATTTATGATCACATCACCCTCATGTATTGCTAATACCTATACATCCTGCATACTGGAGGACCAAGATTAAACCCGAAGTTTTAGGTCTATTTAGAGTCCTTCAGGGTTTTATCCTTAAGTTTCTCATTTGATCATTATGAGTTGGTATCGATCATATATTTTCCAAAAGTATATATCATACCTAGGTGTTGATCATATACTTTCCAAAAGCATATATCAAACCTTACAAATTCAGTCAAGCTTCGAAAGCGAGACGACCGTGAATGGAATTTGATCCTTCACAATATCTCATGAGTGAGCTCATGTCTTCCGATTCAGTGAATGAACATGTATGATACCTTTGAGAGATCATATTACTCATATGCCCTTATATGCACACTAGAGCGAAGGTGTATAGACTTTGATTAGGTCATCAATCTATAAGTATGCCAAATGTACATACTCAGAGGTATAGTAACACATTTGTCTCTGATCAGAGGATGCGTGCCTATATCGTGACAACATACGACATAGGTATTTGGTTATCTCAATCTCATTAAGTCAACTCTTTGACCTAAATTATTTAACACCTCTGAATCTCAATTCCTATGCAGAGGACCTGCATCAAGAGGTCCGTTAGCTATCAACCTTTAGAGAAAGGATTACCATCTCCTACTCAGGCTGGAGATCACATCTTAATAATTTGTTGGTGCTTGATGAATCCTCAATCTAACTCTTTAGATATTCATCCAAGCACCAACCTCTATGATTCAACAATTGAATCAATAGCTGTATGATCATTAACATGGCCATGGTACATACTAATTGTACTAAGGGACCTATTATGCAAATTAGTTATTCTTCATTTCAGATCAGGGAATGATATTTGCAATAACATTTATTGCATAATGGCTCGTCGGTGGCTCGCATATCCAACAATCTCTCACTAGCCCAAAGAGCCATTAATGGGCTAATCTTTAAACCCACATTCATGTGAAAATCATAGGCTATTTCAAGAAATAGCTAGTTAAGCTGATCAGTCACTCTGTTCCCGAGAGACTACATCAAGTCCTTTTACGACACTTGCATATCTCCTAGTAACAGTGCTTGCATTCGATGCGAATATTTTATCTTATGCAATCAATACTCAATATTGGAAGTTATAGTTTCCTTGACACTACAACTCAATAATTATTATAACCAGTATTTCCATTATCCCTATCAGAATAGCCTTATTCATGGAGATCTCTATCTCCCAGTGCATCTGTAGGTAAGACCTTTTAAGTCAATATCTATAAAATCTTCAGTTCTTGAAGAAAAGACTTAGATATCACTATCCCGAAAGTCTTGTCCTCTTGGATGATATTGTTATTACTGCAATCAAGTGTTTTATCCCCATAGTAAGATTAGTAACATTTACTACTCCCACTGCATGGCAGACATCTGGTTTTTGTACACATCCAGCATACACTGATCTTCCCAAAGCCGTTGCACTAGGGCATATAGCTTTGGTATTCACATCCTCAACTCTTCAAGGTGTTATCCCTTTAGATAGGTTAGTACCATATCTTAAGGAAAAGAATCCTTTCTTGGAATTTTCTAGAAAATGGAAATGTCCAAGGTGTACCACTAATGTGACGGTCCAAATACCCTCTTTTCTTTGCTTATGAACAACTTCAGAACTTAGATCTAAGAGGTATTCTTGAGATCATATCTCAAGGTATGGAACAACCATATTTTAAAATATTTATTATTGTCCTTATATCATTTTAAATGATTAGGATGCCATCTACATTTTGCACGATGAACACAATGGTACTCCCACTAAGCTTCACATGATTCATCAAGATTCTATCTGAAATCATAACCTTTATAATTTCATTGAATCTAATGTTCCAGCTACAAGAAGCTTATTTGAGTGCATAGATGGAATTCTTCAGCTTGCAAGCCTTGCTTTCCTCAACTATGAAGCCCCAGGGCTACTTCATATGAATATCCTCGGAGAGATATTCACAGAGGAACGCAATATTGACTTCCATCTTGAAGATGTCACAGTCAAGTTGTGTAATTATAGTTAGAAATAATCCGATGAGTTTAAGCATGGTCACTAGAAAGCAAGTCTCATCGCAAGCGATGTCTTCTTTTTATGTGTATCTTGAGGATACGAGCCGTGCTTTGAAGGTCCCTACCTACTCATCAGGTTCCTCTTTCTTTTTTAAGATCCATTTACACCTAACGGGTCTTACCATTATAGGTGGATCCTCGAGGGTCCATATACAACACTTGTATATGAAGTCTACTTTAGACTTTATTGCTAACATCCATCTTTCCATGTCATGATCTTCAGAAGCTTCATCACATGAAGTAAGATTATTGTCAGACTTACCTGACACATGCAATCCATTCTCAAACTAATTTGAAGAGGTATGATTGTTTCATCTTTAATTGTCCTTTTAGTTTTCAATTTTAGGAGCCTCACTATCTTCTCAAGATGAAATAAGTTCCTTCACTTCATTTTCATTTTGATTCTCAAGAGAGTCATCATCTAAGAATCATATCCTTAGAGGTGAAATCTTTTAAGAATCTCACGGTCATAAAGTAGGTATCCAATACCATCCTTTATATTCCGAATGAAGCAACACTCTCCGTTGTTAGATTCCAGCTTACTTGCATGGAACCTAATTAAGGATATACATTGTAGTCCTACATATATACCTGGAAACTAAGAGGTAATTATTCTAATATTCATCATTGATCAAATCATGTCACACATGATCCAACTGCATATCCCTACAACTCTGTTGAGTTTAGGTGTATCAGGAGGATTGAGATAGGAATGATGTTCCTGTCTCCATAAGGTATTCATTGAATTAATCTAATGGGTACTTGCTACATTGATTAGATCAAATTCTTTCATCTTCCTTCAAACTTTGGTTCTAAACTAAAATTGTGAAATCTTTGAACATTTCGAAGGTTTCTAAGGTGAAGGGAAGAAATCTCATATCACAAATAATCATCGAACGGTATCATGTATCATCAATGTTTATCATGATAGAAATGATCCACATACATCAATATGTATGAGATCTTGAATACCTTGGCATCTTACACCATTCTCAGAGAAGGATGCATTGGACATTTTTCTTTGAATACAATATTCACAAGTATGTAAGATTTGAAATTTCAGACATTCTAAAGTTTCATCTCTTACTAGTCCATTGCTATCATCAACATACATATGTCCAAGGCTTGATGCCAGATCATTGTCAAATAATCTCCATCCTCCTATTGATCTTAAAAGGTTTAATTTCCAGTACTAGAAATTTTAATGAACCATTCATTAATTTTCTAATTTAGCAGAGTCCTCCAGAAGTCTCTATGACCCAGATATTGGAATACACTCATTGTTTATTTCTAAATAATGGAAATAAACATGAATACTAGAATAGACCTATCGTAAAGACTAAGGACTCTCCCACTGAAAATATGAAGTCTATCAATCCTATAGAGATTATTACAACAATTGCATCAATATCCATGTGGATGACTATTAAATCTTAAGATCAAATTTTCCTGTCTTCTAAAACATATGCAACCAATTGCAAGTGTTATTAGAAGATTGAGATACAATTATTAGACTTTTAATTTTATCCAATAAGTAAGTCAATTTAAATGATGATATGTAGATATAGATTATTTCGATGCTCTATTCTCTAAGGATCTTAGATAGACTTGATAGGCATACTATCAACATATCAGCTTATTACAGTATTGGAATTTATCTAACTCTTTGGATGTCACATGGAAGTCACAAAAGTACAATCAACTCTTTGACTTTCCTTCTTACTTGGGTCAGACCCATGCTTCCACTGCGCTCCCTTCATCTATAAAAAACCATTGCTTCATACAAAGGAGTTATTACGTTGAACTCAAAAGATTTCAATATAAGAGTATTTCAACATTTATTCACGCTTCATTCAATTCATACAATATGAATATTATGAAGCTTCATGAATGACTTGAGTATAGATAGTAGAATGATGACACTCATCATATCTACACACATCTTATCTCCTAAAGACTTTGGTTCAGGTAGGTACTCAAATATTTTGAATACATCATCTCTTATAGAGCCACCATTCTGCATGACACAGTGAACCATGCCATTCATGATTAAATGTCAAGAGCACATACATATGCCAGAAACATCTTCTTAGATTTTATAAGGATTTTTTTGACAATTATGATCATCATCGACATGTCACTTCCAAAGTACATTCGATTAGAGATCAAGACTATAGACACACAAACTCTAGGTTGTTGTCCTATTGCCTATTTAATTGTCACTCCTCATTGTTACGAGGAAACTTGCACATTACAACCACATACAATATGTGTCCAACTGCAAGTACAATATCTTGATCATGGATCCAATCCATGATATTTTAATGGTTATTACTGAGTGTAGTTTTGAGTGGGTTTAATGAAGATTATCTGACATGATATAATTTACATATATAGATATACATACATACATATTTTATTTTGATTTAAGAATTTTTATATCAAAGTTGTCTTTCCTTGTCAACACTGAAAGTTAATTCCCTTAATCAATTTCAATGTAAGAGATATACTTACCATTATATCTGAAGCAAGATCTGGGATCTCCTTTCTTATCTTTGTCACATCCCAATAATATGAGAACCTGCAACTCGGATAAAAAGGAGCGGGAAACATTCTGCCTTGCAAGTTCAACTTGCATTCCCAATTCGGTATTAAACACCCGAGCCCACAACCCCTAAGGTGATGTTGACCTATCGTTAATTGAACCAACCGTCAACAGGACTAGAACTCGCTATGCGCAATTCAATATTGCTCCAATCATATGAGGACTTGATATTGGGTCACTACGCATACGACCTTACACTTTCGAGAAGAAAAGAGCCCGATCCAGATGTGCTTGTATGTAGGAGCTGCCACTTCCTACAAGCGTCTCCTAAATACAATCCCTGGTGATGGAACCCTTCGCCTTATCGGGAGACCATGGATGTCACTTATGTGATCCTCCACATCATGTTCAAATTTTAATTAATCATTATGAATCATACTCATTATGATTAATTCTTTCAAGGGAATTAAAACTCTATCATAGTAGAGTGTTTTAATTTTAATTGGATTCTAATTAATCAAATTACATTAAATTAATGATCCAATTAGTATCCAACAAACATTCTTTATTGTTACTTAAAATATGGTATTATCTCAAATACGTATTGTTCGAATTTTAATAATTAGAAAAATACACCATGATCCCTTCAAACACTATCCCTTCCTTACCCGCTATCATGGCTAGTTCCGACGGGAGTAAGACAGACTGCTCACGGAGCAACCTGCTACCCCAACGCTCCCCAGCTAGACACCATATCATCCTCAGATCAAGATAAAATGCTAATTGATCACTTTGTACTTGAGATGATAATCGGTCTTTCAATCGAAGTTATACCATATAATATTTATCAAAATATTTTTTTATTAATATTATGAGGAGATTTGCTAAACAAATCCCCAATCTATTCAAGCAACTTTGTGTTGTTGGAATTGTTGTAACCAATTGTGATCTATATCATATTTAATCAAGTTGGTTATGGTTAATGTCATTCAAGGAAATAATCGCCATTATTAATTTTTTTAGTTATTTTAGACAATTAAAAATACTGAAAATAACAAATAGAAAATAATGCAAATGTTTTTATGTTTTTAAAATACAAAAAAAAACAAAAATATGTGAAATATATGTAGAAATAGATATACTTTTTAGGTTTTCAAAAAGGTATTTTATGTATTTTTAGGGATTTTTATGATTTTATATTAATTTTTAGGTGTTATTAGTGTTTAGCATTTTTTGGTTTTTATAAGAAATTAAAAGGTGAAACTTATAAAGAAATTAAAACAAAACAAAATAAACAACCACAAATATTTTTAGATTTTTTTCGAAAAGTTTTCGTATTTAGTTATTTTTTTCTACAAACAAGAGAAAATTGGATTGTTTCTAAATTTTTAAAAATAACAAACTAGTCAAATTTCAAAATAAAAATTGCTACTGTCAACATAAGTTAACAAGAGTTTACTGTGATTCTTGGAGAATTTATGGAAATTATTAGCAATTTATTAAACCTAATTAACAATCAAAATAATTATTTATAGCACAGGGATATGGACGTAAATAAGTTTATTTAAAAGAGTAAAAAGAAAACATGCAAGGAAATGTAGGGACGAGCACTGCAATTTACCCAAAAGAGGCTTGCCGACACACATGAGGTGCGCGGGCACTGACCTCAAGGGATATATTTTACTTCTAGTTACTGAAGAGAAACAAAGAAAAATAGCATTTATTACACAAAATCACCACAGATCACGTGCAATGTGTATATGAACATATGGGACTAATTTACAAATAAAACAAACATAAGGGTCCAAAGTGCAATTATCCAAGCATTTATAAGATGACACACATCCTTTTTGGATTTACTTACAAAACACAGAAATGGTAGGGTCTAGAGAGCAATTATACCACTAATCTACGTGGTTGATCGAATGGTGGCGATGGATCTGAACTCTGATCGGCCGGCTGCATGAATGCATGCCTACGGATGGATTGGATCTGATCTGGGTCTCTTGATCTACGATCTGGAATTGGGCGCGCTTGGATGAACCCAATCTAATCTGGAGGATATGTTCTTGATCGTACAGTTATGAAGGCCCCTGGAAGAACTCTTATGAATGGCGACTCTAGCGATCTTCAATCGAGCCGATCTAGGTCGATCTACGTCCGAATCACATGCTGAAGGGACTTCTACTGTCTCATGTGACTGTCCTCTGTTGATCTGATGTGCTATTGAAGACAGAGGTCACTGGATCATGATCTAGAGCTTCAAGAGGCCTGCGGCTCTGAGCGTGCTCCGGATCTAGATCTACAGCTCCAGATTACTTCCTATCACATGCAAAAGGTCATATGCTCAAAGGCGACGCTCCGACAACTATTATTTGACTAAAACAAAGAGGGTTGTGGGGTAAAAAAGGATTTCCGACGGTGATGGTCGGGAAGGAGATCGATCTCCAGATACGACATGATCTGAAGAGGGTTAGGTATGGAAGACAACGGAGAAAGTGCTGGTGGATGTTTTGCGATGGTCAAAATGAAGAATGACGGATTGGGGCATCACCGATCAACAGATCAGAGGTAAATGATGAAGATCTAATCTAAACCTAATTACATCAACTAAAAGTGAAATTGAAAGAAAATTCGAAAGGAAATGATCTAAAACTATCTATATGTGGTCGGAAAAGGTCTTCACCTCGACTCGCTGCAAAATTCAAAGAAGCGTGTACAACATTGGCAGAGGAGGTTCGACAACGTAGGATAATCATGTCCTTCAGGTAATTTCTCGCATTCCTGATCGTGAAGGGGCCTTGCTGTCACCTAGGGTTTCTCCAGAACTCAGTCACTGGCGAAAATCACAAGAAAATGGATCAGATTAGGCGGCGAAGCTGGAGATGAGATTATATAGATAAGAAGGTCTGATAGATTTGAGAAGTAGGTCATGCACATATCAAGGCTCCATTTATGAAATTTTTATTCGGGCGAGTGCAATGATTATTCAGATGAAAAATTTCGTGAAGGAATCGAAAGGGTTTGATGGAAAGATCGATTAAGAAAAAGGGAAGAAAGAGCTCCGGCGAGGGTGCTTATTTGGGAAGGCTGGAAATGGGAAGGCTAACATGGGTCAACGAACCCGAGTCTAGTCAATTTGGCGCAACCCAACTACATGACAAATCACAAGAAGACAAAAATTAAATAAAAAGGTAATTAAATTAAATTAAATATAAAAAATGGTTTTAAGTAAATAAATAATGTAAAAAAATGTTAAGAATTAAATAATCTTAGTTCAGCTAATTTTTAATAAATTAAATAAATTATTTACATAGGTTAAAAATAAATAATACCCTTTATTCATAGGTAAAAATATACCTATATATACAATAAATTGATTTTTAATTAATTATTTTCAAAAATTATTATATAATTTATTGTTTTATTTATTCACATCATTTTACTAGGATTTTAAATATATTTTTATTTTATTTTTGCAAAATAATTTATTAAGTTAAATAAATGGGTAATGTTATAATATACATAGTGGTATATGTACACTATATACAATGAATTATTTTTGGTGATTTTGATTTTTGTAATATTTATTTTTATTTTAGTCGAATAAAATACAATATTTACAGATACTTTAAAATACAATGTACACACATATGTACAAAAAATAATTAAATATATATACAATATATAGTATATGCACACTGTACAATACACTCCAAAAAGCCACATTTTTCATCTTAACTCCGATTTTAATGAAACCACTGTCATTTCGAAGCTTATTTTATTTAGAGTACATGTTGAGCATTGTTTTCTCAAGGATCAGAAATTAATGATAAATAGCGGTCGTTGCTATCCCCAAAAATCCCGTGACAAACAAATAATTTTTTGCTACTTATTAACCTGTATAGCATTTTCTTTATTTTTCTATTTTAGGTTAAAATTAGTAAGAAGTGTACAATATTTACACACAGATGCAAGTTAGTAAGAATATGGAGTTAGTGTTATATGCAGGTGTTTTATAAGGGATTTTAAGCTAAAATAAATGAATAAAGATGATGAATCGCAGATTCATCAGTACAATGAATGTGAGTTTGCTTATTTTTTATTTTTTATGGAGTAGATATGAGTCTGAGAAGTTTGATTTTGCGACTTTTTCAAAGTGTGATTATTTACACAATGTACAATGATTCTTCTTGTAATTATTTTTAATATTTAAAACTTTTTTCTGTACAATTTTCAGTAAGAAAACATTTTTTTGTGATGAATAGAGTGATAAATAAAATAGTATAAGGGTTTATATTCAAAATAATGAGATATATGCAAATTGTACAAATGAATAAATTGAATTTGATTTTCTTTATTTTTTTCTACACTAGGCCTTATCTCACCCTACTTTATTCTTTATCGACATGCCAAGTCTTGACCTTCACTCGGGATTAGAGTCAGCTTGTATTTATTGCATATATACAGTCTTTATTTTCTTTATTTTTCCGTTATTTCTTTATTGATTTATTTTAGGTTAAAAATAATGTTTTTTATACGATATTTATAAAAGAATATGAAATAATAAAAAGAACATTTAATTAATATTTATAGGTGTTTAAGAAGGGATTTTAAGCTAAAATAAATGAATAAATATGATGAAATGCAGATTCACCAGCTTCATTTTTGGATTTTTCTTTGACTTTGCACTACTCTGCATTCTTGATTGTGCCCCATCGGATATATCATCTTTTTGGTCCGCCCATTTTTCGATCTCTTGGAATAAAGTTGCACCCACATACCGTTCCTCATCCGAAGCATTATCTCAATCCATCTTAAGTCTTTAGATATAAGGTTACCAGAAGAAGTGGGTTAGAGTACCAGTTTCTACAATCCCCAAGAATGGTTCTTGAGCCACCCTTGATGAAGTGGCCTAGCAGCGTCCCAACTTAGGCTCTCGAATCTTTCAACAATCCATTTGGGTTGAGCTAAGTGTTAAGCGCGGGGTCTCTAGTCAAGCCACTGTCTTAAGAGTCTTATGGATGATATGAAGTGTTCTAGTTAGTGAATCAACTCATGATTACAGTCTCATGAAACCTAAAGAACTAAGTCAAGATGACCTGAAGTACCCCAATTCCAATCCTTAGTGGGTTCCTCTAAAATTAAGTGCATTAAGGTCCATATCAAGCTCCAATCTTCAGACTCCAATTCAGACTTGTTCAATTATTTCGATCATTCTGAAAAATGCAAATGCTATGTATAATGAAAGAGAAAATCTTTTGTGAAGTAATATTCTAATTTTGAACTTTTTGTGAGTTTTTTTGGAAAAAGCCTTGCATTTTTTATGCGGATTTTTGAAAAGATCTTATAAATTATTTTTGGATTTTTAGATTTTTGCAAAATTTTAGGGATATTTGAATAGAGGTTAATAAAAGGAATATGTACAACTATTTACATGAGAGTGCATCTATATTTATAAGGGTGATGGTGTATTTTATACAAGAGATTTTACACGTTGAGTGTTAGTGGTTATTTACAAGATATGTATACGGATTTTATATATTTTTGTAAGGATTTTGTTTGAGCTATTATTTACAAAAGATTTTTCAAATATTTTTGAAAATATTTTCGCAAACATTTTGAAAACTTATTCTTGCAAATAATTTTGACAAACACTTTTACAAACATTTACAAACCTTGAAAATTATTTTGCAAGTATTTTCCAAACAATATATATTATATATTTCAAACATTTTTCAAATCATTTGCAAATAAATTTTCAAAACTTTTATTTACACAAATAAAAGAAATTTTTGCAAACAAAAGAATTTGTCAAATATTTGCTAATATTTTGTAAAAGTTTTGTAATTTCAAAAAATTCCAAAAAAATTTTTCAACCAATTTTGAAATCATTTTGCAAAATATTTTTAACTACTTTATTACAAGTATTTTCAAATAATTATCGCGTGTTTTATTAATTATCCATATTATTGAAAATATGAAAGTATGAGGTATGGCTAAAGTATATACAACATATATATGACCTCCTATACTTAGATTGAGCTATGCCCTCATAGATCAGAGAGAAGTCGATCGTAACTCGTAATAAGTATAGAACAATCTATACTATTGCGACTAAAGACTGAACGAATGAGAAGTCGATCATCCCCCTTATACTTAGGATGAACTAATCCTAAGTATAACAGACTATACACCAGGCAGAGATGGTCAAGGGTGGGAATGTACAAACTCATCGGCTCGACCTGTTCCCCCTATACTTAGGGTAAATTATATCTGACTAGTCGCTAAATACGATAATTAATTTGGACATGTTGTAGTACGTGTACTTAGCGATTCTATCAGAACCGAGAGAAGGATCTCCGTGAAGAGTGTCTCGGCTTAATTTATATCCCGGGCAAGTCCGGGGTCGAACACAGGGAGGCAAAGGAACAACTTGGGATTAATTTGAAAACTTAAGTCTAGATTTTTAAGTGGTATTTTTTTTAGATTTTTTAATGCAAAATGAAATGCAAATGTAAGATGCGGTTGAATTAAGACACTAAGAAAACACACAACTTAGCCAAATTAATTTTAATATGAAATTAACCCATTTTAGCCAAATTATATTTTTTTTTCTAGAATCCTAATCCAGTGATGAATATAAGACACATTTTTTTAGAATTTTAGGTGTTAAAATGCAACAAGTAAAAATGCACACTTTTATGGTTTTTTCGCAATTTTTCACACAAACAATAAGTAAAAAGTATGAAAAATTTACTAGAATAAAAACAAGATGAAATGAGGCTACAGTAATTTTTTTGGAATTTTCTGATAATATATGAATTTTTTAAATATTTGTTAGTGGAAACAAAGTGACAATGAGTAAATAATTCCTAATAAATCCAAATGTACAAATTAATCAGAATGCAAATTATCCCAAAAAGGTATTTTCACATAAAATCCAAGAGATTTGAAATTTCACAAAAATGATGTACGTGGATTTAATTAAAAATTAAATACTTAAATTATTATACAATTTATTTCAGGCACAAGACAACTCAACTTTGGATAAAATTTGGACAGTAGCTCAATCACATATCAAGGCATCATCTCAAATTTTTGTGGAATTTTTAGAGCAATAGTATGTAAGATATAAATTTAAGAACTCAATTTGGGTGAAATATGCAATATTTCAGTTTAATAATTTTAATTAGTTACCCAAATATCATAAAAATATAAAAAAAAATTTAGAATGTAGACAATTAGTTGCTCAACACAATGACACTTTTTATTGAATAAAAAGACACAAAGTTGATGTCCAAATTAAGTTGCGAATACAAGGGTGTCTTTGCAAAACAAAAATTGGAAATGAACAAGACAAATATGTACAAGGACGTTTTTGTAATTACAGAAACATGAGAAATAAAAAGTGCAATTTTTACAATAAAAATAAGGAAAAAGAGGACATTCTTCTTCCTTGTTCCCAGGTGGGGAGAACCCAACAAGGGAGAGGGGTGTCGGCGGCGGTCGGCGCGGCCGCGCGCGACCGTGAGGAGGGCGGCGCGCACTGCACGCAGGCGGCTGGCGGCGAGGGCTGGAGGCGGAGGTGCGGTGGTCGGTGCGGTGGCGGTGCGTCCTCCATGGTTGGCGACGGCTGTGGCTGCCGGCGAGGAGGGGGATGCGCGGCCACGGCGGGGGCACGCGAGTTAGCGAAGGTGAAGGGCGGCGAGGGCGCCGTAGCCAGCTTGGCGATGGCCGCACGCATGCCGCGGTGGAGAGTGGGGGGTGGGGCGGCGGTTGTGGGGGCTGCTGCTTCACCTCCGATAAGTTTTTTTTTAATTTTTTTGATTTTTTGAACTTTTTTTAGTGCTGGAAATGTAATAAATTTTTTGTTTTAATTTTGTTTTATTTTTTTTAATTTTCTTTAAACAGGAAATAATATGTACACAAAAAGGTGGGGAACAAAATGGTAGATGATGAGTTGGTGGTGAAAAAAATGATGTAATGAAAAACAAAGAAACAAAATATTAGATAAGATAAAATAACAAGAGAATGATGAGGAATACTTACCTGAATCTTCGTCGGATTGGCGGAGCAGCTACGCTGGACTCCTGTCGTCGCTTCGATCTGATTGGAGAAATAAAAATTGGAGAAGCTACGCGAGCTCGATGGGGAACTTACGACGTGACGATGGTGGTCGCCACGGATCTCTCCTGAAGGAGGTCGTCACTTAAGGAAGATGATAAGCCGCTGTCATCGACACCACGTTCTAAGCTCTCTCCTTTTTCTATAAGAATGGCGGATGCCAAAAAATGAGGATGCACAAATGAATATAAAGAGAAGAAAAAGGGAGGTTAGAATGGTGGTAGTGTTGAATGGGATGTTGTATTATTGGTGGAGTTGAATGGGAGGTTGGTGGAAGAATATGGAGTAGAATGGGAGTTATTAAAAATGGTGGAGTTGAATGGAAGTTGGTGGTAGAAGAGAAGTTATTGTAGAGAATGGAAAATAAATAATGATATAAATAATGATATAAAGTAGGCTACTAAAATACAATAAAAATAAAGATAAGAAAAAGAGTGGAGAATTTACAAAAGAAGATATACAACATGTACATATTTTTTGTTTGCTTTTATTTTATAATTTTTTTGTATTTTGAATAAAAGACATTTACAACGAAAAAAATACAATAAAATACTATAATTAAAATACAACACAACAATGATTTTTTTGGATTTTTAAGTAATTAAGAAAGATAAAATAAAAAACGAGGAAAGAATGAATATATACAAAATATACAATGCACATCTAGGTCCCAAAACCCAACTTTTGCAAATGAGCTCCGATTTTAATGAAACCACTTCCATTGGATAGATAATTTTCTAACTTGAACTTTAAAAGTGAGTTTGTGAATTTGGAGTTCATACAGAGCAGGAATTTGGCCTGGAAGTTGGACTTTACGGCTTTTTATCTTTGTGATCTAGGAGCATTTATTTGAGTTAAAATTTATTTTGTATTTTGTATTTTTATACAAGTCAGAGGAAGAATTAGCCAAAAAGGAGTTGAAATGAAATTATTAAAAAAACATGAAGTTTTGGGCTATTTACAGGTGAAAAACTCCTTTAAATTACGGCTTTTGATTGTTAATTTATTTTGTACAATCTAATATACAATAATTAATGTGTTTTATTTACAAGAGTCATTTTATTAATTTATTGATTTTATAGACATTTATTTGAGATTCTACTTGAGGATTTTGCTAAGATCAAGATATTGAGAAGATGAATCGCAGATTCATCACCGCCTATACTTAAACTTTGCTAGTCCTCGAGCAAACAAAGAATGGATAAGTTGGATTAACCCCTGATTGTGCATGTGAATACAAGACTTGATCTGTTCAATAACTCTCGATTTTAGAGATCCTAAAATTCTAAGCTGAACCAAGCTCTAGTCAAAAGGTATCCAATTTCCCTAATCATCAGACTCTCTTTTGTATACATGTATAGTAAGGATATGACTTAAGTGTTGACCGCAGTTACAAGAGTAGAGTCGCAATGTCACCCAAGGTTCCAGTCCAAGAGACTCTCCTAAGAACCCGATCCTCAACACTAGGGAATAAACCATTTCTTGCATCCAATCCATCGTCTCTTTAGTTGTCGGACTTGAAAGTGTAGATGGAAGGCCAGTTGATGAAGGGCATAGGATTGTGTCATTTTCTCTCCCTCTCATTGGAACAAGGATCCTCTCAAGTGCCTTATTACTCAATGCATATTTTGGTGCTGATCAGTGCATCTGTCAAGAGAAGTTGGAGCTGCCTGCACTTGTTTTCCTGGGAATACATTGGGGTGTGCCTTTTTTGAGTACCTATCGTACCTTCTACACCCAGACTTGTAGCATTTACGATGCAGAGCCCTTTTTTGGTGCAAGCCCGACTTCTGGTCCTAATAGCGGTGGTCCAAGTGGACACTTTGAAATGGTTGGGAGCGCTCACCTTTGGTGTAAGCTCTTTGATATTTGAATTTGTGGAATGAGAGCTTTTCTTTGATATTTCATTGCTTTGTAGTATTTTTTGGCTAGCTCGACTGCTTTTATCAAGAGTTGGCGCACACTGATCAACAATTTTTTATTTTATATCGCACCCTGGCACATAGGTAAATATCAAGAGATAGTACAAGAATCATGTTCTCATACTGGCTAATGGTGCTGACACTCAGGTTTCATGAAGACTTCATTGATTTTATCCCATCCTCGAGCATCATTAAATCAAGTCCAAACTCAAATCCCTCATCCCAGTTCCTCAAGTGAAATTTCAACGTATCTCATCCTAACTGCAGTCGTGTATGTGAGGTGCTAATCATATTCTTAAGGTAGAGACTAAGTATGCAATATAGCACACAAATCTTTCAAACTAGGAAAATATGAATAATTAAGTCAAAGACCCTAATGACTAAGGCTGATTAACTCAAAATCTCAAGAGCTCATAAACTAAGTGTTCTTGAACATCACTAGTCTTGTGTGAAAGTGTAAGTGTCAGGGGTTAAACCAACTTATTAGTTAGTTTGTTTAGAGTTTTTTTAAAAGGTTTTTTTTGAAAAAGATAGGTAAATAAGAAAGGACACACATTTTTTTAAAAGTTTTTTTGAAAAGAGACACAAAAGGATTTTTTTTGAAAATATTTTTTTTTTGATTTTTTTTAAAATTTATTATTTTTTTATACCTCTTATTTACAACATTTTACCCATAACCCCTTATTTTAATTAAAAACAAGTCAAAGTACGAGCTATAGGTAAAGTATATATGTAATATATACAAACCCCCCTATACTTAGCATGTGCTATGTCCTTATGGCACTAGGTGACAAAAAGACATAGCTCGTACTAAGTATAAGTGTGTGAAAAGAATAGAAGTGAAAAAGAAAATAAGAGTGTGGATAATACACAATGGGCATCGGCCTCCCTATACTTAGGCTCTGGTCAGCCTAAGTAACACAAGAATGATGGGGGGGGGCGATGAGAATGGGAAAGAATATACAAAGAAATAAAAAGAAGAGATGGAGCAACTCAGGTCACTCACCCCTTATATTTAGGATCTAGTTATCCTAAGTATAGCCACAAAGTGAAAACAATACGGAACTGGGGCGAGTGATGCGAATCACGGGAGAGGGAGGAAAATCTATATAAGGAAGAGTGTGAATATACAAAGATCAAGAAGGTTTGTGACGGACCTTCTTGCGGGAACGAGGAGGTGGGTAGTATACACATGTGTCGCTGTCAGAATCGTCCTCCGAAGAATAATAGTGAGGTGTAGGGAACGTCCAACGGGGGTCGACACACGGCTGCTTGCTCAAATATGGCTTCAGAACAACCGAACTGAGCTCACTCATATAGATCACCTCATCCGGACCTGATGAGGACTCCCAAGAAAGTTCCTTCTCTGGTATGTCGAAGGTAGCTTTCTTAGTCGATTTTCTAGAACCTGAAGCATTAAGAGGAAGAGGAGAGTGATACGTTTGGAGGAGTTCGGGGGAACACCTCGAAGAATCAATACCCTTCTTCTTCTTACCAGATGACTGACTAGAGGATGGAGCAACCGATTTATCAAGATTGGTCAATTTGGTCCCAGTTGTCTCTTTTGGTGTAGGTCTTGGATGTGGTGTGTGTGAGGTACTGACCAGAGGTTCATCATCAGATGAGTCACCATATGCATTGTAATACTCTTGCAGGGTCAGCACATGTCTCTGGTAAGGCATAGTGTTCTCAGTTGGCTTGGCATTGATTGGCTCATGAGTCAGATTATCTAAATAATTAAGGAAATCAGTAATGATCATGTCTGATTCAGGGACAACTTCTGATTGTGAGTCCTCTCGAGAAGCTGTCACAGTGGTGGTAATGCAAGCAGTGGGTGGTGTGGAGGTGTAGGGAGTCTTTGAACCAATGGTCATCTGAACAGTCGGTATCTCAAGTGTAGTAGAGAGACGAGACTCAACTGTCTCTCGAAGGTCATGACTATCTGCGACTTTATGGGTTACCTTGGAATATCGTGCGTCCTCAAAGATCGGGTGAGGTCGAAGTGCTCCCAATGTAGTGAAATCGATATCCCTGGTCTCGCAATCTATAGTTGCCATCGCCAAAGCTAAGAACGGCTTTCCAAGAATGATCGGAGACTGGGTGAACTCTCCTCGGTGCTCAATGTCAATGATCGTGAAGTCCACCTGTAATAGAGCCCCTTGGAAAGTAACGATGACTGAAATGATTCCTCTCGACCGTTTAACATACCGATCCGCCAACTGAATGATCTCTCTTGACTTCTTGGCAGATCCGAGTTTGAGCTTGGCAAACACGGAGGTAGGGGGGATATTAATCGGTGAGTCATCATCGATTCTTGCATGGGTGAATGTGGTATCTTTGATTTCACAATCAAACCTAGGCAACCGCATTACTCTGCGACTCTTGGTTTTTCTCCCTATTATCAAAGATGTGGCCATAGACACTATATGTCTCTCAGTCCTTGTTCTCTTATTGCCTGACCTTTTAGGCATCAATTTACTTCTCACAAATCTTTTAAGGTCGGGGAAGTGTTCAATGGCCATTATTAAGGGAAGCTCAAAAATCAACTTTCTATCCAATGCTTCCCTAAGTGTAGGTTCCAATTTTTGTAGATCTTTTCCATTTTCAATTTTTATGTTGTTTTCTGAGTTTTCAATTTTTTTGGTCTTTTTGATAGGTGAAAGAGGACTAGGAGAATGTACAGACTCTTGTTTGGAGGAAAAGTGATTAGTAGAAGAGGGAGGTAGAAGGGACTCCAGATGTACATGATGTGTGGTCAATCCGATGTCTTTCAGGTTTTTAAAATTCAATCCGCAAAATCCATGATCCAAATTCCTACCTGGACTCTTAATCGGTCTAGAGATATCATCCTCCAATAAGTTCTCATGACACATCCTGAGAGAAGTCTGCTTAGTTGGAGGATACCGCTGAGAACTTGTGCTCTTATACTCAACACACCTTGACTGAGGCGTGTAATACTGGGTTGAGTATGGCCTATCTGTATGGCAGATGTTGGTCGGAGCCTCATCAGGTGGAGTTAGTAGACAGGGGGTCTGTAAATTAGTCGCATGAATCCAATCCCCTGTATATGTCGGCTCTCCGAATGGGTGATATGAAGGTTGGTCAATGTGGTCTCTATCACTCTGGTCAATAAAGTCAGGAAGATCGTACGGTGCAGGCCTCTCCATTCGGTTTGTCTGGTCGACCATGTTGTACCCTAAGGTTAAGTCGGGATGTGTATATGGCAATTGTTGTTTTGTCCCAACTCGAGGTGAAAGTGAGGTATGTGGGGTCAACTGATTATGCCAATCATTTATCTCAGCAGTCGCTTGCTCTTCGATTTGTTCCTTGATTCCAGCAAGCGGATGAGAATATAGTGAGTCAATCCAGGGTGGTTGTGGGTCAGGGGTGCAAGAATATGGGGTAGGTGAGAAGGACGAAGAAGTGGAGAAGTCAGTCGGAGTTTTGACTTTGCGGTCGGTGTATGGGTATGAGGAAGAATAAGTGGGTGGAGATGATCAAAATATGGTCGAAAAAGGGTGACTTGGATATGATGACCAAAATTCTGACATCTTGGAAGAGAGATGGGAGAATGAAGCGGATCGAGGAAGAAAGTGTGCAAGTGCACCGAATAACACACAAAACAATCAAACAAACACAAGAGCAAACCCTGAGTTCACCTACTCAACACAGTGATGGTCGCAAAAGTCCGACCGTTATATTTTCATTTTTAATTAGATGATAAATCAAGATATAAGTTCAATTACGCAAGGCTCAAAAGTAGGTTTTGGGCACTATCCTAGGGATGCGTCACAATTAGCCAAGCATACAATGAGTGTTTTGCTCTCCCGATTTTAAGTTTGGTTATCACTTGATTAGTCCACCAAACAAAGCACGCCTAACGATCAGTCCCGATTTCCTTTTAACCTAAGTTTCAAAAACCAAGGGGAAGGAGTCGAGAAAAACCGATGCAAATAGTGAAATCAATGATGAATGCCCAGTTTAGAAGACTTACAGTGATCCTCGTGCTCTACATGTGGGATGCAAGGCAGAATTGAAATTTTATACTACATGAATGCAAACGAGAAAACCGGTCCTAGACAGGCAGTTCTATTAGCGAGTGATGAACAAGTTAAATTTGACTAATAGCTCTGCGGTCTAAGCGCGTCTCGTTAAATGTGATGTGTGGTCCTAAAAATTACGAGCACAAGCAATAAAGATATTCTAATAAAATATGCTCTAAGAGTCGCGAGTGCAAGTCCTATGCTACGTCAAGCAACCACACGACCACGAGAGGGTCTAATGTCCAGTCCGGATACAAGCACGGGCTCTCAAACACGAGCCGCTATAAAGGAGCAAACTATCTAAATAATTACAACAATAATTACAAATAACTCTCTCGAAATAAATAGATTCTCCAAGCTCTTCAGCAGTCGGCACGCGTCACGTCCGTCGACCTCCGATGTGCTCTAAGTCCACCGGGCCCTCGCAAGGAAAATAAAATTTATGTTAGAGAGATAAAAACAAAATATATACAAGAATATGAAGAGAAATTATTGAAAGGAAAATGGACTAATTACAAGGTGGCTCGGGGGTCAGACTACCCGAGTAAATGAAAATATAAATCCAAATTCTTAAATTAATCCCTAAGCCGTTTGCCTCCCCGGCAACGACGCCATCTGACTAGTCGGTAAATACGATAATTAATTTGGGCACGTTGTAGTACGTGTACTTAGCGATTCAATCAGAACCGAGAGAAGGATCTCCGTGAAGAGTGTCTCATCTTAATTTATATCCCGGGCAAGTCCGGGGTCGAACACAAGGAGGCAAAGGAACAACTTGGGTTTAATTTGAAAACTTAGGTCTAGATTTTCAAGCAATATTTTTTTTAGATTTTTTTAATGCAAAATGAAATGCAAATGCAAGATGCGGTTGCATTTAGACACTAAGAAAGTACACAACTTAGCCAAATTATTTTAATACAAAATTAATCCAATTTAGACAAATTAGATTTTTTCTAGAATCCTAATACAATGATGAATGTAAGACATATTTTTTTAGAATTTTAGGGGTTAAAATGCAACAAGTAAAATTTCACACTTTTATGATTATTTTCGCAATTTTTCACACAAACAGCAAGCAAAAATTATGAAAAATTTACTAGAATAAAAACATGATGAAATGAGGCTACAGTAATGTTTTGGGAATTTTTTGACGATATATGAATTTTTTTAATATTTGTTAGCGGAAACAGAGTGAAAGTGAGTAAATAATTCATAATAAATCCACAATGTCAAATTAATCAGAGTGCGAATTATCCCAAAAGGTATTTTCACATAAAATGCAGGAGATTTGAAATTTCATAAAAATGATGTACGTGTATTTAATTAAAAATTAAATACTTAAATCACTCTACAATTTATTTCAGGCACAAGACAACTCAAATTTGGATAAAATTTGGATAGTAGCTCAATCACATATTAAGGCATCATTCAAATTTTTGTGAAATTTTTATAGCAATCGTATGTGAGATATAAAATTAAGAACTCAATTTGGGTAAAATATGCAATATTTCAGTTAGATAATTTTAATTAATTACCCAAATATCACAAAAATTTAAATAACAATTCAAAATGTAGACAATTAGTTGCTCAACACAATGACATTTTTCATTGAATAAAAAGATGCAAAGTTGATGTCCAAATTAAGTTGCGAACACAGGGGTGTCTTTGCAAAACGAAAATTGGAAATAAACAAGACAAATATGTACAAGGAATTTTTTGTAATTACAGAAACATGAGAAATAAAAAATAAAATTGTTATAATAAAAATAAAGAAAAAGAGGACCTTCTTCTTCCTTGTTCCCAGGTGGGGAGAACCCAACAAGGGAGAGGGGTGTCGGCAGCGGTCGGCGTGGCCGCGCGCGGGCGCGAGGAGGGAAGCACGCACCGCGCGCAGGCGGCTGGCGGCAAGGGCTGGAGGCGGAGGCGCGGTGGCGGCACGGCCTCTACGGGTGGAGACGACTGTGGCTACCGGCGAGGAGGGGGATGCACGGCCATGGCGGGGGCACGCGAGTCGGCAGAGGTGAAGGGCGGTGAGGGAGCCGCAACCGGCTTGGCGGTGGCTGCGCGTAGGCGCGGTGGAGAGTGGGGGGTGGGGCGGCGGCTGTGGGGGTTGCTGCTTCACCTCCGATGAGTTTTTTTTAATTTTTTTGATTTTTTTTGAACTTTTTTAGTGCTGGAAATGTAATAATTTTTTTTGTTTTAATTTTGTTTTATATATATTTTTAATTTCCTTTAAATAGGAGATAATATGTACACAAAAAGGTGGGGAACAAAATGGTAGATGATGAGTTGGTGGTGAAAAAAATGATGTAATGAAACAACAAAGAAACAAAATATTAGATAAGATAAAATAACAAGAGAATGATGAGGAATACTTACCTGAATCTTCACCGGATTGACGGAGCAGCTACACTGGACTCCTATCGTCGCTTTGATCCGATTGGCGAAATAAAAATCAGAGAAGCTACGTGAGCTCGATGGGGAACCCGTGACGCGGCGATGGTGGTCGCCGCGGATCTCGTCTGAAGGAGGTCATCGCTTGAGGAAGATGATAAGCCGCTGTCACGAACACCACGTTCTAAGATCTCTCCTTTTTCTATAAGAATGGCAGATGCCAAAAAATGAGGATGTACAAATGAATATAAAGAGACGAGAAAGGGAGATTAGAATGGTGGTGGTGTTGAATGGGAAGTTGTATTATTGGTGGAGTTGAATGGGAGGTTGGTGGAAGAATATGGAGTAGAGTGGGAGTTATTAAAAATGGTGGAGTTGAATGGAAGTTGGTGGTAGAAGAGAAGTTATTGTAGAGAATGGAAAATAAATAATGATATAAAGTAGGCTATTAAAATACAATAAAAATAAAGATAAGAAAAAGAGTGAAGAATTTACAAAAGAAGATATACAACATGTACATATTTTTAGTTTGCTTTTCTTTTTAAATTTTTTTGTATTTTGAATAAAAGATATTTACAACAAAAAAATAATAATAAAATACTATAATTAAAATACAACACACCAATGATTTTTTTGGATTTTTAAGTAATTAAGAAAGATAAAATAAAAAATGAGGAAAGAATGAATATATACAAAATATACAATGTACATCTAGGTCCCAAAACTCAACTTTTGCAAATGAGCTCCGATTTTAATGAAACCACTTCCGTTGGATAGATAATTTTCTAACTTGAACTTTAAAAGTAAGTTTGGTGAATTTGGAATTCATACAGAGCGGGAATTTGGCCTGGAAGTTGGACTTTACGGCTTTTTATCTTTGTGATCTAGGATCATTTATTTGAGGTAAAATTTGTTTTGTATTTTTATATATATTTTTATGAACAAGTCGGAGGAAGAATTAGCCAAAAAGGAGTTGAAATGAAATTATTAAAAAAATATGGAGTTTTGGGCTATTTACAGGTGAAAAACTCCTTTAAATTGCGGCTTTTGATTGTTAATTTATTTTGTACAATCTAATACACAATAATTAATGTGTTTTATTTACAAGAGTCATTTTATTAATTTATTGATTTTATAGACATTTATTTGAGATTCTACTTGAGGATTTTGCTAAGATTAAGATATTGAGATGATGAATCGCAGATTCATCAATCTCTAACTATAGACAGAATATAAAGAGTTGAGGGGATAGGTGAGGGATCAATAAACGAACAACTCGGGGTGCCCACTCCCTTATACTTAGGACAAAGTACGCCCTAAGTATAAAAGTGATGAAAGAGATGAATACCTTTTCAGAATAATTAGGAAAAGGAAAGGAAGAAAAGAAGAAAATAGAAATTATTTTTTTTGTAATTTTATTGATTATGTGTCTGATCCTTTGGACTCCAGGATCTCATCTTCAAACACAACTTCAATTTAATTGACAACAGACAAGGATGTGTCATGCTCAAGATATGGCTTCAACAACTGTCCGTCGACTAGGAATGGTTGTGCGTCAGGTGACAATTCAGATATCGGTAAACTCCCGCTATCACATACAGTTTTTACTATGAATGGACCCGTCCATTTGCTTTCAATTTTCTTGGAAATACCTTCAACTTTGCAATAAATAGACACATCTTCTATCCAGGTTCGAAAGTCTTCCTACAGATGTGTTTGTCGTGCCATCGTTTGACTTATTCTTTGTATATAAGGTTGTTATTATATGTGTAGTCTATGAATTCAAGCAATTTGTTCAGATCAACTTTGCAACTCTTTCTCGCTCTCTCAGAAAAAGGTTGCACATGTTCAATGCCCATAAGGATTTGTGAATCAGTTCCACAGGCAAGTGTAAAAGCTTGTCATAGACGAGGCAGTAGGGAGACATGCCGAGAGGAGACTTACGCAATGTTCGATATGCCCAAAGAACAGAATCAAGTAATTGAGATCAATTCTTCATGTTTGGTCGTACAAGCATCTATAATATAGTTTTGATCTCCATGTTGGAACATTCAACCAAGCCATTGGATTGTGGGTGGTACGGTGTGGTAACACGATGCTCAATGCCGTATTCTTTGGTCAACTTCTTGACCTCTTTGTTGATAAAGTGTCTCCCTCCATCTGCTATAAGAATCTGTGGAATTTCGAATGTGATATGATGTTGTCCTTGAGAAAGCGAGAGACTATGTGGTTGTCTGCAGTTCGGGCAGGGATTGCCTCCACCCATTTGCTGACACAGTCGACTGCGAGCAGGATGTATTCAAAGTCTTGGCTATTAGGGTATAGACCCATGAAGTCAATGCCCCTGGCATCAAGACGTCGGATATCTAAATGTATTTCAGAGGCATCGTGTCTCGCATACTGATTTTTCCGATCATTCGCTGACAGTTGGTACATTTCTTCACGTAATCCATTACATCCTTGTATAAAATAGGCCACCAAAGGCCATATTGAAGCATTTTGTTGTCGTCCTCTTTCCAGAATGGTGTCCACTAGCTTCAAGCTTGTGATAGTAGTCTAGGACATCCATTATCCCCTCTTTAGGTATGCACCTCCTCCAGATGAAATATGCACCCTCTCTGAATAGATGTGGATCCTACCACTGGTAGAAGTGAATGTTAGCCAAGAAATATCAAGTTTTATCTTTGTCTATTTTGGCAGAGTCTTCTTGGAGACAATGTAATTCACGATATCTGTGTACTAGGGGAGAGAGGATATAGACTAGATTGCCTCATCTAGAAAGGTCTATGTGTTAGGAATGGAGTTCTGCTTAGGAGGCTCTATTTCAACAATTCTGGAAAGGTGATCTGCCGCCACATTCTTGATGCCTGATTTGTCATGAATTTCAAAGTCAAATTTTTGGAGTAGAATAATAAGATGAATCAGTGAGGCTTGGTGTCTTTCTTGTTCGGTAGGTACTTGATGGCAGAATGGTCAATGTAGATAATAACCCTTGATCCGAGGAGGTGTGATCTGAACTTCTCTAGCGCAAACACTCTGGCTAACAACTCTTTCTCTGTCACTATGCAGTTTTTCTGGGCTTCCTAAGATGTTCTGCTAGCATAATGAATAGCAAATGTCAGCCCATGCCGTTGTTGTCCTAAAACAACATCAATTATGAAGTATGATGTGTTTGTCAGATATCAAAGGGTAGAGACCAATCCGGCGGTTGTAGGAGAGGAGCATGTGTGATTATATCCTTCAAGAGATTGAAGGATTGGAGGATTCGATCATCAAACGTAAAATCAACCTCCTTGCCAAGCGACCCAGTCAACGGTCGGGTGATCTTGCTAAAGTCTTTAATGAATTTACAATATGAACCGATATGCCCCAAAAAAGACCGGACTTTGCTTGAGATTTGTGGGTGGCTCAAATTTGGAAATAACATCCACCATAGCTGGGTCAACCTCCATGCCACACTTGGAGATGATGTGACCTAGCACAACTCCTTCAGTCACCATGAAGTGACTCTTCTCCCATGACAGTACAAGGTTCACCTCACAACATCTTTTCAATACTCGATCTAAATATCCAAGGCATTGATTAAAACTGTCTCCATAAACTGAAAAGTCATCCATGAATACTTCGAGAAAACTACCTACCATATCGGCAAAAATCACCAACATGCATATCTAGAAAGTAGCTAGTGCGTTACTGACGATACACAAATTTAGCCCTTTAGTAGTGTAGAATTAACACTCAGTTGTCATTGCAGTCGGGCTAAATTTGGTCCGTTAAAAACCATCTAATTGATAGGTCAATAGAATCAAATGGTTGTATTTATATTTTACTTGGGCAAGCCCAAGGTCGAACTCAGGGATGAGCCTCTCTCGTGAATATTTGGGCTTAAATCAATTTACTTAAGTGTTGGATAAACGTAGGTCGATGAGTGCATTCAGACAAAACAATATGCATTAAGTAAACATGAAAATATGCATTTTTTATTTTTTTATCATGCAAATAGATGTGATGAAATGCAATGCAAAAAATATGCCCGAATTAAAAGAATACTTGAGCCATTTAATCATAGGTCGAGTCAGGGTCAAATAGTGAAGCTATTTTCATTCATGTAAAAATAAGGCATGAGAAGCTTTGAAATAAAGACACTTATCTAATAAAATAATAATCAAAGCTTGTAGTGTCAAATCTGAAATACAAACATGCCATCAAGAAGACAATAAAATGAGCTTCAAAACGCCACTGAAATCGACTCAATCGGAGCTAGGATTCTCAACATATGCATGAGTGAAGCCAGGGGCATAAATGCAAGAAAACATGAAAGATAAATAGCAAACAGGTCCCTAGGAGGGACTAAAATGCACGGGGTTTTTTTGCAATTATTAAAATGCGCAGGGGTATGAATGCAAAATACCCCCAGCACACGTGCTTGGCACGTGACTCTAGGACCTATATGCAAATTTGAAGAAGTTGGAGGGCCTCCCTACAAATTATCCTGGCCGCATGTGACCGGCACGTGTGCTCCAAGCTCGGTGAAGATTCAGGCTCGGCGGAGGCTCGGGAAAGCTTCGGTTAGGCTTGGCGGACAACGTAGGCTCGATGTAGGCTCAGTGTCAGGCTCAGGCTCGGATGAGGCTTGGAATACCCAAGGTTGCTGGTCTGGTGCTAAGGTTCGGAGAGGCCCTGGTGATAACACGTGGATGATCATAGACCGTCCGATCATCGAGATCGGACGGTAGCTGGAAGCTGCACTATATATCAACGTGGCTACGCCTGAGCCGTTGGATGAGCTCCGGGGAGGAGCAACCAACGATGCCTGCTTCTTCCTCCTCAACCGCATGCAGGCGGCGATCTTCGAACTCCGGCGGAACTGCCGTAGCTCCGCCTCTCTTGCACAAACCCTACAGAGCTCCCCAAAACCTTCGGAGTGATCATCGAGGGAGCTGGAGGTCCAGGCGAGCTACAACGATGCTTGGCGAAGCCCCTCGATGCTCCGGTGATGGAAGCGGAGCTCGTCAAGAGGACTCCAGCGAGGACTCTGGTCATTGAAGATTCGTGGCCTGTAATGTTAGTACCCATAGCCAAAGTGAAGTATTGCGTGTGTGAGTGAGGTGGTGGGGCTTGTGAGTGAAGGGAGATGGAGCTCTAGCAATCTTCATCTCCGGCGAGCAGTGATGAAGGTGAAGGAGGTGTTCAGATGGTGGAAGGAGGAAGGAGTTCGGTGATATGTGCATGGATGGACGATGATAGACGAGGGTATCGGGGTGATCAACGAACGATGACGGTGTCGGTCGAAGGCTAATAAAATCGATGAAATTAAAGAAAAATACAAGGAAGAGAACGAAGAAGCTCACCTGCTCGGAGATGGAGGCTATGGTCTATGCTGAGCTCCGAGGGGAGCTCGGGTCATCGCTGGACTCTGGCGAGCCCTCAGAGCAGCATGGCGAGGTTGATCCACCGCGAGCCTGGCCGTGATGGACAAGGGGTCAACACCGGAGGAGATAGCTGTCTTCGCGCTCCATGCCGCTCCCTCGCTGTTACCGAGGAGCGGAGGCATGCTGGGCGATTCCTCACGTAAAAGTCGACAGCTTGATCATGGCTGGAGACGAGGTAATTGAAGGGGAAGATCTTGGTCCCATGTGGTTGACGACACACGTTGAGTGGCAGATATGGAACTTGTAGGGTAGTTTGGTGATATCCCATGATATGCACAAGGATGAAGGACGTTAGGGCTTCATCGTGGGTTGTTCGGATGATGGAGAAGATGGTGGAAGGTGTGGAGGAAATGGAAAGGGTGAGGAGGTCCCGCGAGGTGGTGATCGTGAGAGAAAGGGCGTCTGGAGGTTGACGACGGGTCCTTGGCCTTTGGATTTTACAATCCAACGGTCGAGGGGTGAGCGCTAAAAAGCGGTCTTGATTAGATCGATGCTGCGAGACCGAAAGGTGCAGAAAGCGCCACGTGGCATGATGGGATGGAGGCGCTAACACACAGTGGAGATGGAATCAAGGTAATGATCGAAGAGTGGAGACTCAAGGTAGAATGTATCGGCTAAGATGGGAGCGCCCAGGGAGGATCGGGCGGCTCTGGATGAGACATGTGGCGGGCTAAGGAAGCGGCACGGTCGGACGGCCTTGATGTGACCATGGGGTTCATCGAGTGGCCTAGATTTAGCACGAGATGGATGGTGGTTCCAGAAGTCGATCGGGTGTTAGGGAATGAATGGTGCGTGGCGCATGATGAGATGGTCCGCGTGGCGCAACCAGAGGGCGCCACATGGCCCAATCAGGTTATTCGAATATAGAAAGTGAATTATGAGGGGGTAGATGGCCGAATTTGAAAAACTCACAACATGAAAGTTGTAGATCTCGATGAGATCTACAAGTTTCATGTTGATGAGGTCAAATAAAGACAGAAAATATTTTTGAAGGCATTTTTAAGGGAAAAATACCACGATTTTTATTTATGCCATTTTTTGTGTTTTTAATTTATTCAATGGCTCTGATATTTACAGGGAATTGTCTGGTTTTTATTGACACCTAGTCTAAGATAGGGGGTTAATTTCAGTGAATTATAAGCATGAAATAAGGTTTCATCAACCCCCCAATACTTAAACTATGCTCGTCCCTGAGCATCAAAGAAAATGAATTAGCTGAATTAACCCCCTTGTGCATGTGCGTACATGATCTAATCTGTTCAAGTCCTCTCAAATTTAGAGATCCAAAATCTTAGAGCTCAACCCAGCCTTAATCAAGAGGCATCCAATTTCTCTAGTTATCCAGA
Source organism: Ottelia alismoides (assembly GCA_037367405.1). NCBI lineage: Eukaryota > Viridiplantae > Streptophyta > Magnoliopsida > Alismatales > Hydrocharitaceae > Ottelia > Ottelia alismoides. Next base: position 876,223 of record JAZKJV010001045.1, on the reverse strand, counting down.
CTCTCTCTAATATACATATAAACTAAGGGTATGACTTTTAGTGTTGACTGCGTTCACGAGAGTAGAGTCAAAACGTCACCCAAGGTCTTGGTCCAAGAAATTCTCCTAAGGACCCAAATCCTCAACACTAGGGAAAAAATCAAATCTTGCGTCCAGTCCACCGCCTCTTTAGTTGTCAGACTTGAAAGTGTAGATGGAAGGCTAGTGCTGGAGGGTATAGGATTGTGTCATTTCTTCTCTCCCTCTCATTGGAACAAGGATTCTCTCTAGTGCCTTATTACGCAACACATTTTTTTGGTGTTGATCAGTGCGTCCGTCAAGAGAAGTTGGAGCTGTTTGCACTTGTTTTCCTGGGAATACACCGGGGTGTGTCTTTTTTGAGTACCTATCGTACCTTCTACACCCAGACTTGTAGTATTTTACGATGCAGAGCCCTTTTTTGGTGCAAGCCCGACTCCTGATCCTAATAGCAGTGGTCCAAGTGGACACTTTGAAAATTAATGGAAGCGCTCGCCTTTGATGGAATCTCTTGTTGATTTTTGACTTTGTTTGGAATGAGAGATTTTCTTTGACATTTCATTGCTTTGTAGTATTTTTGGCTAGCTCCACTGCTTTTACCAAGAGTTGGCGCACACTGATCAACATTTTTATTTATTTCACACCCTGACACTTAGGTCAATATCAAGAGATTAGTATAAGAACCAAGTTCTCATACTGGCTAAAGTTGCCGATACTCAGGGTTCATGAAGCCTTCAAAGATTTTATCCCATCCTCGAGCATCATTAGATCAAGTCCAGACTCGAATCCCTCATGCCATTCCCTCAAGTGAAGAGTCAACTCATCTCATCGAAACCATAGTCGTGCATGTGATGTGCCGATCATATCCTTAAGGCCGGAGACTAAACATGCAATATAGCATGCAAATCTAGAAATCTAGGAAAATGTTGACGATTGAGTCTAAGACCCTGATGGTTAAGGATGGTTAACCTAAAATCTCAAGACCTCATAAATCAAGCTTTCTTGAACATTTCAGATCCTGGGTGGAAGTGTGAATTTACAGGATTTAATCCAACTCCTTCATTCAAAAACTTTTTTTTGAAGACTTTAAAAGACAACATGACTGTCTAAACTCAAATGAGTAGATGCATCTGTGTTCAGCCACTATAGGTGTAAGTATAGGCCGGAGCTCGTTGCTTGAGGACGGAGCCTTACGCGATGTCCTCTAAACCACCTACTCTGCTAAGGGTGAACCCTCACTGAACGCGGCTAATTATTTGAGCTTAGTAGTCACTATTGACTCATAAAGGATTTTGAAATTTTTCTCTTTTTTACGGAATTTTAATTAAACTCAACTTTCCTTGGAAAGAGTTTTCAATACTAAGTCACACAAATAAAAATTTTCAAAATATTTTCAAAAGATTTTTCAAAATAAGAGAAACTCATTTTTTAAATCATTTTCAAAAATATTTTTCTATAAAACAATGTAACATAATATAGAAGGCCTTGAAAATAATTTTGTCCATTTAGTTCAAAGGATTTTACTTTTAGCCAAAAAGTTTTAAAACTTTTCAAAAATTTTCAGAATTTAGCTAAAGTATATATACAGTATATACTGTATACCCTCCTATACTTAAACTTTGCTATGTCCTCATAGCACTAGATGAGACAAGTCCATAGGTCCATTTAAATATAGAAAAATATATGAGAACTAAAGAGGGCTCCCCCTATACTTAGGTTAGACATAACCTAAGTAGTGAGACAAGGAAAGATGCGTATAGAAAATCACGGGGACTCGGGTCCCCCCTACACTTAGGCTGAGAATAGCCTAAGTATAAAGATTGAGATTAGATGCGGGAAGAGACCCGAGGTGAACGAAGAAGATGGATGGATATACAAATGAGTGGATGAATCTTCGGAGATCAATGGAGTATCTAAGGCTCAGGGGAGGATGTCGGAGCAAACAAGGCTCAAACAAGCATGCAAAAACCCTTTGATTCACCAACTCACACATGAAACCAACAGGTGTTGGTTTATTATCTTCTCAGTTTTATTGGTGATTAAAACATTCTATTTTACGTGAAAGAATGTCAAGTATAACCAACTGCGTAAACGAGGGTGTTGCTCTCCCAAAACAAGATTTTTCTCCATTTTTAGGTTGATTTACAATTAACAATCCCAATTATTTTGCTTAAGGTTATCACTGAATTAAAGTGAGCACATAAACCAAGCAATCATCGTCTGCCGCTCATTCCCATTTTCTGTTAACCTAGGTGATCAAGCTAGGAGGGGCAATTGAGAAAAATCATGTAATCGATAAAAACCATGATCTAGGCTAGGCGAGAAAACCTACAATGCCTTAGCAAAAATATGTGAAAATTCGGACTGAATTGAAAATCGAAATGATATGTATGCAAGTCGATTGAAAATCGTACCTAACATGCTTCTATTAGCGGGGAAGAATATCTTCTAGTTTGGCTAAGTGAAGAGATATTTATGTGTGTCTATATTAGAAGTTTGTCCTACCTAAACAAGCACGTAAAATAAAAATGTGAAAGAAGCTCGAAGAGCCGCGTGCCTGGTCCTAGGTCGACAATCAAGTGGGGACGATCCCCACACAACCACATATAATTCGTTCATTTACAAGCACGAGTCTTCGATCGAAGACCGCTGTAAAGAAGATTATTACATGTATATGAAATGAAATAAAATGTGAGATACATTTTTTCTCGATCGAATCATCTCCAAAATTACTTCGCGGCTCCTTGCAGCGGGGAAGTACATGCTCCTCGCCTCCTTGAGCATCAAGGGCCCTTCCACAAAAGCAAAGGTTAAAGATCAATCGAAAAGAAAATTTTTTTTACGATGCAAGACAAATGAACAAATTGACCTACATAAATAAAACACTTAATAAAATAAATAAAAATCCAAACAAGATAAATGATGAGCCGTGTCCCCGGCAATGACGCCATTTGACGATCAGCAAATTTAGCCCTTTAATAGTGTAGAGTTAACACTCAGTTGTCATTGCAGTCGGGCTAAATTTGGTCCGTCAAAAATCATCTAATTAATAGGTCAATAGAATCAAATGGTTGTATTTATATTTTACTTGGGAAAGTCTAAGGTTGAACTTAGGGACACGGGCCTCTCTCATGAATATTTGGGCTTAAATCAATTTAATTAAGTGATGGATAAACGTAGGTCGATGAGTGCATTCAGACAAAACAATATGCATTAAGTAAACATGAAAATATGCATTTTTTATTTGCTTTTTATCATGCAAATAGATACGATGAATAGCAACGCAAAAAATATGCTCGAATTAAAAGAATACTTGAGCCATTTAATCATAAGTCAAGTTAGGGTCAAATAGTGAAGCTATTTTCATTCATGTAAAAATAAGGCATGGGAAGCTTTGAAATAAAGACACTTAGTTAATAAAATAATACATCAAAACTCAGTGTCAAATCTGAAATACATGCATGCCATCAAGAAGACAATAAAATGAGCTTCAAAACGCCACTGCAATCGACTCAATCGGAGCTAGGATGCTCAAGATATGCACGAGTGAAGCCATGGGCATAAATGCAAGAAAACATGAAAGATAAATAGCAAATAGGTCCTTAGGAGGACTAAAATGCAAATAGAATAAAGAGTGGGACCTTCCCTATAAATAACCCACATGCGCAGGGGTATTTTTGAAATTATTAAAACCCGCAGGGGTATGAATGCAAAATACCCCAAGAGCACGTGGTCGCCACGTGACTCTAGGACCTGTCTGTAAATTTGAAGAAGTTGGAGGGCCTCCCTACAAATTGTCCTAGTCGCATGTGACCAGCACGTGCGCTCCAGTCTCAGTGAAGATTCAAGCTCGACGGAGGCTCGGGAAAGCTTCGGTTAGGCTCAGCGGGCAACGTAGGCTCGATGCAGGCTCAGTGTCAGGCTCAGGCTCGGATGAGGCTTGGAATACCCAAGCATGCTGGTCTGGTGCTGAGGTTCGGAGAATCCCTGATGATGACACGTGGATGATCAGAGACCGTTCGATCATCGAGATCGGACGATAGGTGGAAGCTACACTATATATCAACGTGGCTACGTCTGAGCCGTTGGATGAGCTCCGGGGTGGAGCATCCAACGATGCCTGCTTCTTCCTCCTCAGGTGCAGGCGGGCAGCGATCTTCGAACTCCGGCGGAACTACCGTAGCTCCGCCTCTCTTGCGCGAACCCTACAGAGCTCCCCAAAACCTCCTGAGTGATCGTCGAAGGAGCTGGAGGTCCGGGCGAGCTACATCGATGCTTGGCGAAGCCCCTTGATGCTCTAGTGATGGAAGAGGAGCTCATCAAAAGGACTCCGGCGAGGACTCCGGTCATTGAAGATTCGAGGCCTGCAATGTTAGTAGCCATAGCCGAAGTGAAGAACTATGTATGTGAGTGAGGTGGTGGGGCTTGTGAGCAAAGGGAGATGGAGCCCTGTCGATCTTCATCTCCAGAGAGCATTGATGAAGGTGAAGGAGGTGTTCAGATTGTGGAAGGAGGAAGGAGACGATCAGCAATATGCGCGTGGATGGACGATGAGAGACGAGGGTATCGGGGTGATCAGCGAACGATGACGGTGTCGGTCGAAGGCTAATAAAATCAAAGAAATTAAAGAAAAATACAAGGAAGAGAACAGAGAAGCTCACTTGGTCGGAGATGGAGGCTACGGTCTATGCTGAGCTCCGAGGAGAGCTCGGGTCATCGTTAGACTTCAGAGACCCCTCGGAGCAGCTTGGCGGGGCGGAGCCACCGCGAGCTTGGCCGTGATTGACCAGGGGTCAACACCGGAAGAGATATATATATATATATCTTCGCGCTCCATGCCGCTCCCTCGCTGTCACTGAGGAGCGAAGGCGTGCTGGGCGATTCCTCATGTAAAGGTGGACAACTTGATCGTGGACGGAGACGAGGTATTTGAAGAGGAAGATCTTGGTCCCAGGTGGTTGACGGCGTGCATTGAGTGGCATATATGGAACTTGTAGGGCGGTTTGGTGATATCCCACGATATGCGCGAGGATGAAGGACGTTAGGGCTTCATCGTGGGATGTTCGGATGACGAAGAAGATGGTGGAAGGTGTGGAGGAAATGGAAAGGGCGAGGAGGTCCCGTGAGGTGGTGATCGTGAGAGAAAGGGCGTCTGGAGGTTGACGACGGGTCCTTGTAAAATCCAACGATCGAGGGGCGGGCGCTAAAAAGCGGTCTTGATTAGATCGATGCTGCGAGACCGAAAGGCACAGAAAGTGCCACGTGGCACGATGGGATGGAGGTGCTAACACACGATGGAGATGGAATCAGGGTAATGATCGAAGGGTGGAGACCCAAGGCAGAATGTATCGGCTGATATGGGAGCGCCCAGGGAGGATCGGTCAGCTCTGGATGAGACACGTGGAGGGCTAAGGAAGCGACGCGGTCGGACGACCTTGATGTGATCATGGGGTTCATCAAATGGCCTGGAAATAACACGAGATGGATGGTGGTGATCGGGTGGTAGGGAATGAATGGTGCGTGGTGCATGATGAGATGGGCCGCGTGGCGAAACCAGAGGGCGCCAGGTGTCAATAAAAACCAGATAATTCCCTGTAAATATCAGAGCCATTGAATAAATTAAAAACACAAAAAATGGCATAATTAAAAATCGTGGTGTTTTTTTCCCTTAAAAATGCCTTCAAAAATATTTTCTGCCTTTATTTGACCTCATCTCCATTTTTGGTCAACATGAAACTTGTAGATCTCATTGAGATCTACAACTTTCATGTTGTGAGTTTTTCCAAATTCGGCCATCTACCCCCTCATAATTCACTTTCTATATTCGAATAATCTGAGGTTAATTTCAGTGAATTATAAGCATGAAACAAGGTTTCATCAGTTACACAAATCAACGTGCCTATGACAGAAGGCATAAGTTCCGAACGGGTGGGTGAATGTAGTTTTCTCTTGATCTTTTGGTGCAATGGTAATTTGATTGTATCCGAAGTAGCCGTCCAAGAAGCAAAAATATTCCTTCACGGTCAGTCTTTCGACTATCTGTCCATTGAAGGGCAATGGGAAGTGATCCTTCTTGGTTGCAAAATTTAAGCATATGTAGTCCACACAGATGCACCATGAGGTCAACACTTGGGTCAGTATCTCCTCTACTTTGTCATTGGTGACAATGGTGATCCCTGATTTCTTAAGAACTACGTGCAAGGGACTCACCCATTTATTGTCGGAGATAAGATAGACCAAACTTGCATCACATCATTTCGTTATTTCTTTCATGACCACCTCCCTTAGGTTTGGGTTCAATCTTCTCTGAAATTCCCAAGAGAGTTTGCTATCTTCTTCCAGGAAGATGTGATGCGAGCACAATGATGGATTTATCACATGGAGATCGGTGATATTCCACCCAATTGCCTTGCGATTTCTTTCAAGAACCTCAAGCAAATGAGATTCTTGTTCTTTGGTCAAATGTGAATTGATGATGACCGAATGCATATCTGGCTCACCCTCAAGGAAGGCCTACTTCATGTTGGAGGGTAAAGGTTTCAATTCCGGGGGAGAAGGAGTCAGCTTCATGGTGACTTCAGAAACTGAGGCAGGTGTCTGCTCTTTCAACTGTATGTTGTCCACCACTGTACATTTTGACTCGGAATTCAGGATATCACACATATTTTTAATAATTTCATCATGTTCAGATGAGGATGTCTGTTCAAAAATCTCAACATGGCCATCAACAAACATCTCATGATCAAAGACATCAGGAAATTCGATTGCATTTTCCAAACCTTCCTCAGAAGAGAGGAGCGTCTGCGTATCATTGTTATCCATGAACAAATCTGTATCTCGGATTTCACCCATAAAATCACAGTTTTCTTTTTCATTCGGATCAAACACTCTCGTAATAGATGCCACTTCAGTTAGTTTTAGTTCTGGGACTACCTCGATCAGAACTTTAACACTGCTGGAGTGGAACATAATATCTCAAGTGCCATAGTCCACCACTAACTCGACTATTCGAAGGAATGGTCAATTGAGGATGATTGGATTGTGGAGCAGAGGTGTCTATATCATGGACGGTGATGATGACCTCCTCTAACATGCCCCTAGGCTGCTTGACAGATATGTCCATAAATTGCAGAATCATCTTTGTAGGCCTGAATGGTCCTACTCCAAATTCCTTGAGTAGGGAGGAAGGCAATAGATTGATCGAGGATCCACTATCGAGCAATGTTCGCTCTAACTCTTGGTCAAAAATTTGACCCCTGATGAGTGGTGCTCCCTTGTCCTTATATTTATGCGGGAGATTGCTGATGGCATTCACGGTAGCTGTGGTCAAAATGTGCATCTCAGGTTTTCTCTGTCTCTTTCTTCTGTTCGGATGCTTAGTGGTACACGCCTCTTTGAGTTCTCATTTTACTGCAGGCATATACTCCATGGCTTTCAACAATGGCATTTCAAGAATCAAATTTTGTGAGATTTTGATAATCTCGTGATCAAACAAAGCATTTTTCAAAAATTTTTACGGTTTTTGCTTTAGTTGCTTGCAGAAAAGGAATATTTACATCAGAAGAAACTGTAAATGGTAAAAATGTGTTCATATCTTTGTTTACAGTTAGATGGTAAAAATGTAAAAAATCATCTACATGTTGTGGACCAAAAAATAGTGCAGTCTTGGCTCCTTCGGCTGGTGCTAGTTCGGATGCTGAGGTTGGCTTCTTCATCGCAGGCATGGCTTCACCTTAGTGGCTGCTATCTTTTTATATTTTTGAATTTTCTTCATTTTTTATCATTTTGATGTGGGTGGTGCTGCTCCATCCAAAAAATCTTTGGCCCCATTGGTTGGATCGGCTAAAGATTTGCCATCGAATACTCTACTCTTTCTCTTTGCAGTTGCAGACAACTTGAGTGTCCTACCGCTCCTGAGAGTTACAACATCAGATAAACAATATCATTTCTACTTGATTCGGGTTGAACATTGCATATTACATGCTTCTTGCGACGAAATTTTTTTGGATTTGCCTCAACATGGGCTGGAATGACAGTTTTTATGGTCCTCAGATCGTCAATCTTTTGGCTCATCTCAGCCATGTTCTTTACTAACTGGGCCAAATAGTCTAGAGTAGAGTTTAACGAAGCAACCTTCGAAGATTCGGCTTGATGAGATCGCTGATTCTGTTGATAGTGGGAGGGGGAGGTTGTTATTAATAACCCTAAGAATATTGAGGAGGAGGAGGAGGAGTAGGAGGAAGAGAAGGATACTATTGTTGGTACTGCTAAGAAGAGTATTGGTGATGATATGGGGCATCTGACTGTTGATAGTGATGTTGGCATTATCCAGACTGTTGCTGGTAGTTCTGCCTCCAAGTGCATCCGTGCTGCGGAGGCTACTGCTGCTGGGCTTGGGTGGGCTGGTATATCCACACTTCTTGTTGATGGTGAAATGGTCGGTTGGCAAAGTTCTGACCTTGTGGTTGTCCATGAGGATAGGTCAGTTGCTGATTGTTACTCCAGACGTCATTCGCCTCATGGATGACTTGTAGAGGTGGAGAACAAGGCTCTAGGAACTGTGGTTGGAACTCCGATTGCTGGTATACCACCATCTATGTCTACGATTGTGGTTGCGACTGCGCAGACGCCTGCACATAATATACATGCTGGATGGGAGGTTGACTTGGGACTCGGCTGAGGTGGCTATGGCACTATATGCTCCTTCTTCTCAGTTGGAGGCTCATGTGTGGCTGACACTACGTTGTAGGCACTGATGGTGTTCACCAGCAACTCCAACTGCTTGGTGATAATGTCGAGCTTTTCTTGGCCTTTCATGTGTTGCTTGATCCCAGCAAGCATCTCTAGGTCTTGCGACCTCTTCTCAGTAATGCCCACATTGGACAGGTGACTCTCGATAATGCTCAGGTCAGAGTTCTCACACCTGTCCACTTCATGAGTGTCCTCCATATTAATGTTCTTGCGGAGGATTTGTGGTTGTGGTAAGAATTGGAAAGAGCAAGAGGAGGAAAGTGCGGCCTCTCCTTTGATAATTTCCTCGAATATCTGTCATATTGTGTCCCCGTCCTTGTTAAAGTGAGAACCTCCAAATGCGGCACCAACTAGACATTGACTACTTTCAGTGAGACCCCCAAAGAAGTGTTGGACCAAACTGGTCTTTGGTATGTCATGATGGGGGCATCTCTCTATCAAATCACTAAATCTTTCCCAGTTCTCGTGAATGGACTCTTAGGGTCCTTGGTAGATGCTTGCTATCTTGGAGCGCATCATATTGATATGGTTGAGAGGATAGTACTTGTGCAAAAATGCTGATTTCAGTCCTTCCCAAGTTGTCACCACTCTCCCCAAGTGGTTGATCTAGTGGAGAGCTTTGCCTTGAAGGCGGAAGGAGAAAGCGGTCATCTTGATTACACCTAACGAGATGTTGAGTTAATGAGTGGTGCTGCAGATGTGTCCAAACTATTACAGATGGATGTAGGGTTCCTCGGTCGGGTTCCCATGGAAACTAGGGAGCAGGAAAAGGAGCCAAGGTTTCAGCTTGAAATGTCCGTGGATCTGCAGAATATGGATCCACTTGGCGATGCGATCGACCTTATGGTTGTATGTCTGCTTCAGAGTGGGCTGGGTCCAGACTCTCCTTTCTCTCCCTCACCTCCATGGAATCTATCTACAAAGCGGTAATCTTCATCATCAGGAATTTCATCATCACCCCTCTTAGATTTCCTCCTCTCTCTTCTGATCTCCTCCTCATATAGTTTAACATCTCTTAGAAAGCGACCTGGGAAAGTGCTTGGCCAGTCAGCTATTGTTGGATTGCATGAACGGAGGCATTAACTAAAGGTTAACCTCATTTTGACTCGTGCCTTGCTCTTGGTTCTGCTCTGATCTTGAATTTTGTGGTCCCTTTCCTTTTCCTTGAGGAGCCATTTCAGAATTAGAATTGTGATCAGGCTCCTGATCAGGTTGTGAATCTGCATTAGGAAATAATACCCTATCAATCCTCATAAATGGTGGAGCAAGTTCGAGATGAGAGTTTGTATCAAACAAGGGATTTATTGGAGAAAGAAAAGTATTAGAAGGAAGGAGACTAAGACAAGAGTCTTCTCGGTTCCCAAAGCAAGTAAAAATGGGTGAGTCCAAGGAGAAGTCCACAGGGTCCGTCCTGTCTTTTTGGAGATCACCCCTTATTCTGGCAGATGTCGAACCCAATGAATTGATTTAGTTGTCGATGGAGTCTCAAGGAAACCATCCAGGAGTCGACATCTTGAAACGAAAAAGAAGATTGATGAAGGATGAAGGATACTGTGATGAATGAGAAATAAAAAGAGTGTAAAATAGTAGAAGGCTCACGATGAGCAAAGGTCAAGAGGAAGCATGCAAAAAAGAAGAATCGATAAAATTGTGCAAATGTGCGAGGCTTTGATCTTTGGACCTAATTTTAAGCAAACAAACAACAAATAAAATCAGATTCACCAACTCAACACATGTGAAGCTGTGAAATTTTGACTATTTTTATCTTTTCAATTTTAGAGATGTGATTCAGGCAAAAACTATCACGAGTCTTAATCGACTAGCCCTCGAGGAGAGCATGTACTACTAGGAAAGTATCCCTGTACTTGTTCCACATCCTTTGTATCATGTGATCTGCACTTTTTGAGGTCCTCAATGTCGATCCTAGGGGGCTACTCAGCCAAAGAAAGGAGAGAGGAAACCGATAGGCAAAACCACTACTTCCCTTTCAAGCAAGGTACTTGGATACAAGACGATGAGACAGACACCCCCATGTGGGTGTGGCATATACCAATACTTCGGATCAAGTCGGATGATCTACACAAGACAAGAGCACTGTCGTCGACAAGAACCTGCTTGCCTACATACGATAGAAGCGCCAATACTTTGCCACACCCATGTGATAGTTGAGGCAGCGACAGATCGGATTTTTGGCTCTATTCCTTAAGGATCATGCCTTGCTCAGTCTGGAATGTACATGAATTCAATAAGGGCTTTATGAACCCCAAACAATGATATTCGTTACAGCTTTTAATTATATCAACGCTCAACTAACAGTCCCTTTATTTTAGTTTTTGATTTTCAATTTTTTGAGTATTTTTCAATGCAAAGAGCCTAATGATTTTTTTGGATTTTCTTTAAGTCCTAGTGCTCAAAATCAGAGGGAGAAAGCAACAAAGCGATGCAAGTCAAATCAAAGATGGAAATCTCACCCTTGATTCTAAATGATGAATGCCGAGATAGAATTACTTACATCCCAGCTCTCTCCATGCGGGATGCAAGCCAAAAATTTGTAAACCTAATCTATATGAACGATATGCAATGAAGGAAATCATCCTAAGAAGGAATTGCTATTAACATAAAGAACCAAATGCTAACACTAAGAGAAGAAACCAAGTCCGGTCTTGGAGGCTCCTCAGTGCCCACCACAGCAGGTCATGCAAGCATTATATGGAGACCTCTCGCGGCACGTGGTTTCAAGTCTAAGTATTCAACAATTAATTTGAGCTAAGTCCAAATGTAAAGACTATAGATACATGCAATACATTAGGTGTTTGACCTTTATTTACTCGATCAAGAAATCCTAAAATGCTAAGGGCTCATTCCACATAACAAATAAAAAGAAAGGAGGAAAACACAAATCACGAAAAACAAAGAAAATAAAGGGGAGGAAAACACAACGAAATATGATGAGCCCTCAAGTGTACAAGCACTTGGTAAAATAGGCCCGAGTGTCCAAAGTTCAGTTCATCTTTATTATTACAAATAATAATGGGAATAAAAATGACGCTCTCTCTCACAAAAAATAAAAGAAAACTAACTATGCTAAGAGCCTTTCTCTCTCTCTTTCTATTGCTCTCTCCTCTTGGTCAACAAAGGGAATGACCAAGCTCCTCATAGCTCGGGTGCTCCAACCACCTAAATAGTCACCTTCGCCTCGAGGTCCCTTGCAAGAAAATAGTAGAGAAGTGATTAGCACAATTAAGCAATTATATGAAATGAAGAGAAAATAAAATAAAAAAAACAATGAAACAAAAACAACACACACAATATATCCTACGCGTTGATCCATGGCAATGTCATTTGATAAGCACAGAAAACGTGAGCCGCTAATGTATCTGACAAGCCAGACACACTATCGCTGAGACGACTACTCAAGTCCCGACTAAATCAACAATCAACCCATACAATCAAATAGTCAATCAGAATGAAGGGTTAAATTTTATTTTAATAGTATATATAACTATATAGTGGAAGTACATAAGGGGAGTAGACAACAAAAATTGACAAAAAAAGATAATGATTGCTTTGTGTTTTTAAAAAGTTTTTTGAATTTTTAGTGGGTTTTTATATTTAATTTTTATGGAGTTTTTAATTTATAATTTTTTTTGTTTTTGGTTTATAATTTTTTTTCTTTTTATATTTTCTATTTTTTAAATTTTTTTAATAAATAAAGGTAATAAATATATATACTAAATATATAGAAGATAATAGATATAAATATATATATAGAAAAATCAGAATAATACCTTAGATACAATCCTTTTTATTTTTTTAATAATTATAATAATTATTATAAAAGAAGTAAATATAGGTGTAAATATATAATATATGCTTGTATATATACCTATAAATAATCAAAATACACATATTTTTATCTTTTTGATATTTTACTCTATTTTTGTGATTTTTAACTGATTTTCTTCTAATTTTGTGTATTTTTAATTGAGTAAAAATTGGGAAAAAGTAAGCAATAATAAATAGCTGACTTGTTTTGGATAGTTCAAAATTTTCGAAAACTAGTTTTTATAGACAATATATTTAGTAAATGAGATACAAAAATAGAAAACTCACTTTTTGATTTTTCAATAATTTTTTTACATTTTTTAGGATTAGAGAGGGTTTGCAATTTTTGGTTTTTCTCTTAAAATTTTAGTTATTTTTGATATATAGATGCAAAATATAATATTAAATGACCCTACTTTTTTAGACTTTTTTAAAATATTTTTCTATTTTTATGAGTTTTTTATTGCAAACGGGGAATAAATGCAAGGTTTTTAATTTTTAAACATAGGAAAATAATTTAAACACCCTAACGAAAAATATATGTGATTTAAATTTATGTTAGGCACTTAAAATAAAATTCCTACAATTTTCATATGCAAAATGATAATTTTAATGTACGAAATAAAGAAAACAAATACACTACTAGCAGGGATAGATATAATCAATATTAAAAATGTGATCCAAAACAAAAATAAGAAGTCTATGGACCTCTACGTAATTTTTCTGCAAATATTTAGTTCATTCCATGCTATTAGGGGTATAAATGCAATTTATAAAAAAACTACAGGGCATACATGCAAAATAACCAAGAAATATTACACATGATTTGATACTTTCTAGACTAAACAATAAATAAAACCCCAGAGGGGGTCCCTGTAAAAATCCCACCACTTCATGCGTATAGGCACATGAGGTGACATGGCAAAGGACCAGACTACAAATAAAATAAGTATAGTGGTCTATTGCGAATATTATAAGAACTTTTACACTACAGACAAAAGTTTATGGTCTAAAAATAAAATACAAAAAGCGGGGGGGCATGTAGCAAAATTACCCCCTAAAGCGTTGGTGGACGAGTGGATGCGATCCACATAAACACATGTCATGTGCGGGACGGTGGATGATGCTTCGCTCTGGATGCCCAGATTAGATCTGGGCCACTGGTCTGATGGTTGAGGAGGCGTGCATCCGACGGCACCTGGAGGACCTAGAGCTGATGCTCGATCACACGATGGAGAAGTCTGGAGGAAGAACAGGGAATAATGCATGTGCTGGTGAGCTTCAATCTGTTGTCTAGAGCGGCTTCGACAATCTCTGGCTCTATGGTGAGGCTCAAAACACTCCTGATAGTCCCCCACCACCGTTGGAAGCTTCAGATGGGTACGAGGACCACCGACGTAGTCCCCAGAGGTTGGAGATGTTCTGGGGTTCTGATGAATCTCCATTTCATCACCTTTATTCTATCATTTTGGCCTTAAAAGTCCTAGCTAATGCATGTAAAAACATCAATTTATGCATAATAGCATTCATTATTTATTGTATTATTTGTATATAAAACAAGGTTTTTAATGCCAAAATTATAGAAAAGAGAAGAAAAGAAAAAGGAGTAAAATATTGTAAATATTTTATGCCCCTGAACCTCGAGACCAAGTCAAGAATTGAGTTGGTCGACAAGGAATAAAATAGGTAGAGATAAGGGCCAGAAATAGAATAAAAACTCTATTCTTTTATTCATTATTTTTGTATTTTTGACACCTATTTCATTCTTTATTACTTATTCATCCAATGAAGAAATTTTGTACATAAAAGTTGTAGATAATAGTGTGAATAAAAAATACAAAATTGAGTTTGTACAAAAATAATACACAATATACATTTTATACACAAAATAAAAGGCCAAAAATCAAACTTCACAGGCCCATATCTTTCAAATAAAAACTCAAAACATATCAAAATCACTCTAATTGTATATAATTTTTACAAGCCATTTAATGGTGGTAGTTTTGTATTTTTTGGAGTTACTGTGTGAAAGTTAGATTTTGGACCCTCATTGTACATTCCACTGATTAAAATACTCATTTTATTTAAACCTTATTATTTTTACAAATTCATATTTTATATTTTTGTGCATATTATTTATAACATATGTACATATTAAGACTAGAATAAAACCAAAAAGAAAATGAAAAATTACATAGACAAAATACCTATGTTATATATGTATACAAATAAAAGGGAAACATATCTTTTATTCTTTATTCTTTCATATTTTTGTAAATATCATCTACATTCCGTTAAAATTACAAAACCAAAATAAAAGTCATTAAAATACATTAAAATAATGAAATGTATATAAAACATAGGTAAAGTACCTATAAATATACCTATAGAATATACATACTTATTTATTTAAGTATACAAATTACATCATAAAAATAAAGCAAAAATATATTTATACTAAAAAAAGAGTTATAAATATATAAAATAAAATAATAAAAATAACAAAATAAAATATACAAAATAAAAATAAAATGTGTAAATCATATATGAATATACCTAGATATACCTTATTAAAAATTAATTACTAATAAATAAAACCAAAAAATAAATAAAAAACATAATAAAACACTACATGAAATAATAAATATTTTTTATTTTATACTCAAGAATTAATAAAATCATTTATTAGGTGTAATTAACAAGTCAATAATTGATCAGCTGACTTTGTCGTTTTGTGCTGACGTGGACCAATAGGGTCGCGTCAAATGTTGACCATGGTCAACTGCCTCCTCTGCTCTAGATTTGACGCACAGACTGGTTTTCCCATGATTTTCGCCCTTTTTCCCGGGCGTCTCGTCGCGCAATCGCCTTCTCTCCCTTCATACGAAATGATCGTTGATCATTGTACATACACGCCATGATCTCTAATCACATGTACATACGCCCAAATCTTCATTTTCCCCCAATCAATAAGGGTGCTCAATAAGTTCTATAAATAAAATCCTCCGCCTCCTTCTTCAAATTTGGTCACCATTAAAGCCTTGTGAGCCTTGGGTCAGCATCTTGGATTGTTCCTCGTGATAGGGGGATCATTTGCAGTGCTTAGCCTAGCTTCAGGAGCAAGGTGGTGCACCCACGGCCGCCGTCGCCGGTGACCCTACTCCCTGGTCATTCCAGGTATAAGAGCTACGTCTTTTCCATTTATTTTGCTTAATTTTGATCCTAGCTTTTATTTCCATAGTTAGTTTCGTTTCTAGATAGTTAGGTTAGCTTAATCAAGTCACCCCGTACCCCGTACTCCGTCGGAGTTGAGCTCCGGCGAGTTCCTCTATGTGTCATCAGCGCCCCTCTGATGTATTCCCCATTCCTACTTCATTTCTGATCATCCTACGATCACCCCGCGCATCTCGCTTCCCCCAGATCCATCGTGGATCTGGAGATCCAGGTGCTCCACTCCGCCGTTTGCCGGAGCACCTCCACCCGCCTCACTCCGTTCCATTCCACCACCAATAAGGCCCTCGGGACCTCCTTGTTTTGCTTGCAACTACTTCCTGCAAGTACTAAAGGCCACTCGACCCTCAAGGGTCGAGTTTTGAAAAAGAACAAGGCACCTGGGCACCCATACCTTCCTCAACCTCGCTGGAGAGATCCGGTGGACCTCTAACTTCTTCGTACCCTCCAGTCGATCCACGGTGTCCCTAGGAAGCTTTTTGTACCATTCACCGTTCGTGGGAGGCTCGAAGGAACACGCCATCTCCAATCGAAGCTCGAGAGAATGGGAGTTCATCCCTGTTCTTCCAAGCGTGTTCACCCCTCGCCTCCAGATGCTAAAGCAGCCTTTGGATGCACACCTTAGCCACTGTCAGATCGTTCCCAGCGATCTAATCCAGTCCGTCCAACGTAGAACCGTCATCTTGCGCTCATAGCTCGCCGCGTGTCAAGTGAACCACATCGAGCCGTCCATCAGTGCGCACTTTAGGGGTAAATTGCACATCTTAGCCCCAGTATTTTTGTATTTACATTTTAGTCCTATAAATAAAGTATAATGTTTAAAATAAATTGGGAATTTTGTGCTTGGACCCCCAGACTTTTATGTCATTACATTTTGGTCCAGTCCACATCAACTCACATGCAGTCCCTCGTAAGGTGGAGAAATTACATAAAAACCCCAGTAGGTTCTTGTATTTCTAAGAAGTCCAATAAATTGAAATTAACATTGTATATTTTTGTGAAAATTACTGGAAGGCCCCTAGATTACATTATATTTGCATTTTGGTCCATCACAACGTACGTGTAGTCCTGGTAGTTTTTGTGTATTGTAATGTGGTGCTTAAAAATTAAATAAATGTGTTGTCTGTTGTAATACTTGCACGGTTGCCCCTGATGTTCATTTTATTTGCAGATATGCCCCTATTAGGACATATATTTTTGTAGCTTTTGTCTATTTATTAAAAATACCTATTGTGCACCGAAAAATATGCAAAAATAGGATTAGATGCATTTTGCCATTCACGTCCTGTATTTGTTTGGCATTTTTGAGCATTTAATGATTTATTAAAAATCAAATAGGAGCCACATTCTCTCTGTTTAACTAAGAAAATACCAAAAAAATATAAAAATATAAATAAAAATTCCCAAAAAGGTATATATAGTGTATTTTGACTATTTTATTCACAGACAAAAAATCATGAAAAATGGAAAAACAGAAATCCTAAAAATTGAAAACCCCAAAATCCTTTATAAAAATATTAAAAATTCTTAAAAAAACCCAAAAATATCTTTTTCTATTTTATAATTTTGTTTATATAAAAATTTATATATTAAAATTAGTTTAGGTAATTTTGGGAATAATTTATTATTTTTAACATCCAAATCAATTTCAGGTATTTCTTTAGTCCCTTATTTGGGGTATTTTTTACTTTAAAAATATATAAAAATTAGCAAAAAATCCAGAAAATAACCAAAAATTTTAGAAAAAAATTATAAAAATAACAAAACTTTATTTTCAATGTATTTTGATTGTTTTTATATATTTACATATACGTAGTATCTATATATACCTTATATTGTATTTATATATATACACATATATTCACATATACATATAATATCTAAATAAACAAGAAAATATAAAAAATAAAAAAAAATAAAAAGAAAATACAAAATTATAAAACCAAAAAAAATATAATCCAAAAACCCACAAAAAGACCTATATAAATGAATGACTTGGTTGTACATAGATAACCACATGCTACCATTTTGCTCTCTGTTGTTCGACCTCTACATGCTTGCCTGCTATGCATTTTCTGGTAGAGAAAATAAATTTTAATTCCACATTTTTGTTATGGATTGCTTTATTAATTATTATGGGTTAATTTATTATTAAATATGAGGTTTCGTCGTTCGCATCGACTACGGTGTTCCCGCCTTGTGGGGAACACGTGACCGATGATGAGTTTTCGGGTTTATCAAATGGCGTCATTGCTGGGGAGCAATGAGCGTAGCCTATTTTCACCAGTCGTTTTTGTAAAGTCACTTATCTTATTTATTGATTCATTATTGTAAATATTCATTAATTTATTTGTAAATATTCATTGATTCTATAAATATTCATTGAATTGATTATTTGATTAGATATGCTATTGCCATTTTTGTGACTTTGTTGCGAGGACCCGCCACGCAAGGACGGCTTCTTAGGAGGCCAATGCAGCCAAGCTTGGAGGAGGCTGGTCTTCTCTTTATGACCAGCTAGAGAGAGACCACCAAGGAAGCAAGGATGAGGAATTAGCTTAGAAAAAAAAATCAAATTTGTAATTTATGGTGAGAGAGAGAATTTTGGCATGTAAAATAACTCGGACTCTACTCTTCACAACGAGGTCCAGTGTCCGGGTGTCTGTTCACCTGGGGGCCTCATCGCAGTTTTCCGTGTTTTCTCACCTTCTTTTATTTTGACTTTCGTTGTTTTGAGCTTTCCGCCTTATTTTACTTTGTTTTGTGTGCATAGAGCCCCTAGATTTAGGTTGCTTGACTCGGTAACTATGTCCACACCTTAATAAAAAATGCATGTTCCTATAGTCTCTTACGAATGGATCTAGTCAAATTAATAATGTTAGTAATTCAGACCTGAGATCGCCTACCGCTAGAGGTCGTATACAGCACGTGCAGGACCTGTTGTGGTGGGCACCGATCGACATTAGAGACCGGATCTTGGTCTCATTTCTGAATAACTAACAATTGATTCTTCACGATCGATAGCAGCTACTGTTTAGAGTGATTTTGTCGAATGCACACCACCATGTAGATAGGTATAAAAATTCTGTTTTGCATACTGGATGGAGAGAGGTGGGATGCACTGTAAGTCTTCTAACTCAGCATGCATCATTAGGTTCAATGGTGAGATTTCCATCATTGAATCGACTTGCATGGCTTTTCCGCTATCTCCCTCTGATTTTGAGCACCTAGGACTTAAATGAAAATATACAAAAACGTTAGACGCTTGTATGAAAACAGACTCAAAAAAGTGAAAACCCAAAAATTAAAACAAGGGGACTGCTAAATAAACTTTGACCTTAATTAAAATCCTCTATCATTGTTCTAGGTTCATAAAGTCCTCATTGTTTTTAGGTACCTTCGGAGGGGACCAAAACCCCTCCCATGAGCGAGGCACGTCCCACTAAGGAATAGAACCAAAATCCCAGTTTGTAACTGCCTTGTGTATCGCCTGGATTTCTTAAGTAATGGCGCTTCTATCGTACGTGACCGAGTAGGGTCTTGTCAACGATGGTGTTCCCGCCTTGTGTGGAACATCAACATGGTCTGAAGTACTGAGCATAGGCCATGCCTTCACGGGGGTGTATGTCTCATCGGTTTGCGTCTGAGTAACTACATGTTACAAAGGAGGAGGACAAGTACGAGATACTTTTCTGGCAGTACTCTCTCTCCTATAGGGTTAGCGTGCTAAAGGTTTGTTATAAGATATGCCTGAAATAACAACTCTAAAGATGAAAAGATAATAAGTATCCGAACCTTCACGGCTTCACATGGAGTGAGTTGGTGAACCCAATTTTGTATTGCGTTTGTATGGATCTAGATTAAGGTTCAAAGATCAAGTCCCGCACGCTTGCGCAAATTTTGTCATGTATTTCTCCCTTTGACCCCCGCTCAGTTTGAGCCTTTCTACTGTTTTACGTTTCCATTTATTCCTCGTTGACCACCTATCTTTCTTCCTTCATATACTCCCCTCTTGATTCGCGAAGGCGGTCCATGGATGGTTTAGTCGGGATCCCGCCGACACCTACATCGATTCCATGGACTTAACCTCGCCAATAATTCGAGGCAATTTCCGAGAACCTGATCCAAACCTTGCAGGTCGATCTCCAGACTCCTCGTTTTCTACCCTTCTCTTGACCACCCAATAAATCGGGACCAATCTTGTCCCACCTTCACCGTTGTGAATGAAAGTCAATTACAGTCCATATACTTTTTCATTCACAACACTCTGGAGTTGACTTTAATTCCATATTCATCAATCAGCTGGGATTCAATTGCAAATGGTCTAATTGGGATTCTCTCATCTTGCAGATAAAAGACAAACCAAGCCATGGATCCTAACCCAGAATTCATCTCCTCAGATTCAAACCCTGAGAAGGTTCCTCAAGGAAATGGTAAGGGTCAGCAACTGATAAGCTCGGGTCTCGTGAGCGATAAGAAAAGTGTCGGTGTAGAGGATCGCTCGGAACCGAAACCCGAACTTGATCAAACAAATTTTGGTTTTTAAAATAGGAGAGAGAGAGAGAAAAGAAGGTAAATCGGGTTCTCTCCTATTTTAAAACCTTACACTATTTTATTTAGCCAGGTAAGTGTGCCTGGGTCGAACACAAGGAGGCAGAATAGAGATATTTTGATTTTTGAGTGAGAAGGATCTTTTTATGATTTTTTTATCTCTTTTCGAAACAAGTCAATTTTTTAGTTTTTATTTGGTTTTATATTTTTCAATTTTTTATTTAATTTTTCAAAATGATATTTTTCAAACAGTTTACCTATAATATAATATATGAGAAATAGGTGGAATATAAGTGATATTATATAATAGGTAAATCGAGCGAGCAACGAGCTCGAAGAAGACTCAAAAAAATCGAAATGGAGTAGAAATTAGACGTATCAAAACACGACGAAAAAGCGATAAAAACTCTCAACAAGTACTGAAAAACCTTGCTAGGGTAGTTGTATAACTACCCTAAAAAAATCTATGAAAAATAATGTCAAAATGCATCCAAAGTCCCACTACAACTCAGGGGTAGAAATGTAAGAAAAAAGAAATAGAATTCTGCAGTTTAATCCTCTGTCAAGGACTAGAATAAAGGAAAAATAGAAAGTTATTGCAATTAGGTCCCCGCGGAAGGGCCTAATCGTAATTTCTGGAAACTCTGGAGGCGGTCTAGAACTTCTAGAAGGCTTCTGGATTTAATATGCAAAATTCACACCGATTCGCTTTAGATGGTGGAGATCAGAAGGTCAGGCGCAATCTGGGTCATCCACGCCTGCCACTTGTCGACAAACTGTATCCTCCGGGTTGTTCTTGAAATTCTTCTGCTCTTGACGCGGGTAGCGATGAGTGCTTCTTCTTCTAATTATCGCCGTCGATCGGAGTGCAACTTGGGCCTCCTGTAGGGCCAGAGGGATGGCTCCTCCACCCCTCGAGCTCGCCTACGGGTGAATATGGCCGGAGGTGGCGGAGAGCGACGAGGCGAACTCGATGAAGACGGACGGTCTCGCAGCACCTGGAAAAGGAAGAAGTTGTTGCTCCTTCTTCAATGGCGATTTGCGTGATGATTGAAGACTCCAAATGCCTTGGAATCACTCCAGAAGGTAGTTGGATCTGCAAAGATGAACGATACGTTATCGATTTGCGAAGAAATCGACCAACAAATTAAGTTTTGCAAGATCAAAATGGCATTTCCAGTCTTAATGAAATGTGCGTGAGAAATAATAAGAAAAAGAGACGCGATTTGGTTTGAGTATGGAATGGTTCGAATATTTGATTTGAATGTGCGTTTAAGAGGTAGGATTAGACATCCTAATGACGTACTTAAGGTCCCTAATGGAGGCACGATGATTGAGAAATAAAATTGCAAAGATGGACGAATACCTGTGATGTGCAGGGTGTAGAACCACTGCTGATCGTCGCTCGATGGGTCGGCTTCCCGGAGCTCCACGCGCACACGGCGGCGATGCAAGGCGAGGTTGACGCCTTGGAACTTCTCCCCGATGGTCCTCCTTCCACGCGGTTCCCCTTGGGCGGATCTATCACCTCAGAGCGGGTGGAGCAAGGCTAGGAAGATAGGAGGTCAGCCACTGGATCTGTGTTTCAGGTGGCTAAGGAAAAGTTAGTAGAAATCCGCCAACTTTAGGGGTATTTATAGAGGGATTACTTTGGCTTCAAGATTAATCCAAGGGTGGCCGAATAAGAAGGTTGTTAAGAGAATAGAATCAAGGGATTGGATCTCATGAAGAAGTTATAGAGTGCACGGGAAAATTATGTGAAGATGGCCGGTTAGAACAGAAGTTAGTACCGGCTTCTTGGAGAAGAAGCACCCGGTGCTGACACGTGTCAGAACCTGGTTGGCCAGATGTATAAATCACTTATAAATTAGATAATAAATAATAAATAACGTTATTTTAAATAGGTATAAAAACAAGAAATGTAAATAATTAAATTATCTAAATTATAGAATAATTACTTTTTATAAATAATAAATATTATTCAAGATATAATTACTATATTAATAAATAAGTATAGATAAATAGGTTTTGGATTTTTAATTTAACAAATAAAGAATTAAACATTAATTTTGTATTTTCTTAATTATTAGAATAATAAATAAAGGCTATGTGAATTTTTAGGGATTTTAATAAATTAATTTAGGTATATTAATAAATACAGGTATACGTTAACTAGTTCATGTTTATATATAAATTAGGGTTTCAGATTTTATTAAAATAATAAATAAGCTCCAAAAATTCTAAAATAAATTATGATGAAAATACAATATCATGAAAATAATTAGAAATTATAAAATTAATAAATTTATAAATAGTGTGTTCTAAATAAAATAAATAGCCCAGAAACCCCGTTGTCATTAGGTCCCAAAACCGACTTTTTGCAAACGGACTCCGAATTCAATGAAACCACTCTATTAATTAGAGAATATTATTTTATGAACTTTAAAGTGAGTAGAGTGAAATTGGAGTTCGTTTAAAGAAGTTATGAGGTTTGAAAGTTGAGAATTTGACAATTTAAAAGTAGGATTTCTTGGCATATATACAGGAGAATATTTTTAACTTATTTTTATAATTTTATATATATTTTTAGCAATAATTACGAAAAGAGTTTGGTGAAAAATATATACATATAAATTAATTAAAAATCAATGAAGTTTTTTTTATTTATTTGATAAATAGTGAGAAGTGTGTGAAGTGTGTCTTAATTTATTTTTATGGTTTTCTTTCCTTATCTCCCCCTACTTATTGGTTTGTCGATCAATCCATACTGACTTGGTCTCGGGAGTTAGGTTATATAAATATACCTTGCAGCTATATTTATATTTATAAGTCATATTATATATATATACATATTTACAATCTGCCTTGTTTTCTTTTCTTTGTTCTTTATTTATTTACATGTTTTTAATGCTTAAAAGTGCATTTTTATTCATGAATGAAGTTTTGATAAAAGATGGAAATTAGTGTATATTTACATGTATTTGTTAAGGGTTTTAAGACAAAATGCAACAGACAAGTTAATGAATCATGGATTCATCAACCCCCTATACTTAAACTTTGCTAGTCCCTTAGCAAACACTTATTTGAAAAGTAAGTGAAAAAGAAAGAAAGTTAGAATGAATTTGTTTTCCTAAACCAATTCATGAGAATAGACAAAGGACAGAGCTCGATCGGGCCTGAAACAAGCATTTTGTCGGATCCTTAGCTAGGATTAGGATTTTATCCTCAACAGCCCTCAAGTTCCACAAATCCTTATTCAAGGTAACTTCATCAGCTAGTTCAGACTCACTTATTCATATCGCAAACTCTATCATCCTTGAAGTCAATTTGTACAGTGTGTGAATTGATTTAGCTCTCCCTGCTTAAAGAAACGAAGAAATCGTCCATCCCGGCTACACACTTCTATTGCTTCCTCATCCAGCTACTCTTTCCTCGGGGAGGGAGGTATTTCCTTCTGAGGTCAGTTCGTGCTATGTCCATAATCGAATATAGAGAGGAAGTAGAAGAATGAGAAAAGAAGTGGAGTACGACCAGTGTAGACACATCTCCTTGTGAAGCTTAACCGGTGTAGCTAAGTCTCCACTAAGATGTGCAGGCATTTTTGGTGGAAGCTTGGACCATTGTGGTCGTATTTGTATTTGGTGGCTTCTTCTTTGATTTGACTTTGTAATTTTCTTGCATTGCATTCATCTCTTTATGCCTCGACGAATATAGCATCTTTTGTTCCATCCCTTTTTTGATGTCTTAGAAAAATTGTGTCAGCAGATCCTTCCCTCATCCGAAGCGACTATCACAACCTCAATCTCTCCCATCTTTAGACGTCAATGCTGCAAAGACAAGGATAGAAACACACTACCAAGATGTACTGTCCTTCACAACTCCATGCAAGACGAGCTAAGTGTAGAGTGCATGTGTTCAAGATTGGTTCACTGGTGTAGAGTTGTACGGATGACACCAAATGGTCTATTTAAGCACATATGAATTGATTTCCCCAAATATGGTCTTATGGAACCCAAATATTTTAAGTCAAAAAGACCTGAAGAGTCTAAATTCCAGATCCTAACTAGGCTCCTTACAACGAAAGTTAAAGGCCATGATCAAGCTCCATCCTTTAGACTAGACTCAATACTTAGTTCCAGAAATCAAACTTATTCTGAAAAATGCGAATGCAAATGCAATCATGTTTTTGTGAAGTATATTTTCTGAATTTTACTCATTTTCAAGAATTTTAAGGCTTTTGTAATTTTTATGACTTTTAGGACTTTGTATTTTTTATGGATTTTCTGATTTTTATTGAAAAGTTTTTGTTTACGAATTTTACAAGATATATTTTATTTTAGTTAAATATCTAATGTATTTTACAGATTTTATCTACAGAGAATTTTACAAGGATTAAATGTTTTTACACAGGTTTTAATAAATAGGATTTTAAATAAGTATTATACAAATTTTAAATACATATTTTAATTTAAATCTTTTAAATACAGATTTTAGACATATTTTACTTAATTACAAGGATTTTATAAGTAATAAATAAATGTATAAATGGATTTTAAATTAACCCTTACCCACTTTTTATGAATTTTATAGATATAGAAAATACATAAAAGTACGAGTTATGGACAAAAGTATATATACAATATATACGCACCCCCTATACTTAGCTTGTGCTATGTCCTCATAGCATCAAAAGAGAAAAAGGAGGACATAACTCATGCTAAGTAAAAGTGGGTGAAAAAGAATAGAGAATACAAGTCAGTCAACCCCCCTATACTTACGATCAGGTCATCGTAAGTATAACGGAAGAGCAAAAATGAGGTGAGTGAGTGAAAAGAATATACAACGAAGGAACAAAAGGAATAAAGAGAACGGAATCATCGAAATCACTCGGTCCCCTCTGTACTTAGGATAAGGCATCCTAAGTATAGAAAAGAGTGTAGCCAAAACAAAAATTGGAGACCAGCGATTTATGAAAAAGAAAGAATATACAAAAATGAAAGAACAAAATAGAAAATGATAATCAACGAACAATCAGTCCCCCCTATACTTAGGACCTGGTATCCTAAGCATAGAAGACGAGCAAAAATGGGGACGATTGTGGTCTACGGAGAATATACAAATGATGCGGATCTCCAGAAATCGAATGGCTCAAAAGACTTTGTACAGGATGAGATGAAGTGAAAGAATGGTCACGAGTCCTGTACAAAATAGATCACTTCAACATGGACCAGACGATCAGTAGTCTCTACGAAGTGCTTCAGCATCTGCCCGTTAACCACGAACGGCTCTGCACCAGGTGACAAATCTAATATAGCTATACTTCCATTGCCGTGCACCGTTCTGACTATGTAAGGTCCTTCCCACCTGCTTTTCAATTTGCCAGGAAAAATTCTCAATTTTGCATTGAACAGCCAGACTTTCTGCCTAGGGACAAAGCTCTTGTGCCGAATATGTCTAACGTGCCATTTCTTCACTTTGTCCTTATAAACGAGAGTGTTCTCGTATGCCTGATTTCGAATTTCTACTAGCTCATTTAGATCTATCTTTCTCTTAGCTCCTGCTTTCTATGCATCAAGTAAAATTTCTCAAATAGCCCATTCAGATTTATGCATGATCTCTACGGGAAAATGGCATGGCTTTCCATAAACCAATCTGAATGGTGAAGTACCTAAGGGAGTTTTATATGCGGTACGATATGCCCAAAGAACCTGATATAGAAGTTGCGACCAATTTTTCCTGTCTGGTCATACTAATTTCTGGAGAATTGATTTCACCTCCCTGTTTGATACTTCAGCTATTTCCTTCGTCTGTGGGTGGTAAGGAGAAGCTACTCTGTGATCAATGACGTATTGCTTCACTAGCTTTTTGACTTCCTTATTAATGAAATGGCTACCCCCATCAGAAATAATAATATGTGGAATCCCGAACCGTGAAATAATGTGTTCCCTTAGGAACTTGAAAACTATCTTACTGTCTGCGGTTCATGTGGGTATAGCCTCCACCCATCTACTAACATAATCTACAGCGAGAAGAATGTACTCAAAGCCGCTCCTGGAAGGGAACGGTCCCGTGAAATCTATGCCCCATGCATCAAAGATCTTGCAAATAATGATAGGTCTCATAGGCATTGAATCTCTAGCACTGATTGTCCCTATTGCTCTATGACAATCCGGGCAACTCTTTACAAATGTACAGGCATCTCTAGTAAGAGTCGGCCACCATAATCTGCTCTGAAGTACCTTCTGCGCTGTCCTCTTCCCTGAGTGATGTCCCCTTGCCTCTAAAGAATGGCACAAAGTGAGGACACTATTATATTTCTCCTGAGGAATACAATGCCTGTAATCACAATCCAGTCCCTTACGAAAAAGAATCGGATCGTCCCAATGGTAGTATCGTGCCTCGGAAACTAGTCTATCAACTCGATTCTTTGGCCAACCCTGAGGACTTTTCTGCGTAACCAGAAAATTCCTTATATCTGCATACCATGGAAGCTCGGTAACTTCAAAGATGCTCTCGTCGAGAAATCTCTCTGCAATCTCTGGCGTGTACTCATCTGAAGGCTTCTCTATCTGTAATCGGGAGAGGTAATCAGCTACCGCATTCTTTACTCCAGGTTTTTCTTTAATATTCAAATCGAATTCCTGAAGTAAAAGAATCGATGAAGAAGACGTTCCTTAGCATCCTTCTTTTCCATAAAAAATCAGATAGCTGAATGATCTGTATAAACTGTGATTTTGAAGCCAAGAAGATAAGATTTGAATTTATCTAATGCAAACACTACTGCCAATATCTCCTTTTCTATCATTGTGTGATTACGTTGAGCATCATCTAAAGTTCTGCTGGCATAGTGGATAGCAATAGGAAGTACATTCCTCCTCTGTCCTAATACAGCTCCGACCGCAAAATCTGAAGCATCCGTCATGATCTCGAAGGGTAGAGACCAGTCAGGTGGCTGTAGGACGGGAGCACTGATAATCATTTCCTTTAAGGTGAGGAAGGCATTAAGACATTTATCATCTAACAATAACTCGATATCTTTGCCTAATAATTCAGTTAACGGTCGGGCAGTCTTGGAGAAATCCTGAATAAACTATCGGTAAAAACCGACATGCCCCAGAAATGACCGTAACTGCTTAATGTTGGATGGTGGTTCGAGGTGCTTGGACATCCACCTTGGCAGGGTCAACCTACATGCCTCATTGGGAGATGACGTGCCCCAGCACGATCCCGTGTGTAACCATAAAATGGCTCTTTTCCCAAGACAGAATGAGATCTACCTCATAACATTTCTAAAGAACCTGGTCTAGGTGCGCTAAACAATCGTCAAAGGACTCACCATAGACCGAAAAATCATCCATAAAAACCTCTAGAAAATCACCGACCATGCCCGCAAAAATAGCAAGCATACACCTCTGGAAAGTAGCAGGGGCGTTGCTCAATCCAAAGGGTATCCGTCTAAAGGCATACGTGCCGAGCAGTCATGTGAAGGTGGTTTTCTCCTGGTCTGCAGGAGCAATGGTTACCTGGTTGTATCCGGAGTAACCGTCAAGGAAACAGAAGTATTCCTTCCCTGCCAACCTTTCGATGACCTGGTCTATAAAAGGCAAAGGAAAGTGGTCCTTCTTCGTCGCGGCGTTTAGTTTTCTGTAATCAACGCACACCCGCCGCGACGTGGTTACTCTCTTTGGAATCTCCTCTCCACTCTCATTCTTAATCATCTGAATTCCCGACTTCTTCGGGACAACATGTAATGGGCTAACCCATTCAGAGTTGGAGATGGGATAGATGAACCCATTTCGTAATCTCTTTCTTGACAACCTCTCGTAAAACCGGATTCAGCCTACGCTGAAATTCTCTGGAAGGTTTGCTATCATGATCGAGATATATATGATGAGAACACAAAGCAGGATTAATCCCATGGAGATCGGATATCGTCCACCCAATAGCCTTGCGGTTTCTTTTAAGAACCTCCATCAGATGAGATTCTTGTTCTTCGATCAAAGATGAACTGATAATGACCGGAAACTGTCGATGTGGACCTGCAAGGAAAGCGTACTTCATATTCGGTGGCAACAACTTAAGTTCGGATAAGGTAGATTCTGGCTCTGCTGAAACCTCATCTATATGTGTATTGGGATCTGTGTCGGTTGTGGATTGTCTGCAATTTGGTTATCCACCATTTTAATATGCTCTATAGTCAGATTATAGAAGATGTTTAAAACATCATCCGACTCGCTACTATGCTCATCGTCAGAATGACTAGAGGAAAACAAATCAGCTAAATGAAACTCTTTCTTTAGATCTGCAAAAAACTCCTAAGAAGTCTGATCCCTCTGCTTCTCGTCATCCATACTGAAATATAAGGTACCTTCCGAAGAACTGCCAACTGTAGTCTCGAACCCGTCCTCTGCTAAGAAATCTTGGGTCTCTACTCGATACCTCTCAAGGTCGTCAAAACGAACCTCATCCATGTAATCGCAGGTGGCTAAAGAACTCAAGAAATCGGAAGATGCATCACTGGATGTGTTTGAATCTCTCGCCATCTCTATATGTACCTTCTCGCCCTCAGCACGAAAAGATACCTTCCCTGAATCATGATCGAAGAGAGCCTTTGCGGTCTCTAAGAAAGGCATCCCAAGGATGATCGGGGTAAGGTGTAACTGTGTAGGGCAATCCATGTCTATGATCGTAAAGTTCACTAGGAATTGCAAACCCTGCACGGTTACGATAACGTTCCTTAATATGCCCCTAGGTCTCTTTACAGATCTATCAGCAAACTGACGGACGCGAGATTTGTAAAGAGGACCTAACTCGAGCTTGTCGAGTAAGGAAGATGGTATCAAATTGATCGAGGAACCGTTATCTAATAGAGTGCGATGCATTTGCGATCTCACATCTGACATAATGCGCTCCTGAATCCTTCTTCTTCTTCGGTAACTTATTCTGAATTGCATAGGATGTAGCATTGGTCAAAACATGTTTCTCTGTACGTGATCTCTTTTTCCTACGCGTAGTGCATCGATTTTTCAGCTGATTCTTGAGCGTAGGAAAATGTTCCAAGGCATCATGAAGTGGGATCTTCAAAAAGATGTGATCTTTTAATAATCTTTCTGTCTTTGGAGTCACAACATTCTTTTTGTTATTTTTCTTTCCTTCTCCAAACAAAGCATCGAGAAAAGGAACAATATCATGAATGAGAAAATCATACTTTTATTACTTTCAGAATCAGCTTGTACATCGAGATTTTTAGAATTATGTACAAAACTCTCTAAAATAAGGGAAGACATATTTTTGTCGGGAGTATCTGCATGGTCTGGCGTGATATCATCGTTTGACTCGCCAGTGCCCATGTCAATTGTTTCAGCATCACTCCCTTCTCTCTGATCTTCAAGATGGTCCTCATCATTGTGTTGGTTCTCCTCCTCAGCATCAGAATCTGGTTGCTCATGGATTTGCTCCTGCTTCTCATCAAGTACCCTCTCCTCTACTCTAGTAGGTGCTCGTGGTGATCTACCGCTCCTGAGACGAATGAAGTTAGATAAAAATTCAGGAAACGAGAACATACCTGTAGTGTTGTCTACCTGATCTGGATGCCTCCTCTTGTTGTTCGGATTCATCTGAGGCTGGGTTGGGAGAGTGGTCTTCGGTGTAGTTAACTTGTCTAGACGACGGTTAACCTGCTCCATCACTGTCTTGTACGTAATTTGGAGTGTACTCAGCATATCCATGATTTGATTTAGAGCCTGGGCCTGTAAAGACATCTCAGGTTTGGTGTGATGGCCCTGACTTTCTACTCTCTCCTACCTTGGCGTGTATTGCTGTGAGGTGGAAGGCTGGGAGGATCTCTGCGGTGTAAAGGAAGACTGATGTTGCTGCTGCTGATAGTGATATGACCGTGAATGGTTAGCAGGATATTGGTAGGAATGCAGTCTCTGATAAGCGTGCTGGTGAGACTGTTGCTGCGTGAAATTCTGTCAGTGCTGGAAGTGTAGACGTCCATGCTTCGGTTGGTTGTACTGTTGCTGCTGATGATGCGGTATACTCGGTTGCTCAATCAGAGTATACCAAATTCCGTTGATCTCAAGAGTGGCTTGAGGTTCAGCATCCATGTCTGTAGCACTGGTGATCTGGCCGGGATTGGCATGAGACTGATCCTCGTGCCAATCAATCTGCGGAGTCTCGGGCTCGCTCTGTATAAAATGAATCTGCCGGGTGGGTGGAGCGGGTAAGATCCTCCGTGCAGGTAGTGCGGTCGAAGAAGATTGGCCCTGCTGGTACTGAAGTTGGAGCTCTGAAACCTTCTTCGTGAGATCACTCACCTGCTGAGGCAGAGATGAGAGTTTCTCTAACTCTCGCAGCGGCTGTATGTCCTGAACTTGTTTCTGAATCACATCCACCAACATTAATTTCTCGCTAATAAAGCCCATGTTGGTGTTGGATTCAGACTCTGAGATATTAGCCACCTTATGATGCTCTCGGTGATGTGGTGGATGAGGGGCTTTCTGAAATGCCCGAGTAGAGTTGACGACTCTTGAATTCTCTGCCATCCCTTTGAAGATGGACCGGACTGACTCGGCATCCTTATTCAGATAGCTGCCACCACATGTAGCACTCACTAGCCCCTCAATGTCTGGCTGGAGTCCTCCGAAATAGTTCTGTACGAGCACCTTCATCGGTATCTCATGATGTAGGCATCTCTCTGTAAGATCTTTGAATCTATCCCATGCCTCATGGAAAAATTCATTCGGAAGCTGCGTAAAGTTGGAGATCTGACTCCTCATCATGTTCGTCCTCCCCAGAGGAAAATATTTACGCAGGAATGTGGACATCAAATCGTCCCATGTAGAAACTTTCCTTCCCAGGTGGCTCAACCAGTAAAGTGCCTTATCGGCTAAGGCGAAGGGAAAAGCTTTGAGGCGAACAACCTCCTGCGTAACTCCTAGATAACTAGCCGTACCACAAATCATCTTGAACTGCTGTAGAAAGGTAAACGGCTCCTCTGTAGCATTCCCGTAAAACTTGGAAGCAATGAGATGAAGGACTGCCTCCAAATCCAATGATGGAGCGTTCTCGCGCCAGGGTCATACTCATCTCTTAAAGTGGCGGGAACCACTACAGGCGGTAAAGGGTTCCCAGCCCCTGCTCGCAATGCGTCTATCTCAGCTCGCAACTCGTTCTGAGTTCTAAACTGTTCTCGGATCTGTATATTCATCTACTGTAGAGTATCGAGAATTCCTGTTGTTATATCTGCAGCTGGATCTGGTCTTCCGTCATGGTGCTCCTCTACTTGTGGCCTCTCCTCTGCTGGTCCTTTACCACGAGCCATGTGTCTCAGATCTGTTGTGAAAGAAAAAGTATCGTAAGAACTCAGCGAAAATTTAGCTGGAGATATCGATAATGTATTGAGACAAGGGTTTGCCTCAATAGACTAGCCAGGAGGCGACGGAGTCTGGGTCTGACTCTCCTCGAGATCAGATGGGACCAACTCGGGAAGAGTGTTATCCCGAGCTTATGAAGATGTACGACGGATGGTGGACGGTGGAGAGCTCACGGAGTCTGAGCAGAAAATCCGTCGAGTCGTCATCTTTGATGTCAAGAGAATGATAAGGAGAGCACGATATGCGATTCAAGAAAGATGGGAAAATGCGTAAAGCTGCGGTAGCTCATGCCCGCAAACAAACACAAAGCAAACCTCATTTTCACTAGCACAACCCGATGATGACCGTAAGAGTTTGGTCCTTTATCTTGTCGGTTTTAGGGTTGTATTAGCAAACAAAATGGAATATCGGTTACGCGAGCTGATAGGTGCCCGATGTTTTCCCCAAAACACTGGCCCGAGTCTTTACAGAAAACTACTTTCTCTAAGCCAGTATGGGAGTAAGTACGGACCATTTCCGTCTACTCGTGTTACTTGAGGACGGAGCCTTGCGCGGTATCCTCTAAACCTCCCACTCTGCTAAGTAAACCCGGACCATTTCTGGCTACCCGAGCGTGCCCACTGAAAGGCAGTGATTAGGTGCATAGACTATGTAGTATTTCACGAAAAATACGAGTTTGTGGTTCTAACCTTACGGGTCATCTCTCATTCACGCACTCTGAGAAAAATGTGTGGGGATTACTCTCCCAAACCAATTGAATGTTACATCTATTTTTAAATCAGATACGTTAGCATTCCCGATTTTATTTTTGGGGTTTTATATTTTTTGGGTTTTTTCAGACAAACGTCTATCGAGTGTCTTTATTATTTTTATAAAAATCTTAAAATCATACACCTAGGTAGCGAGTCCTAAGACTAACTATGAAAGCACAATTAGATAGAAAAAATCCTACGCAAGCATCTAGCCTTGAGAAAAAGCCACGGAAAAAAAATATCGATGCAAGAAAACTGTGGTGGGTGCCCTGATCCCCCGAATACACAGTACTCGGCGAATCAGACCCCGAAAGAGAATGGGAGGGAAGGTACAAGTCGGGATACCCTTAGGGGGCCCCTTTCTACTAAAACAAAAACATGGGCAAGTGCCCCCCTCTTTTTTTACAAGAATAAAAGAAAATACAAACAAACCCTAACTATCCCTACCCTCTGCAACCGAGAATGTCGGTCTCTGTACTTTCAACTATTTTACGGCTTTTACGAAAAGCCAGCTGAACCTGCAGGCCCTGCAAGAATTAGTTAAGAAATGACAAAAAACACTCAAAAAAAACCGTAACAAGACTGTAAAACACGGAAAATCGTAAAACCGAAGTAAAAAATGTAAATCGAAAACCGAATGAAAAATTATCAAAAACCATAAAAAAAGTCACAAGAAAAAGTCAAAAATCAAAATAACTCTAATGTCTCCCTGGAAACGACGCCATTTTGATAAGCTCGGGTCTCGTGAGCGATAAGAAAAGTGTCGGTATAGAGGATCGCTCAGAACCGAAACTCGAACTTGATCAAACAAATTTCGGTTTTTAAAATAAGAAGAGAGAAAAGAAGGTAAATCGGGTTCTCACCTATTTTAAAACCTTACATTATTTTATTTAGCCAAGTAAGTGTGCCTGGGTCGAACACAAGGAGGCAGAATATAGATATCTCGATTTTTGAGTGAAAAGGATCTTTTTGTGATTTTTTTATCTCTTTTCTAAACAAGTCGATTTTTCAGTTTTTATTTGGTTTTATATTTTTCAATTTTTTATTTAATTTTTTAAAGTGATATTTTTCAAACAGTTTACCTACAATATAATATGTGAGAAATAGGTGCAATATAAGTGAAATTATATAATAGGTAAATCGAGCGAGCAACGAGCTCGAAGAAGGCTCAAAAATAAATCCAAACAGAGTCGAAATTCGACGAATCAAAACACGACGAAAAAGCGACAAAAACTCACAACAAGTACTGAAAACCTTGCTACGGTAGTTGTGTAACTACCTTAAAAAAATCTATGAAAAATTATGTCGAAAATGCGTCTAAAGTCCCCCTACAACTCATGGGTAGAAATGCAAGAAAAAAGAAATAAAATTCTGCAGTTTAATCCTCTGTCAGGGACTAGAATGAAGGAAAAATAGAAAGTTATTGCAATTAGTCCCTACGGAAGGACCTAATCGCAATTTCTGGAAACTCTAGAGGCGATCTAGAACTTCTGGAAGGCTTCTGGGTTTAATATACAAAATTCACACCGATTCGCTTTGGATGGTGGAGATCAGAAGGTCAGGCGCAATCTGGGTCGTCCATGCCTGCCACGTGTCGACAAAATGTAGCCTCAAGGCTGTTCTTGAAATTCTTCAGCTCTTTACGCGGGTAGCGATGAGTGCTTCTTCTTCTAATTATCGCCGTCGATCGGAGTGCAGCTTGGGCCTCCTGTAGGGCCAGAGGGATGGCTCCTCCGCCCCTCGAGCTCGCCTACGGGTGAATACGGCCGGAGGTGGCAGAGAGCGACGAGACGAAGTCGATGAAGATGGACGGTATCGCTGCACCTGGAAATGGAAGAAGTTGTTGCTCATTCTTCAATGGCGATTTGCGTGATGATTGAAGACTCCAAATGCCTTAGAATCGCTCCAGAAGGTAGTTGGAACTGCAAAGATGAACGATACGTGCTCGATTTACGAAGAAATCGACCAACAAATTAAGTTTTGCAAGATCAAAATGGCATTTCCAGTCTTAATGAAATGTGCGTGAGAAATAACAAGAAAAAGATACGCAATTTGGTTTAAGTATGGAATGGTTTGGATATTTGATTTGAATGTACGTTTAAGAGGTAGGATTAGACATCCTAATGACGTACTTAAGGTCCCTAATGGAGGCATGATGATCAAGAAATAAAATTACGAAGATGGACGAATACCTGTGAAGTGCAGGGTGTATAACCACTGCTGATCGTCGCTCGACGGGTCGGCTTCCCGGAGCTCCACGCGCACACCGCGGCGATGCAAGGCAAGGTTGATGCCTTGGAACTTCTCTCCGATGGTCCTCCTTCCACGCGGTTCCCCTTGGGCGGAGCTGTCACCTCCAGAGCAGGCGGAGCAAGGCTAGGAATATAGGAGGTCGGCCACTGGATCTGAGTTTCAGGTGGTTAAGGAAAAGTTAGTTGAAATCCGCCAACTTTAGAGGTATTTATAGAGGGATTACTTGGGCTTCAAGATTAATCCAAGGGTGGCCGAATAAGAAGGTTGTTAGGAGAATAGAATCAATGGATTGGATCTCATGAAGAAGTTATAGAGTGCACGGGAAAATTATGTGAAGATGGACGATTAGAACAGAAGTCAGTACCAGCTTCTTGGAGAAGAAGCACCAGGTGCTGACACGTGTCAGCACCTGGTTGGCCAGATGTATAAATCGCTTATAAATTAGATAATAAATAATAAATAACGTTATTTTAAATAGGTATAAAAACAAGAAACTTAAATAATTAAATTATCTAAATTATAGAATAATTACTTTTTTATAAATAATAAATATTATTCAAGATATAATTATTATATTAATAAATAAGTATAGATAAATTGGTTGGGAATTTTAATTTAATAAATAAAGAACTAAATATTAATTTTATATTTTCTTAATTATTAGAATAATAAATAAAGGCTATGTGAATTTTTAGGGATTTTAATAAATTAATTTAGGTATATTAATAAATACAGTTATAAGTTAACTAGTTCATTTTTATCTATAAATTAGGGTTTTGGATTTTATTAAAATAATAGATAAGCTTCAAAAATTCTGAAATAAATTATGATGAAAATACAATATCATGAAAATAATTAGAAATTATAAAATTATAAATAGTATGTTCTAAATAAAATAAATAGCCCAGAAACCCCGTTGTCATTAGGTCCCAAAACCGACTTTTTGCAAACGGACTCCAAATTCAATGAAACGTATCTATTAATTAGAGAATATTATTTTATGAAATTTAAAGGTGAGTAGAGTGAAATTGGAGTTCATATGAAGAAGTTATGAGGTTCAGAAATTGAGAATTCTACAATTTAAAAGTAGGATTTCTTGGCATATATACAGGAGAATATTTTTAACTTATTTTTATATTTTTATATACATTTTTATAATAATTAGGAAAAGAGTTTGGTGAAAAATATATACATATGAATTAATTAAAAATCGATTAAGTTTTGTATTTATTTGATAAATCGTGAGAAGTGTGTCTTAATTTATTTTTATGGTTTTCTTTCCTTATCTCCCCCTTCTTATTGGTTTGTCGACCAATCCATACTGACTTGGTCTCAGGAGTTAGGTTATATAAATATACCTTGCAGCTATATTTATATTTATAAGTCATATTGTACATATATACATATTTACAATCTGCCTTATTTTCTTTTCTTTGTTCTTTATTTATTTACATGTTTTTTATGCTTAAAAGTGCATTTTTATTCATGAATGAAGTTTTGATAAAAGATGGAGATTAGTGTATATTTACATGTATTTGTTAAGGGTTTTAAGACAAAATGCAACAGACAAGTTAATGAATCATGGATTCATCAGCAGCCCCCTCATCCAGAGCAAGGACAGATGCCTGATCAGAATCAGGTCAATGCACAGATGTTGGCATCTATCCAAGCTATCCAGCAACAGCTGATAGAGCAAGCCCTAGCACAGACTGCATTCCAGGAAATGTTGAACGATGTCATGAACAGACCTAAAGGAGAAGGAGGCAGACAAGGAGGGGAGGTGGTAGACCCCGTGATAACCCAGACGAGGAAGAACCTGAACAAGGAAGGTTGAAACCAACGTTGAAAGAGACATACAATCATGGAGACAACCAGATGACCGAGTGAATCTGTATCCCACAGGTACATGCTCACTTTGAGCTGAAGCCTCAATTCCTGGATCTTCTTCCCTCTTTCCACAGGAACACCAATGAAGAGCCCTACATTCATCTACAATAATTTTCACGCATCTGTCGTACTACTCATTATCCCAATGTCCTTTTAGACATACTGAAGATGATGGCATTCCCATTCAGTCTACAGTACAAAGCCATCTACTGGGTCAACCATCTGGGGAAGGTGGTGACGACTTGGGAGGAGACGAAGTCCGTATTCTTATACAAATTCTACCCTATCGGTCAGGTCAATCAGATGTGAGCCCGAATCAACAACTTCTCTCAAGGAACCCACGAATCCATTCATGAAGCCTGGGAGAGATTCACAGATCTGCAGGAGAAATGCCCCCATCATGAGATTCCGAGGACCAGCTTGGTCCAACACTTCTTTGGGGGCCTGAACGTAGAGAGTCAAAGTCTCGTCGAAGTGTCCTGTGGGGGCTCACACTTTAACAAGGATGAAGATATCGTATGATAGATCTTTGAGGAAATGGCCGAAGGAGAGGCCGCCCTCTCTTCATCCAAGGCATATCAGAAACAACCCCAGATCCTCCAGAAGCAAGTACACATGGCATCATCCCGTGAGGCAGAGAGAGACGAGAGCTCCAACCTTAGCATTATCGGGGGCCATCTCTCGAAGGTTGATATAATTGAAAAGCGATCACAGGACCTTGAGAAACTTGGTGTGATCGAGAAGAGGATGTAGAATATTGACAAGCTAGACCAGATCACCAAGCAGTTGGAACTGCTGGTGGGCACCATCAACTCTGTCCAGTCGGCAACACCATCTCCAGATGCTCCAGCTGAGAAGAAGGATGATCCATCACCGACACATCGGCCTCAGCCGAGCCAGCAGCCATTGGCAGTCTAGCACGTATACTACGTGCAAGCGCCCGACCAGGGCCAGCCGCAGTAACAGATGGTGGTTTACCAGCCAGATTTTCTTTCAGCATCCGATCCAGCTTTCCCACCACCACCTCTGATCCAAGAAGTCAATGGGGTTTGGAGCAATGATGCATAGCTAGCCCATCCTACCGGACACCCTCAGGGCCAACTACAAGCCAACAGGCAGTACCACCAACCATAGGGTGGTCGTTTTGGGCAGTTCTCACAACCATCGCCACAATATCACTAGTCTCCCCAGTATGCTAACCAATGGAGGCAGAATCAACACTACCAGCAGCCACAGTACCGACAGCCACCACCATACCACCAGTATGCGGTTGCCCCACCTCAGCAGTATCAGCAGTATCCTCCTCCCTCATATAATCAGTTTCAGCTTCGTCCACCACTACAGCACCACCAACAGTCATCTCCCCAGCTCCCGAACGCGTAGCAACAACATGGTCTGCATGCTAAGGGTTCGTTTGGTTGCAGGGTCGGGCAGGGTTGGGGTACTATTCACAGTGGTACCCCCTCCTCACAGTTTACTATTCACCTAGCCCAACTCATCCCAACCCAACCTTGCCCAACCCTGCAACCAAACGAACCCTAAACCTTTTGAGGCAAATCCTGTGAACCTCGCCCTGGATTGCTTGGCCCAGCTCATCAAAGGTCTAGCAGATATGACCAGGAAACTAGATGACTTGATCGCCACTAAAACTACCATTTCGACGCAGGTCAAAGCTGACCCCAACAGCTTCCAGAAAAAGGAGCAGGTAAAATGTGATGTCCCATCTATGCCTGTAGAGTCAGATGATTGTGCTATTGTTTTATCTAATGCTGTCACTCTCAGGAGAGGTGGGGCCTTGCCTCCGCCTGCCATCAACAAGGGGAAGAATAAAGCTTCAGGTGAATCGTCATCTTCTGCATTAACCATGCCAGCTACAAGGGTGGGTGGGGAAGAAGAAGAAGGAGGAGCCACTTCAGCTGCCACTCACCACCATCAGCATCAACAAAAAGAATAAAAAATCAGCGAAAACAAAAAGAACAAAAAGAAGATCGTCGCCAAAGTGAAGTCGTGCCAGCCTTGGAGGAGCCGCCAGCAAATGGAGCGGAGGCCCTACTTTTTGCCCGTCCACCAACACCAGCGCCTCAGCTTCCAGATTGTACACCTTTTTGTAACCTGAATGTACAACATTTTGTGGACGATGATATTGCAGTAAATAAGAACTCTAATTTGGATTCTATCAATGTACATATTCCTTTTCCTGATGCAATAGAAAAGTCCAAAAAAAATGCAAAAAGAAAAAGTGCATTATCTGATCCTAGAGTTGTGGATATCATTAATAACTTGACTGTTGAGATTCCTCTGATGAAGGCCATGGAGTACATGCCAGTTGTGAAGAAGGGTTTGAAAGAGGCATGTACAAGCAATCTTCGCTCAGCATGAAAGAACCGACGCAAACAGGTTGAGAAGCACATTCTCACCATGGCCACCGTAGCAGTCATCAGCAACCTTCCACAGAAGAAGCAGGACAAAGGAGCACCTCTTATTAGTTGCGAAATTTTTGATCAAGTCTTCGAGTGCACTTTGCTTGACAGCGATTCTTCCATCAACCTTCTTCCCTCGTCATTACTGCATAAATTCGGGCTAGGTCCTCTCAAGCATACTTGTATGATCCTTCAGTTCGCTG
This sequence comes from Ottelia alismoides, assembly GCA_037367405.1. Classification (NCBI taxonomy): domain Eukaryota; kingdom Viridiplantae; phylum Streptophyta; class Magnoliopsida; order Alismatales; family Hydrocharitaceae; genus Ottelia; species Ottelia alismoides. The sequence goes on along the minus strand of JAZKJV010001045.1, from coordinate 836,954 downwards.
ACCGATCTATCAAGTGACCTAGAGGTCTTTTGGAAGATGTTGTGTTAAAGGTACGGGAAATGCGGTTCCTAGTTGATTTTGTAGTCCTTGATATGGACTCCCACGCACCCTTACTCCAGACTCCTATCATCCTTGGCCGGCCATTCCTGTTCACCTCAGAAGTCATGGTTGGCTATGGGTCTGGCAAGATTACATTCAACTCGGGCAGCAAGAGAATCACTATAGACATGATCATCGAGCCGAAAGTCATGACTAATGAGGGCCATGCAACACCAGAAGCAGACTGTGACTTTATTGCAGAAATCAGAGATACACCACTCTCTTTGGACGATCCATGGACCCAAGAAATCCTCTCCTTGGAGGAGGACTTGGAAAGCACAGTCGACACATGCTCCGATGATACTTAGGAGACTGACTCCAATATGCTGATGCATCTTTTTGATTTAAATGATTCACTCCAGTTTGAACATGATGAGCCTAGTATAGAACTGTTCGGCACATTATTAGAATCTCAACAGAATACTGAGGTCAGTAGCTCTGCCAAAGTTCAAACCACACATCCTACCACCAGTACAGTGTCCGAAGTGACTAACAAGTCGGCCAGATCAGAACCAGAACTCAAGCCACTTCCAGCAGGCCTGAAGTATGCATTCCTTGCGGGTATAGAAAACATGTATCCGTTCGTCATCATCAGTAGCAGGCTAACCTCGGAGAAAGAATCTTGACTTCTCGAGGTTCTAGAGAAGAACCACAAGGCGCTTGGTTGGCATGTATCAGATCTCCACGGGATAAACCCTGTACTGTGTTCACACCACATTTACCTTGAAGAAGATGCCAAGCCATCTCGTGAGTTCCAAAGAAGACTGAATCCAAATCTTAGGGACGTCGTCATGAAAGAAATCACTAAATGGTGTGACGCAGGCTTAATTTATCCCATCTCCGATTCGAAATGGGTGAGCCCTTTGCACGTGGTTCCAAAAAAGTTAGGACTTACCGTGGTTACAAATGACAGAGGAGAGGATATATCTACTCTGGTACCGACATCCTGGCGTATATGTGTTGACTACCGCCATCTCAATGCAGCAACAAAGAAGGATCAATTCCCCTTGCCATTTATTGATCAAGTTTTGGAAAGACTAGCCAGCAAGGAGTTCTTCTTCTTTCTGGATGGGAACTCCGGGTACAACCAAGTAGCAATCGCCCCTGAGGACCAAGAGAAGACTACCTTCACTTGCTCGTTCGACACCTATGCTTTCAGGAGAATGCCCTTTGGATTGTGCAATGCACCAACGACATTCCAGAGATGCATGCTTGCAGTTTTTGCCGAGATGGTGGGCAGTTTTCTTGAGGTGTTCATGGACGACTTCTCCGTCTATGGTGACAGTTTTGATTCTTGTCTTGAGTACCTAAATAGAGTACTTCAGAAATGTTGTGAAGTCAATCTAGTGATATCATGGGAAAAGAGCCACTTCATGGTCACAGAAGGAATTGTGTTGGGTCATGTCATTTCCAAACGTGGCATGGAAGTCGACCCGGCAAAGGTGGACATGATAACCAATCTTGATCCGCCTCAGACAATAAAGAATGTGAGGTCATTCTTGGGGCATGTGGGATTCTAAAGAAGGTTCATCCGAGATTTTAGCTGCATTGCCCGACCTCTTACATAACTTTTATGCAAGGAGATTGAGTTCATTGTTGATCAGCAGGTTCTCCTTTCTTTCAATCAGCTAAAGGATCTTATCACCCAAGCTTCAGTCCTACAGCCACCGGATTGGTCTCTTCCCTTTGAGATCATGACGGATGCGTCAGACTTTGCAGTTGGGGATGTTCTAGGACAAAGAAAAGACAAGGTGCCCTATGCCATTCATTACGCCAGCAAAACATTAGATGAAGCTCAGAGAAATTACACGGTGACAGAGAAAGAGTTCCTGGTTGTGGTATTCGCCCTTGAGAAAATCATATCATATCTGCTTGGATCAAAACTCACCATCTTTACCGACCACTCTGCTATCCGATATTTGCAGCAGAAGAAGGATGCCAAGCCCAGACTGATCAGATGGATCCTTCTTCTCCAGGAATTTGATCTGGAAATCAAGGACAAACATGGGGTTCAGAATGCGATAGCAGATCACCTCTTTAGAATAGAGCAGACAAAGCCTCTGCTGAGCAATGCACCCATCACAGAGACCTTTTCTGACGAGTCGATTTTGGCCGTGGATTCACTCCCTTAGTAGTTGACTCGTTTCGGGGGTAGTATCGCAGGATTGGACTAAGTCTCAAAAGGACAAATTCTTGTTGACAATTTATTTCTTTTAATGGGAAGATCCTCTCTTATTCAAGGAAGGATCAGATTGCATTTGGCACAGGTGTATCTCTCAGGAGGAACATCATAGTGTCCTCGAGCATTGTCAATCACTCAAATCTAGAGGACACAACTCTGGAGATTGAACGACAACAAAAGTACTTCAGTGTGGCTTCTGGTGGCCCAAACTATTCAAGGATGCCGCAACCTTTATCAAATGATGCATTGACTGTCAGATATTTAAATGCACACTCACAATAAAAGACTCGATGCCCCTGAAGACCATTCAAATAGCAGACGTCTTTGTTACTTGGGGCATCGATTTCATGGGACCTTTCCCTAACAGTCATGGATATGAGCACATCCTTCTTGTTGTCGACTATGTGAGTCGTTGGATTGAAGCTATCCCTGCTCAAGCCGTAGACAACCGGACAGTATGCCGATTTCTAAGAGTAAATATCATTTCGCAGTTCGGATTCCGAATATTCTGATATCATATGGGGGTAGCCACTTCATAAATAAAGAGATCAAGAAATTAACGAAGGAATACGACATCGACAATTGAGTCGCATCTCCTTATCATCCACAGACCAATGGCATGGCAAAATTATCGAATAGAGAAATCAAGACGATCCTTTAGAAACTTGTAAGGCCGGACAGAAACAATTGGTCCCAGCTCTTGGACTCCATCTTATGGGCATATAGAACCGCTTACAAGTCTCCTTGGCATGTCGCCCTATCGTCTTGTATATGGGAAACCATGCCATCTGCCCGCAGAATTAATTCACAAATCCTTGTGGGCGATCAATATGTGCAATTTGGACTTAGAAATTCCAAAACTATGCATACGATAACACATTGATTTTCAAGGAGAAGGTGAAACGCTGGCATGACCGGCACATCAGACGAAAGACCTTCGAAGCTGGACAGAAAGTGCGGTTATTTGATGCAAAGTTAAAAATATTCTCGGGCAAACTAAAAAGCAAATGGACATGGCCAGTTCAAGTTCGAGAAGTGCGTGACAATGGGAGTATTGCAATATCAGAATTGTCTCCTGATGCACAACCATTCGTTGTCAACGGTCAACTACTGAAGACCTACCTTGAGCCTGATACTTTCTTGGCTGTTGTCGACTCAATCCAGGTTCTACGCTCTAAATATACATCCACAACACTGGCAGCATCAAAAGATTCAAACAATGCACCTCAAAAACTTTTCCTCTGATTTCTTTTCTTTTCTTCTTTTCTTCTTTTCTTCTTTTCCATTTCTATTTTCTTGTTCTACCAAAAAGGTGTCGCCCCTTGTTGTCAGTCCTCTATATTTAGGACGTACTTTTTCCTAAGTATAGGGGGTGAGCACCCCGAGTCCTTTTGTCCTTTGATCCTCTCCATTGTGTCATTTTCTTGTCTATACTTAGGGATATCTTACCCTAAGTATAGGGGGAGACAATCTGAGTACGATCTGGTCATTCTCATCCTTTACCATCCCTGCCATGTGTACAGTCTGCTATACTTAGGATTATTTGATCCTAAGTATGGGGGGACAGTCAAATTCCTGTTCATTTTTTATCTCCTCATTCCTTCAGTCTTTAGACTTTTCTATACTCAGTCTGAGTTATGTCTTCTCTTTTTCTCTTTGATCTATGAGGACATAGCTCGAGGTAAGTATAGGGGGTCGTATATACTATGTATATACTTTAAGCCATAATACGTACTTTTGTATTTTAAATAATACTCATGGCTAAAAATAATATTAGAATTCATTACAACTAATAAAGGATGTTTATATCTCCTCAAACTCATTTTGTACATTCTGATTAATAAATCAGGCAAAAATACTTTTGCAAAATGTTTGAAAAAAAATTTTGAAACACTTTTTGAAAAATCTTTTGAAAGTTGTTTGGAAAATATTTTGTTAAAAGTGTTCAATCTTTGTAAATATTTTTGTTTGCAAAAATTTATTTTCTCTATGTGAAATAAAAATGTTTGAAAAGTGATTTGCAAATGATTGAAAAATGGTTGCAAAAATATTTTGAAAAATCTATATATACTGTTTGAAAAACCTTTGCAAAATGATGTTGAAATATGTGTAAATGTTTGTAAAAACCATTTGTGAAAATTATGTTGGACTAAAGTTTTCAAAACTGTTGCAAAATGATTTTCAAATAAGTCTGAGGAGTGTACATACTATACTCAAAAGTCTTTATAGATGTATAAAAGTGATCTATCATCCCTTATAAATCCTTTAAGAACCAAAACCCTTCTATACACAAGATATATCTCCTTGTAAAGATATGTACCCATTTTCAAAAATCACAAAAACATGTGCAAAACTAAAAATACAAAAATATTTTTGTATGTACCCATCCTTCTTGTATATACTGATTAATAAATTAGGGTAAAAATGTTTTTGTAAAATGATTTGAAAAATGGTGTGATCCATTTGGAAAACTTTTTGTGAAATATTTTCAACCTTTGTAATGATATTTTGATTGAAAAAATCTTTTTATTTGTGTGAAATAAGAGTTTTGAAAACCTATTTGCAAATGATTTTGAAAATGTTTGTAAAAATATTTTGAAAAATGTATATATATTTTGAAAAATCTTTGCAAAATAGATTTCAAATGTTTGTAAATATTTGCAAAAATTATTTTGTACTATAGTTTTCAAAATTGTTTTCAAATGAATGTGAGGAATCAACACATCAATAAAATGTATATATAATAAAATAAAAAATACATAAAATTCTTTAAGAATTGTATATACCTATAAAAGGACTTTTTGTGAACCTATAAATTCTTCAAAATTCTTAATTCTTGTAGATAAGTAAAAAGAAGCATGCCCGTGCAAATAACCGTAAATATTTCATACCTTGTGTGCCAAAGTTCTTTTTATTTGCAAAATTTTGTGTAAAAAATTCTTTTTCTTTGTAAATTCTTTGAAAAATTGCATCATTCTTTGCATTATTGTACATGGCGTTTGCATAACAATCGCATTCTTTTCAATTGAGCTTGATGATTGAACAAGTCTAATAAAGTCGAAGATTGGAGCTTGGTTAGACCTTACTGCACCTAACTGCACTGGAACCTTATGGGAACTAGGTTTAAGGTACTTCAGGTCTATTCAGACTTAATTCTTTGAGACTCAGGGCTGGGTTCAAGCCACCTCAACTGACTAACTAGAACTTTTCGATACACACACATGACTCTTGTCGATCGTGACCTAACTTGGACACTTGCACCTTTCACTTGGCTCAAATTAGTTGGAGTGGTGAGGGGGTTGGATTTTCTCATCTGAGACGCACACGGGTGGAAACATTCGTCCTCTTCTAGGGAGGGAAGTGCACCCCAACCTTGTCCAGTTACAATGAAATCTAAAGACAGGAGAGTGTGGGTTAATAAAGCTTCAAAAGAGGGATAGTCTTCTGGCTCAAGAGGAAAAGCTCCTTATGTAAATGCTACTGTGAATAGTATGTTTAGAAAAACTCCAAAAAAGTAGATAGGCCTGAAAATAAAAATAAAATGCCTGCCAGAGTATGTGTATATGTTGTACAGAAAATAAGCATGCTTGAGCATCAAAGTTATACCATGTGAGCTTGTAACTGGATGACTTGACTACACTGGTCAGGCATCCCAGGATAGGTAGCTACATCGGCTACCATTCATTCTTTTCTTCACCTCCTCCTCTTGAGTTGGATGCCACTTGAACTTAGAAGGGAATACCCGGCTCCTCGAGGACAGAGTGCTGGATTAAGGAATCATTGGGTTGTCATTCTCGAGAAGTCGGTTCCTTTATCATTTCAGTTAGGGAGAGCCACTATCACTTACATCGTACAAGTCAGTTTCATAGTCATAAGGGTTGGTGTATGATGTAGGCTAGTTCTGCCCTGTCTATTGAGGTGGTTTGAACCGAGTTTTGTGATTCTCCAAGGTTGTTGTGTTTCAAACTTGGGTCCTGACCTGGTTACGCACACATTCTCACATCAAGGTCTAACCTGAGCTCCAAACGTTGATTTTGTAAAGACAAGTTTAACAACTGAAAGCAATTCTATTTATTTTTTCTCTTTCTTTTCTTCTTTATTCCTTATTGTACTTATTGCATAAGTGTTTGCTAGGGACTAGCAAAGGCAAGCATAGGGGGTGATGAATCTCCATTTCGTCACCTTTATTCTATCATTTTGGCCTTAAAAACCCTAGCTAATGCATGTAAACAATATCAATTTGTGCATATTAGCATTCATTATTTATTGTATTATTTGTATATAAAACAAGGTTTTTAATGCCAAAATTATAGAATAAAGAGAAGAAAAGAAAAGAGAATTAAATATTGTAAATATTTTATGCCCCTGAACCCCAAGACCAAGTCAAGAATTGAGTTGGTCGATAAGGAATAAAGTGGGGAGAGATAAGGGCCAGAAATAGAATAAAAACCCTATTCTTTTATTTATTATTTATGTATTTTTGACACCTATTTCATTCTTTATTACTTATTCATCCAATGAAAAAAATTTGTACATAAAAGTTGTTGATAACAGTGTGAATAAAAATACAAAATTGAGTTTGTACAAAAATAATACATAGTGTACATTTTATATACAAAATAAAAAGTCAAAAACCAAACTTCACAGACCCATATCTTTCAAATAAAATATCAAATCATATCAAAATTACTCTAATTGTATATAATTTTTCACAAGCTATTTAATGGTGGTGGTTTTATATTTTTTGGAGTTACTATGTGAAAGTTAGGTTTTGGGCCTTCATTATACATTCTACCGATTAAAATATTTATTTTATTTTCTCTTATTATTTTTAAAAATTCATATTTTTATATTTTTGTAAATATTATTTATAACATATGTACATATTAAGACTAGAATAAAACCAAAGAGAAAATGAAAAATAAAATAAGTCTGTGAGAATACATAGACAAAATACCTATGTTATATATGTATATAAATAAAAGGGAAACATATTCTTTTATTATTTATTCTTTCATATTTTTGTAAATATCATCTATATTCCATTAAAATTACAAAACCAAAATAAAAGTCATCAAAATTAAAACAATGAAATTTATATAAAACACAGGTAAAGTACCTATAAATATACCTATAGAATATACATACATATTTATTTAAGTATACAAATTACATCATAAAAATAAAAAAATATATTTATACTCACAAAAATGAGTTATAAATATATAAAATAAATAACAAAATAACAAAATAAAATGTAAAAAAATAAAAATAAAAATGTGTAAAACATAGATGAATATACCTATATATACCTTATTAAAAATTAATTACTAATAAATAAAGCTAAAAATAATAAAAAATCATAATAAAACACTACATGAAATAATAAAAAAATTTTATTTTATACTAAAAAATAATAAAATCATTTATTAGGTGTAATTAACAAGACAGTAATTGGTTAGCCGACTTTGTCATTTTATGTTGACGTGAACCAATAGGGTCGCGTCAAATAATGACCATGGTCAACTGCCTCCTCTTCTCTAGATTTGACCCGCAGATTGGTTTTCCCGCGATTTCCGCCCTTTTTCAGGGCATCTCGTGGCTCAATCTCCTTCTCTCCCTTCAAACATTTTACATACATGCCATGATCTCTAATCACGTGTACATACGCCCAAATCTTCATTTTTCCCCGGTCAATAAGGGTGCTCAATAAGGTCTATAAATAAAATCCTCCGACGTCTCCTTCAAATTTGGTCACCACTAAAGCCTTGTGAGCCTTGGGTCAGCATCTTGTATTGTTCCTCGTGACATGGGGGATCATTTGCAGTGCATGTCCTAGCTCCAGGAGCAAGGGGGTGCACCCACGACTGTCGTCGCTGGTGACCCTGCTCCCTGGTCATTCTAGGTATAAGAGTTGTGTCTTTTCCATTTATTTTGCTTAATTTTGATCCTAGATTTTATTTCCAATAATTAGTTTAGTTTCTAGATAGTTACGTTAGCTTAATCAAGTCACCCCGTACTCCGCCGGAGTTGAAATCCGGTGAGCTCCTCTGCACGTCATCAGCGCCGCTCTAACGTATTCCCCATGCCCACTTCATTCCTGATCTTCCTACGATCACCCCGCACATTTCGCTTCCCCCAGATCCATCGTGGATATGGAGATCTAGGTGCTCCACTCTGCCGTTCGTCGGAGCACCTCCGCCCGCCTCACTCTGCTCCATTCCACCACCAATAAGGCCCTCGGGACCTCCTTGTTTCGCTTGAAACCACTTCCTGCAGGTACTAAAGGCCACTCGACCCTCAAGGGTCGAGTTTTGAGAAAGAACAAGGCACCTGGGCACCCATATCTTCCTTGACCTCGTTGTAGAGCTCCGGTGGACCTACGGCTCCTTCGCACCCTCCAGTCGATCCACGGTGTCCCCAGGAAGCTTTTTGGATCATTCATCGTGGGAGGCTCGGAAGCATGCTCCATCGCCAATCGAAGCTTGGGAGAGCGGGAGTTCATCCCTGTACTTCCAAGCGCGTCCATCATCGTTCGATCACCTCTCGCCTCCAGACGCTACAACAGTCGTTGGATGCACGCCTTAGCCGACGTCAGATCGTTCCCAGCGATCTAATCCAGGTTGTCCAACGTCGAACCGTCATCGTGCGCTTAGAGCTCGTCGCATGTCAAGTGGGCCACATCGAGCCGTCCATCAGCGCGCACTTTAGGGGTAAATTGCATATCTTAGCCCCAGCATTTTTGTATTTACATTTTAGTCCTATAAATAAAGTATAACATATAAAATAAATTGGGAATTTTGCACTTGGACCCCCTAACTCTTATGTAATTACATTTCAGTCCAGTCCATGTCACCTTACGTGCGGTCCCACGTGAGGTGGCAAAATTACATAAAACCCCCATAGGTTCTTGTATTTCTAAAAAGTCCAATAAATTGAAATTAGTGTTGTATATTTTGTGAAAAATACTGGAAGGCCCCTAGATTACATTATATTTGCATTTTGGTCCCTCCCAGCGTATCTCACGTGTAGTCCTGCGTGATGGTTAATTTGCAAGTATACCCTAGCGATTTTTTTATTGTAATGTGGTGCTTAAAAATTAAATAAATGTGTTTTCCTGTTGTAATACTTGCAAGGTTGTCCCTAATATTCATTTTATTTACATATATCCCATGCTAGGATAGATATTTTTGTAGCTTTTGTCTATTTATTAAAAATACCTAATATGCTCCGAAAAATATGCAAAAATAGGATTAGATGCATTTTCCATGTATTTTCATGCCCTGTATTTGTTTGGCATTTTTGAGCATTTAATGATTTGTTAAAAATCAAATAGGAGCCACATTCTCCCTGGTTAACTTAGAAAATAACAAAAAATATAAAAACATAAAAAATTCCCCGAAAAAGTATGTATAGTGTAATATGACCAATTTTATTCACAGACCAAAAATCATGAAAATGGGAAAATAGAAATCCTAAAAATCGCAAAAATCCCAAAATCCATTATAAAAATCTTAAAAATTCTTAAAAAAATGCAAAAAAATATCTTTTTCTATTTTATAATTTTGTTTATATAAAATTTTATATATTAAAATTAGTTTAGGTAATTTTGGGAATGATTTATTATTTTTAACATCCATATAAATTTCTAGTATTTCTTTAATCCCTTATTTGGGGTTTTGTACTTTAAAAATATATAAAAATTAGCAAAAAATCCAGACAAATAACAAAAAATAGAAAAAAAAATAAAAATCACAAAAACTTTATTTTCAATGAATTTTGACTATTTTTACATATTTACATATATGTAGTATCTATATACCTTATATTATATTTATACATATACATATATACACATATATATAATATCTAAATGAAAAAGAAAATATAAAAAATGGAAAAAAATATAAAAAGAAAATACAAAATTATAAGCCAAAAATAAAATAAAAAATATAAAATCCAAAAACTCACAAGAAGACCTATATAAATGAATGAATAGGTTGTACATAGATAACCATAGGCTACCATTTTGCTCTTTGTGGTTCGGCCTCTACATGCTTGCCTGCTATGCATTTTCTAGTAGAGAAAATAAATTTTAATTCCACATTTTTATTTTGGATTGCTTTATTAATTATTGTGGGTTAATTGCTTATTAAATCCGAGGTCTCGTCGGTCGCATCAACGACGTGTTCCCGCCTTGTGGGGAACCCATGACCGATGATGAGTTTTCAGGTTTATCAGGTTCCAAGTGACGCTTCTTCGACAAAAAATGCCTCAACTGAGGTAATACTTCACCATATGTGCACGGCCAGCTTCCACATCCAAAAAGCAAGGTCATGGGGGTCTGTTCTGTGTAAAATTAGTGAAGATGGAGGAGACTCTCCGACGAACGGCGGAGGTGGAGAGTCGATCTCCTAATCCAAGGAGGATCAGGTTGAGTGGGGGTGCTTGGGGTGAAGATGAAGTGATGGGAAAACTGATGGAGGTGTCGGGGCGGGCAAAGCACAGTCTGCCCATGATGGAATAGTGGCCGGAGCAAAGCTCTGGTGAACTTTGAAGGATCGATTGAATAAGAAATAAAGCAAAAATGACTGCAAAGAAAAGCTAAAATACACTAATCTTATTGCTAGGAATGAAAAGATAGAAAAACATATGGCTCTACCTCACTAGAATGAAGGAGCCGGAGGAGCTCCGCCATTGGGGCCGGTGACACCCGGTTCTCTTCCTCCACGCTCTTTCCTCCTCACCAATCAGTCCAGCAAACTCCATGTTGTCACCAGGAAGCCAAGGCACTCAAAGAAATGGGGATTTCAAGGGCTAACAAGGATCAAAATCAAAATGTCTCCAACAACTTGCTTATGTACATGTGATAAATGGGTTCTTCCATGCATGTCTAAAAATGATCCCCACAAAGTGCGAGGAAGAGAGTGTCGTGGAGGAGACCAAGACCCACAAGGAATCCCCTAGTTAATCAACAAGTACCCACACCATATGATAAACAATGAATAATAGTGTGAAGCACAATTTATTATACTCTACAATCCTAAAGTGTATATCATGTAAACATGTAGAGATCGAACTCAGGGAGCAAACCAGGTAACCTATGATTATTTCTAATCAATGTGTATTATGTACATACTTGTCTTTTATCCTTTTTATGTGGGTTTTTGATCTTATATATTGTCTAAATTTTAATTAATAAAACATAACAAATATATGTATATAATATATGGTAAAGTAATAACAAATGTATAGTATTATGTAGATAAATAAAGACATATGCATAGATAGATAAAGAGAACTGCGGGAATGCCAGATGGTGGGACTAATGGAACTTCTAGTACTAAAGATCTTTCATCTTTGCACCTGGGACTCCCGTCTAGTATAGGCAGAGGTCACGTAGCTACCTATAGATCTAACCAATTTCTTGATGGATGGCCTCCTAGATTTCATAGGACGGACTCACACACAGTGTATCGGAAAAGGCTAGATCAGCTTCATCCTTCGGTTCTGACTTTCTTCTTTGAGAATCTTCTCCAAATTAACATAAGGACTTTTTTATTTTAAAATTTTTAGGGTTTTTGTTTTGCAAATTTTTAGTTTCTTTTTTATTTTTGAAAATAAAATAATTATTATATAATATGGTATATAATAATAAGGTATATAATATATATATACATGTATACATAGTTATATATAGTATATAATACATAAATATAGATAAATAGCTAAAAAATAAAAAATGATTTTTTTTATTTTTTGATTTTGCTAATATTTTGTGATTTTTCTGGTATTTTTGCATATTTTTATGGATTTTTAAAAAAGGAGAAAATGTAACAGATAATAAATAATATAATCGAATGATTTTTAGAACTTGAAAATATTAGATAAGTCCCAAAATATCCAAAATCATTTTTAATATATACTATACATAATAAAGAAAATAATAGAAGAAAATTCGATACTTTTGGATTTTTAAAATAATTTTTCTGATTTATATAAGTTTTTTGGTGTTTTTTATTTTTTATGTTTTTCTTTTGACCTTTTTATGTGATTTTTGGTCTGGAGTGAAAACATAACATAATAAAGCTAATATATATTTTTTGGAATTTTTAAAGGGTTAATTTTTTTCTACTTTTTAATGCTAAACAGGGAAAATTAAACTATTGTTTGAATTATAATAAATATTCCTAGAAATTCAACTTAAAAACCGTGGCGATGAAGCACATCATCTAAGGCATACACATTGATTTTTGCAAAATAAAACTCAAATTATAGCATTTTTTAACAAAAATGCCAAGAAATATAATTTAATTCACTAGCATGGACCTATTTGCAAATAAAAACAAATATGCATGCATTTCGTAATTCCATTACAAAATATAGGGGCCTATGTGAAAGTTTCACATGATACAAAAAATAACACCTACTTGGAAGGGGCATTTTTGCAATTTTACATAAATTACAGGTCCTATATACAATTTTCCCACAAAATTTAACATTTTATATACAATTGAATGGACTAAAAATAAATGAGAAAAACTGGTGGGGTATACATGATATTTGCCCCAAACTCACGTGGGAACCCCAAGTTGAGCTGGCATGGGTTTAAATGCAAACCCAAGAAAGTGTAAGGGTCTTATTACAATTTTTCCAGAAATATTTACACTCCAGCATGATATTCGTATACTAAATAAAAAATAGAAAAGCGAAGGGGGTTCAATGCACAAACACCCCTTTATTTACACGCGAGTGAACGGCTGGATGCGCGCCACTTACATGATCAATGGTCCATATAGACCGCTACTGCTTCGTCGATCTACGCTTGGGATTAGATCTAGCCCTGATCTGATGGTGGAGGGGTGGCCCCTGATCTAATGGTGGAGGGGGACGTGATCTAACACTAGCTGCTGCATCTGGAGAATTGATCTTGATCGAATGGTTTTGAGGTACCCTGGAAGAACACCCCAAGAACTTCATCGTAGGTTACTTCGGACCGATTCTCCTCCTGGATCTGACCACCTCCCAGCTTGTTGAGATGCTCTCCATGATTGCCACATCGTTCCGCATCAGGAGGATGCCTTGAAAATGTATGAGCCCCATCGGTAGGGGCCTGGAGGGTGAGTCACCTGGAACGCAAGTCTTCTGATTCAAAAGGTCTCAGACCCCCCTTCCAGATCCTGCAAAGATGTGAGAACACATCATGAAGAAAGGGGGAAGGATCTTGGGCCGTTATTATTGAAAATCACGGTGATATGAAGCAAGATGGACGTGCTACGGCAAGCAGCAGAGGTAGAGCAGGGATTCGTTGATCGAAGCTCGATCAGGTTGGTTAACGGAATGGGTTCGACGGAGAAAATGATAGGAAATGAGATAGTCATGCTACGAGGGTCGGAACAGGTTTAAAACACGGTGGAATGGCATGATCCCTCGTGGCTCTGGTGATCGAACAAATTGGAAATAAGTCTAACCTACTGGATTAAACACTAAACTAAAAGTGAAATTGAAATTGTGGAAATGAAATCTACCTAGAAATGTAAAAGTGCAACTCTTATACTTGCTATGGTGGGCAGGGACAGAATGGTCGGAGGACCACCGTGGATCTGCTCCTCTCCTCGTTCTGACGTCTCCGAGCACGGGGGAAGCTGCAGCGGTTACTTGTCCTTCGACACATACACGCTGGACATGGAGAGAACTCTTAGAGGGATCAAACACGAGCAAGGAGGAAGATGAAGTTATTTAAAAGCAGAGTCGTTGATCCTTATTAACCAGGGATTTGGGAAGAATCAAAGATACGTAAAAAGGTTTAGAGGGTATGGCGTGGATTAGGGAGGATCAGAGAAGAAGTTGGTGAAAGATCAACTCAGATCTGAGCGACTAGATGCCCAGGAAAAATGAGAAAAGATAGGCATCTTCTCGTTTGACGAGGGTTGGTGACCTGGGTTGAAGAGTTGACCCAGATCAATTAGGGTTTGATTATGGTTGGTCCACGTAGACCAACCAGAAAACTAAAATGTGGACATTATTGGTAAAATAAATATTAAATCGATAATTAATTAACTAATTTTAGAGTATAAAATAAAAAATATTTGTTATTTTATGTAGTATTTTAATATGTTTTTTATTTATTTTTATGAGGTTATTTATTATAAGTATATTTACAAGTATACTTATAGATATATTTACCTATATAATGTATTTTTTTATTTTGTATTTGAAATTTTATTATTTTATTATCTTATTTTATGTATTTATAACTTATTTTTATATGCACAAATATATTTTTATTGTATTTTTCAGATGTATTTAATATATTTAAATAAATAGAGGTATATATTATGTAGGTATAAGTATAGGTATTTTATCTATGTATTTATATAGGATATGTTACTTTTGTATTTTTTATGATTTTATTCTATTCTAAAGATGTGCATATATTATAAATAGTATTTACAAAATTATAAAAATATCAAATTGTAAAAATAATAAAGAGTAAATAAAATGAAATTTTTATTTGGATATATTATACGATAGGGGTTTAAAATAGAACTTTCACACCTTAACTCTAGATTAAGAGAAACCGCCTTCATTAAATAGCTAATAAAAAGTTATATAAATTAAAGATGATTTTGATGCATTTTGAGTTTTTATTTAGGAGATATGGGTATGGGAAGTCAAGATTTTGGATTCTTATTTTGAGTATAAAATGTACAATGTGCATTATTTTTGTATAAACTCAATTTTGTATTTTTTTCTATGTATTATTATCTATAGCTTTCATGTACAAAGTTTATTGATTTGATGAATAAATAATAAAGAATAAAATGGGTCCCAAAAATGAATTGTTGATGAATAAAAGAATGGAGTTTTTATTATTTATTTGACCCTTATCTCCCCCTACTATATTCCTTGTCGTCCAATTCAATTCTTGACTATGTAACAGGGTTTAAGGTCATAAAATACCTTTGGCATTTTATTTCTTTTTCTTACTCTTTATTCTTTTATTTTGACTTTAATTAGTGCAATTTATACAATAATTATATAATAAATAATTAATGTTAATTTCTATAAAATAATGATATTTACATGCATATAGATAGGGTTTAAAACCCAAACTAAAAGAATAAAGGTGACGAAATGGAGGTTCATCACCCCCCTAAACTTGCCTTTGCAAGTCCCTAACAAACACTTATGCAATGAGAGCAAAAATGAAAATAAAGAAATGAAAAAAGGGAAATAACTTGGAATAATTGTCGACTTTTAAACTAGTCTTTAATAGAGCCAAAGTTTGGAGCTTAGAGCAGGCCTTTGGATTAATGGTGTGTTCAGAACCACATGGAAGTCGAGAAGTGTGACGTGACAACCCTTAGATTCCATATTCTTATCACCCGGTCCAATTCACAGCCAAGTCAGAACAATCCTCTCAGTCACATACTCCTACTACCTTGAAATGATAGAACCATGTGTGTGAATTTGTTCAGCTCTTCCCATACAAAACTGTTGAACCATTGATGAATCTGTGATTCATCACTCTTAAGTTGAAAATAAATTCTTATTCCCGAGTAAATAACAGCATATTTTCCCTTATCTTGCATAATTAGCCTTCATACATGCATGCATTATATGCATTTTAGCATCCATATTTGTATTAAATAAGAAGCCCAATTCACTTGTAAATATTCACTTGTATATTCACCATTATTCACCTATTTATCTGTAATTTATACTCACTCAAAAGTCAATAAAACATCAATATACTTTGCATATTACTAACTATTAATACAAGGAAAAGGGCACAATTTCTAACCTGTAAAATGACTCAATAAAACCCCAGACCCAGTTAAAGACCTCAAACCTTAGAATGCAAATATCTACCTCATACAACATCCATCTACGTCTACTCACTTTTAGAATAATACATATTCAGAGACCTTCAAAATGAGACCAATTTCATTTAAATCGGAGCTCGTATGCAAAACTTGGGTTTTGGGACCCCATTGTACATTATATGTATGTATATTTGTACCCTTGTATTTTTGTGTCTTATTTGACCTCATCTCCATTTTTGGTCAACATCAAACTTGTAGATCTCATCGAGATCTACAACTTTCATGTTTGAGTTTTTCCAAATTCGGCCATCTTCTCTCTCTTATTTCACATTCTTTCTCGGCCATTCAGATCATGCCACGTGGCGCCCTCTGGTTGCGCCACGCGGCCCGCTCACATCGCGCCACGCGCCCTTCTTCTTCCACCGTCCGATCCCTTCTCCTCTCTCCTGATCTGAGCCATCCATGCCTCCAGATGATCTCCACCCTTGGATCGAGGCCCAGATTAAATCTGGGCCGCTCACCAGCATCCTCACTTCCTTGCGACACGTGGACCATCAGGAGCTGCTAGATCGCCTTCATCCTGGCCACTCATCTCACGCTAAATCTGGGCCCCTCGATCAGATCCTCCAGATCCTATCTCCGCCATTCATGCCCACCTCAACCATAGACCTCCACGTGGCACGCACATGGCCACTGGATCTTCGTCCTGATGATTTGATCCCACCCGCTCACTCGCGATCAATCACAACCCTTCGATCCATCGCCTAATCTAATCCCCACCGTCCCTTAGCGCAGCACTCCCATGATGCCGCATGGCGCTTCCCTAGCCCTCTGATCACACCACTTCGATCTAATCCAGGCCCTCCCCTTACACCCTTCTCCTGGCCATTGGATCACTCGATCCAACGGTCCAAAGGTCGTCGTCTACCTCCCACAGGAGCCTCACCCACGTCGCCCACCTCGCGACAGCTACGCCCCCTTTCTATTTTTAGCTCCACTCCAGCCATCCTCTCCACCCCCTATAACCTCCACCTCGTAGATCATTACACCCTCATCCTCACCGACCTCCACAATCTCCATGAACCTCGCCCACGTCGCTCCACGACCTCCACGAACCTCGTCACCCCGTCACATGTACCCTCACCTCCTTCCTATAAATACCCCACCTTCGGCGACCGTCAACCCTATCTGCCCTTGCACGAGGTACCCTAGAGCTCTTCTACACCTATCTGTGACAGAGATCAGGCGTAAAATTGAGTGACGACAACGGTCTATCTCTGACAAGATCCACGGCTAGCTCCATCGTGCCAGCAGCTTCCCTGACGAGCTGCTAGAGCTCAGGCCTCTACCGGCCCTCGAGCGACGACCGGAGACTCCTCCCCGAGCATCCATTCTCAGGCAGCTTCCTTCATTTCTCCTCCAATCTTCTTCTTCTTTTCCTTCGAGTTTCTCCTATTTTTCCAGCCTCCCTCGCTCATCAACACATTCCACAACCCACCGATTGAGCTTCGCCTTGGAGCTCTCATCTTCGCGCACCATTTCATTCACTTCTACGACACATCGAGCCCCCTCCAACCACAGCTCCGCCCTTCACGGTGGAGGAATCGATGGCTCGATCACCACTTCGTGCCACATGCCTCCAATCACTCCTTGCACTCCACGTGAGCACCTACACGCCTCGGCTATAGTAACTAACCCTGCAGGTACCATTTTCTTCATTGGTCGAAAGCACCGTCGGAGCTGCTTTGAGCTTCGTCGCCTCTAGCTTGTGGACCCCCTTTGCCTCGTCTAGACGCTTCGGTCGCTCTGCGAAGCTCCCACGATCGTCCCCAGCTACTTAGGAGCCCCCGGAGATCAGCATTGAGCGAGAACCAAGGTGGCGGAGCTGCGGAGGCTTTGTCGGAGCCCAACCACGTCCACCGCAGGAGGCGACGGCCCGGAGGAGAACGAAGAGCAGCCACCGTCCGATCGTCTTTATCAGACGGTCTAGATCGAGCCACATCACTCGCTCCAACCACCGTTGGATCAGGAGGATCTAACGGCTTTCCTTTGTCCACATCGCCATCGCCAGTCTAGCTACAGATACCGTTGGATCCATCTTGATCCAATGGGGCGCAACACGCCATGTCATATGCCATCATCCTCCATTAGATCTCCACTGGATCTAGCGGCCCAAGGCGTGCCACGTATCCAGCTCCAGCAGCTGTTTGATCTTCATCGATCGAACGGTCCCTCTGCCGCCATGTAGCCCCGCTCCGAGCCTCTTCCCTGACCCTTAGGCTTGGAGCACCCGAAGCACGCCTGAGCCTGCAGCGCATCCGAGCCGACATCCAAGCCTCCGAGGACTCCCGATCCTAGCACCTCACGTGTCCCTCACGTGTGGGCTGGGCAAATTGCACAGAGGTCCCTGCAAGTTTTCTGAATTGCAATTCAGTCCCTACCAGGAGCATCACGTGAGGCGCATGTGTTCCCGTGGACATTTTGCACACAAACCCCCAACATTATAGGTAATTGCATTTAAGTCTCTGTCAGCACGTTTAATTTTAAGTAATTTTATTTTCTATAATTGCAATTTAGTCCCTATCTTTGCACGCATATTTAGGTGTCCATTTGGCATTATTTCTTAACTCCAAAAATTGCATGATGTAGCTTATCTTGTCCTTTGTGACATGTGTTTCATTTTTGTGACATTTTGGGAATTTAATATTATTAAATTGGTGAATTTTTTCATATTTTGCCCACTGTGTGCCTTTTAATTCATATTAAATTCCTTGTTGCTCCAAAAATCACCATAAAATCACATTAGACTTAGATAATTTATTATACCTTGTGTCCAAAAAACATTGCATTTGCAGGCATCACGAGGCCTGAATAAATTAATTAGTGATTTCCTTAATCGATTTTTAATAGGTCCTATTCACATAGAATTTTAGGTTTATTAATTTTCCTGGATTCATCATACTTCGATCTATCTAAGGTAATTTTTATATCTAGAAATAATTTGTTTTGGTATTTATTAAAATTAATTTTGTAAAAATTACCTTGCATTCATATTTTATTCGCAGTAAATTCATCAGTTAAATCTAAAAAAATTAGTTAGCTTAATTTCATTGCATGTCATATTCTGGCCAAGTTTCATAATTTGTGGACTTCATTTGGAACACATTTCTGATTTAACTTGTAAAAACTGGCCTGAAATTGCATTTGTTTGTCCTTTATTGCATAAAATTTGCTAAAAAATACCAAAAATAATCTTCTGAAAATCCGACCTCTGAATTCGCTTAAAATTTACCTAAGGAGACAGTTGTCTCCCTAAGTTCGACCTTGGGCTTGCCCAAGTAAAATAAATCGGTTGCTCATGATTAACTCAACATTAATTAAAAGTGGTATTTTTGACATAGCTTAGATTACCCGACTACAACGAATTTAAAACTTAATTTGACCATTAATTTGATTGAATTAACAATGGTAGCCAGAGCAACGTCAAAATGGGGTCGTTGCCAGGGAGGCAAAGCTTAGGTTTAGTTCTAGAGAATTTTTGAGTGTTTGATTTTCCATCCCCGAGTAGTCTGATTCCTGGCTTTCTTGTTAATATTTTTTTGTCCTTTATTTTTGAGTATTTTGTGTCATCCTTTATCTGACCTCAATTTCTTTTTGTGCGAGGAACACGAGGAGTCGAAGGCACTTTGAGGAACTTGCATTTGAATATTTTGAGTGATTGTGAAGACTTGTAATTTTTGTTATTTTTCATTATTTTTACATTCTTTCCAGCAGTTCCCGTTTGGGTTCTCGCATGTGTAAAAATAGTGGAAACGTGTCCCCGTGTGCTTTGTGGATTGCTTTTTAGATTAGGCTTGCACTAGCGGCTCCCCGAGCAACTTTAGGACTTGCTTGTGCTCGTAATATTCTAGAACCACACATCACACTTAAAAGACACACTTAGACCGCAGATCTAGTCAAATTTAATTAGTGCTTCACTCGCTAATACAACTGCCTGTCTAGGAGCGGATTTTATCGTATGCATTTGCATATAGTGTAAATAGTTTTCAATTCTGTTCTGCATCCTGCATAAAAGCGAAGGGATCACTGTAAGTCTTCTCAACTTGGTATATCATCACTGATTTATCGTGCATCAGCTTTTCTCGACTCCTTTCTCTTGGTTTTTCAAACTTAGGTAAAAAGGAAATTAGGATTGGACGATAGGAGTGCCGTGTGGTTGGACTTAATCAGTGATAACCTAACTTAAAACCGGGACTACTAAACAAAATTGACTAAAAAAATCAATAAAATCGGAAATTCTGCTTGCAGGAAATTAACCCCGACCTTGTTTTCAGGTCAGTGAGGGTACTAAAGTGTGTGAGCACCTAGGGCAGAGCCAAAAATCCTTGCTTTCCATATCGCGTACCCCGATCCGAGCAAATATCAACGGCTGAGCTTTGGGTTCAATTGACCAGCGCCAAGTATCCTCCACCTACTCCGGTAGGTAGATATGGGCGAAATTGCGGTGCACCGCGACAAGTTGCTAATAGCCTCCGCTTGCGCTTGCAGGTAGATAGGGGCGAAGTTACAGCCGTGTCATCCTCCGCCTACTCTGTAGGCAGATAGGGAAGATCCTTGAACTTTCGGCTGAGGATAGGAGCGAAGAAGGGAAGGGCGTTGGTATCTAAGGCGACAGATTAAATAGGGGAGACGCATCCGGCTTGTAGCCGACTCCCCTCTAGGCCGTGTAACCTTTGCTATTTGTCTGATAAACTCACACTTAAAATCAACCAGATTAATCGGACTCGGTTTCAAGTCCTTCACCGTGTTGAGTGTGAAAATATAGGGTTTGGATTCAATTGCTTGCTTCAGGTAGGAGTAAAATCCTATCTTCCACTTAGAACTCCCGATTCTTCTTCTCTCCAATCCAAGATGACTGACTGGGGGGCATCTACTCCTGATTTGCCACTCTTTCTTTGAGCCCCCCACGAAGCTCATCTTCACCGGACCAAGCGGAACTTGGACCAACCAGAACTCATGACCCTCTTGAGTTCTGGATCCCTCAAACCCAGGGTGGTTACTCTCAAACCAACCCTTTTCTCTCCTTTGATATCACCGAGGAAGACCATCGCCTCAGTAATAATCCCTTCCTTGATATGTCCTCTAACCAAGACCATCTTCTTTACCTAGGACAAGAGGACAAAATGCCGAAGAAAAACCCTGACAACAAGGAGCACAGAGAGGACCCAATGATCCAAATCTTGGCCCGGCTGGCTCGGGTCGAGCAATTGAATGTTGAATTGATGGAAAGAATGGGACAGGTGATCGAGGGTGAAGGAATACACCGACCGATGGTAGCCGCCTACAATCCCGCAGAAAATGAAATACATAGCTGGCTAGTACCTGAGGTTCCCCCTGAAGCATTTGAGCTGAAGCCCCACTTTCTAAGCTTGCTGCCAAAGTTCAACGGAAATGCCAATGAAGAGTCATATGCCTTCCTTAGAGACTTTGAGCTAGTTTGCAACAACCTTAGTCACCCTAGGGTTGGGCAAGATTACATTAGGCTGAAGGATACCCCGTTTGCCTTAGGAGATAAGGCCGCACATTGGTTGAAGAATCTCGGGGTGAGATGTACTACCTGGATACAGTTTAAGGACCTATTCTTGAAGAAGTTCTACCCACTCAGTAGGACTAACCATATGAGAACCAAGATTGCCAGTTTCTCCCAGGGACCCAATGAACCATTCCATGAAGCCTAGGATAGATTTAATGATTTAACTAAGAAATGCCGGTGCCACAACATTACAAAAGCAATCTTAGTCCAGACCTTGTTCCGTGGCATGATCCCGGAAATGCAGGGGTTAGTGAGTGCCGCCTGTGGAGGAAGCTATCTGAACAAAAATGAAGACGTTGTATGGAAGATCCTAGAGCAGATGGCGGAAATAGGCAGATCTCAGGCCACCAGGGCCTATCAGTTGTCTCCTTCAAGCCTATCCAACAAGACAACCCGAAGGACTGTAGCGGATCTGACAGACGACCTCATCCCAGCATGGGGATAATAGCAGACAAATTAACCATGGTCGAGCAAATTCATAAGAGGGTCACTGACCTTGAAGCACTCTCGCGATTGCCGAAGCAAGTGGATGAACTTACTGAGAAAGTAGCCAAGATACAGCTACCTGCCCTGTCTGCACCACCTGTACATGTACATCGAGTTCATCTTGTACAGGAACAGGCACCGGGGCCTCAGAGTAGCTGGGTAGAGGAGCAGACATACACTTAGCAGGACCAGCATGCACCCCCGTAAGTAGAGACAGGATACAAGGAGCCTCCGCAAGTGTTTGAGATCAACGGGTTGTGGTACATCCAAGACCCCGTCGACAGACAGTCGGGGATAGGGAACGATCAGCCACACTGACCTTCCCTAGCTTACCAGGAAAACAGCTCCGTCCCCGCACCGCGCTTCGTACAGTCCTGGCCCGGACAAGGGTACCTGCCTCAGAAGTACCAACAGCAGCGCATGTTCCACTCGGGCCAGCAGGGCCCTCCACCTTCCCATCAACAGCAGCAGTATAGGCATGGCCAGCAGGGCCAGTACAGGAACTCGTCCTCGAACCAGCACCAACCAGCCCAGCCCATCGGTGGATTGGAGTCCCTCACCTTGGCGATCCAGACCCTGACTGATAGGGTCCAACAGATTCAGAATGACTATATGGATATGAGAACCGATTTAAATCGTGTCTCCCATACCCATGACCAGCAGATGGTGCCAAAGACCCCAATTCCCGCTCAGGTTCAAGCCAACCCAAATAGCTTGAATCAAGGCCAGAACCGACCACGAGATCAGGTATACTATTCAGATAACTCTTTATCTGAACATGAGATCCTTTGGTATGATAATGTATATCATATGTCCCTCAGGAGCGGAAGGAATGTGATCATACCTGATCGGGCACGGGCACCGGAGGAAGAAGCCGCCAAGTCTCAGAGGAGCAACACCACCACCAGCATCGGCAGAAGAAGAGGACTTTTGAGTCCTCCAAGAAGCAGGAGAACCACACCAGTAGTGAGTTCAGTGAGACCGATGAAGAGCCCGCACCTCCATCTGAGGAGGATGTCCCAGCAGACGTGGAGAATGCATCACCGATTTTGTAGCAGAAATTTTCTTTTCATCTAAGTCAGAGTCAGAGTAAGTCTCAGAGTCTGAGTCATGTACAGAACTCAGTTCCAATTTTAAATGAAAATCTTTCAGTTTCAGAATCTGAGTTGGCATCAATAATCCCTTTTCCCCGAGCTCTTAAGGGTGGAAAAAAGAAAATCAGAAAAATACAAAAAGATGATCCTAAGATGGCAGAGTTTTGCAATAAACACATCAAGGTCACAATCCCTTTTGACACGTATGTGGAGATGACACCTGCATTTAGAAATACCTTAAGGTGAGATACACGCCTACTAGGGCCAGCAGGAAGATCAACAGCCGTGTTGAGAAATACGTTCTGTCAGTAGCCACTACTTTCACAACAAAGAACTCGTTTCCGAGGAAACGAAGAGACATGGGTGTACATTATGTGGTGAGTCATGTCGATGACACTGCGTTTGCACGCACTCTCCTTGACAACGGATCCTCAATTAACTTAATGCCTACAACCCTTTATGAGCAGCTTAATCTCGGACCTCTTAGGAAATCTAGAGCCCTACTTCAGTTTGCAGATAAATCAACCAAGAGGTCCCAAGGAGAATTGAGGAACGTTGTCATCAAAGTCGAGGGTCAGGAGTACACGGTGGACTTTACCGTCCTTGATATAGAGACCCCTCGTAATTGGAGAGATTCCCAGATCATATTAGGAAGGCCCTTCCTCAGAACAGTAGGAGCCTTATTTGATTATAAGATTGGGAAAATCCAGTTCCAAACTCCAAGCGAAGATGAGGAACTTGAGATGAAACAGACCAGATGGCAGAATCCAGCACCAAGTACTCTTCATCCGAGGCGGATTGCATTCATGTAGACATTGTTGGGCCATGGAGACAGAACCCAGCTAGCACTGATGAGTCCCTCTCCTCCGGAGAAGATCTTGTGCATGAGTCAGTTTGCGAGGCCTCTAAAAACGAGTACAACACAAAATATGCATCCCCCTACATCTTCGATGACTTAGAGGCCCAACTAGGCATGTCAGTCCTTCCCTCTTTAGGACAATCATAAGATGAGGATGACGAGTCGGACGTGGCTTTTGCTAATTGCTTGGAGACCTTTGACGATCCGACTCTAGAGACGAATGGCTTGGTGGGAGCAATTTCAAAGACTGGTCCAGCCACTACAAGCACAGAGCCAGATTCAATTGAGCCAGACTTCCTTGGTGATCACACATTACCTGAGCTCAAACCTTTACCCACAACACTTAAGTATGCCTTCCTTGCAGGACAATAGAAGAAGTATCCGGTCATCATCAGCTCGCGATTGACCGAGGAGCAGGAATCTCGCTTGCTAGAGATCCTGGAGAAAAACCACAAGGCGATAGACTGGAGCATCTCCAATCTCCACAGGATAAATCCCGCTCTGTGTTCGCACCATATCTACTTGGAGAATGAGGCTAAACCCTCTCGTGAGTTCCAACGTCGGTTGAATCCAAATTTATGAGAGGTAGTGAAGAAGGAGATAGAGAAATGGTGCGACGTGGGTTTTATTTATCCCATCTCCAACCCCAAATGGGTGGCCCCAATCCATGTAAACGACCACCAATGAAGACGGAGAGGAGATCTTGATGTGAGTAACCATGTCGTGGTGCGTCTATGTGGATTACAGACGCCTGAATGCTGCGACGAAGAAGGATCATTTCCCCCTATCATTCATTGATCAGATCTTAGAGAGATTAGCGGGGAAAGAATTCTTCTATTTTTGGACGGGTTCTCGGGCTACAATCAAGTAGCCATAGCTCCGGAGGACCAGGAGAAAACCATGTTTACATGCCCCTTTGGTACATATGCTTTCAGGCGCATGCCCTTTGGGTTATGCAATGCTCCCGATACTTTTCAAAGGTGCATGATTGTTGTATTATCTGAAATGGTCGGCGAATTCCTGGAAGTCTTCATGGATGACTTCTCGGTCCACGACGATTCCTGTCTTAGGAATTTGGACCGAGTCCTCAAATGATGTTGTGAGGTCAATCTAGTGCTCTCCTGGGAGAAAAGTCACTTCATGGTGACGGAGGGCATTGTGTTGGGGCATGTCATCTCCAAGAGAGGAATGGAGGTTGACCCTACCAAGGTGGATGTGATCAGAAGACTCCAGCCACCAACCAACATGAAACAGTTGCGGCCTTTCCTCGGGCATGTCGGATTTTATCGAAGATTTATCAAGGATTTTTCTAAGATTGTCCGACTGCTAACTGAGCTTTTAGGCAAGGACATGGAGTTCATTGTGGATCACAAATGTCTTGAAGCCTTTAATCTACTATAAGGAATGATCATGGACGCCCCGATCCTACAAGCCCCAGATTGGTCTCTACCTTTTGAGATCATGACGGATGCATCAGACTTTGCTGTCGGGGCTATGTTAGGACGGAGGGGGTATGGTGTCCCGTTCGCCATACACTACGCAAGCAAAGTGCTTGATACGGCTCGGCGTAACTATACAGTTACGGAAAAGGAGATGCTTGCGGTAGTGTTCGCCTTGGACAAATTCAGATCTCACTTAATCGGATCAAAAATAATTGTGTTCATCGACCACACAGCACTATGTTACTAAATGGAAAAGAAAGACGCGAAGGCGCGTCTTCTTAGGTGGATTCTGCTTATTGATGAATCCATGATTCATTAACTTTTCTGTCGCATTTTGTCTTAAAACCCTTAACAAATGCATGTAAATATTCATTAATTCCCATCTTTTAACAAATCCTCATTCATGAATAAATATTTACTTTTAACCATCAAAATCATGTAAATAAATAAAGAACAAGAAAACAAGAAAAGAAGGCAGATTGGATATATGTATATATGTACAATATGACTTAAAAATATAAATATAACTACAAGGTATATTTATATCCTAACCCCTGATACCAAGTCAACATGGATTGGTCGATAAACCAAAAAGTAGGGGGAGATAAGGAAAGAAAATCATAAAAATAAATTAATTCATATCTAATACACTTTCCATTATTTATAAAACAAATACAAAACTTCTATGAATTTTAATTAATTCATATATACGTATTTTTCACCAAAATCTTTACCTAATTATTTCTAAAAATATATATAAATATAAAAATAAGTTAAAAATATTACCCTGTATATATGCCAAGAAATCCTACTTGTAAATTGTCAAAATCTCAACTTCCGAACATCATAACTTCTTCATATGAACTCCAATTTCACTCTACTCACCTTTAAAGTTCATAAAATAATATTTTCTAAATAATAAAGGTGGTTTCATCGAATTCGGAGTCTGTTTGCAAAAAGTCGGCTTTGGGACCAAAAGACAACGGGGTTTCTGGGCTATTTATTTTATGTAACAAACATTATTTATAGTTTTCTTAATTTTATAATTTCTAAATATTTACATGATCATGTATTTTAACCCTAATTTATTTCATAATTTTTGGAATTTATTTATTATTTTAATAAAATCAAAAACCCTAAAATATAGGTAAAAATGAAATGGCTAACTTATACCCTTATTTATTAATATATGTAAATTAATTTATTAAAATCCATAAAAATTCATACAACCCTTATTTATTATTCTCATAATTAAGAAAATATAAAAGTAATTTTTAATTTCTTATTTATTAAATTAAAAATTCAAACCCTAATTATCTATACATATTTATTAATATAATATTTATATTTCAAATAATATTTAATATTTATAAAAAGTAATTATTCCATAAATTAGATTATTAATTATTTACATTTCTTGTATTTATACCTAATTAAAATAACTTTATTTACTATTTAATATTAAATTTACATTAATTATTACTTGTCTGGCCAACCAGGTGCTGACACTTGTTAGCACCTGGATCATCTTCTCCAAGAAGGGTTGTTAGCCTTTCTGTTTTGACCGACCGACTTCACCGAGTTTTCCCGCGCATCTCCTAACTCCTTCCGACGATCTAAACTGATGATCCTACTCCCCTAACTACCCTCTCCATCGCCAGCCCTTCGATTTTACTTGGAGCTCACGCCATTGTCCTATAAAAACCCCTAAACTGCCATTTTCAACTAACTTTCAACCACATGTAGCTCCAGCTCCAAGTGCCCGACCCCCATCCTTTCAAACTTCGCTCCGCCTGACGTGGAGGTGATAGCTCCTATCAAGCGAGCTCGCATGGAGGAGGGAACATCGGAGGAGGTTCCAAGGTTCTTCTCAGCCTTGCATCGCCACCATCGTGCGCGTCCAGCTCTGGCGAAGGTCGATCGTCGAGCATCTTTCGAGGTAAATACACCTCTGACTCATAGACCTATTCATCCATTTTTCTTTGAATTTCTTCCTCGATTTGCGTGTATCCATTAGCGAGATTAAGTCGTCATTAGGATGCTTAATCATCCTACTTAAATGCTTAACTAAATCCACTCTCAAACTCGTTTCGAATCGAAACCTTTCGCATCTTCTTTCATCAACATTTCCACGCAACTATTAATAATACTGGAAACACCATCTTCGAGCTTGCAATTCTCTAAATTTGTGGTTGATTCTTCGTGAATCGAGCATATAGATCTGTCATTTGCAGGTTCTTCTTTGATCAGGAGCGAAATCTACACATCTAGAGTCCTTGATTTGCATCGAAATTGCGATCCAAAAAGAGCTCAAAAAACTTTCATCAGAACAGAGCAAAGCAGTCCGACATCTTCATTGTCTTCCCACCGCCGACCGAAGCTACCTCCGCCAGCCACCTACCGCGAGCGAGCTCGAGGGTTAGATCCTCTAACTCTCTGGCCCCGCCGGAGAACCAATTGCGTCGCCGTTCTCTCGAAAGAATTCGGAGAAGAAGCTCTCGTTTTCCAGACTTCCAACCGCTCAAGAATATTCCAAGAACAGGGCGCAGTACAGGTGGCCGACACGTGGCCCTTTGCGGACGGCCAAGATCAAGAGCACGTGTTATAATCTCAGCCGTCAAGACGAATCGGTAGAAATTTTGCAACATAGGCCCAGCGGACTTCCGGAAATTTAATCCCGCTCCCAAAGTTTCCATAATTTGCATTTAGGTCCCTCCACAGGGACCTAAATGTAAAACTCTTTATTTCTTTTTCATTTTAGTCCCTGTAAAGGACCCAGATGCAACAATTTCTATAGTTTTTCTTGAGCTTATACCCCTGGGCTGTAGGGGATTATTTTTGGACCTCGTTTGACCTCATATTTTGTTGATTTCTTTAGGGTAGTTACACAACTACCCCAGCAAGATTTTCAAGTATTTTTCCATGTCTTTTTCTCGTGTTTTCATCATGTTTTAATTCTTCGAAAATCGATTCCGTTTTGTTTTGTTTTCATGTGTAGTTCGAGCCTTTTGCTCGGCTTTTTACCTACTATACTATATCACCTATATTTTACCTATATTCACCTATTATATAATAAATAAATCTTGTGAAAAATATTCCTTTTGAAAATTAAATAAAAATTGAAAAAGATTAAAATCAAATAAAAAATAAAAAAATAAAAAATAAATCACTTTAAGAAGAGGTAAAATAAAATCGCAAAAATATTTTCTTAAAAATCAAAATAATCTATTCTGCCTCCTTGAGTTCGACCCAGGCACACTTACCTGGATAAAAAATAGTGTAGGTTTTCTTTAGAAAACCGAATTTGTTTGATCGGAGCTAGGATCCGGATTGCGGCTTTCTACATCGACAACTCTCTCTTTTAAAAGCCGTAAATCGACTCTAGCAACCGTTATCAAAATGGCGCCGTTGTCGGGGAGGCATTAGAAAATTTTGATCTTTTTCGAATTTTTGTGATTTTATTTTCTCTCTTCTTTTTGTTTGGTTTTTCGTAGTTTTTCATATGGTTTTTCGTATGGTTTTTTCTCGTCTTGATCATCTTCTTTTTTGTTTTGTTTTTGTAGTTTTCTTTCTGCTTTTCTTACGATTTTCTCGACTCATCTCTCGGTTTTCTTTAAACTGCTAACTAATTTTTTTGCAAGGCCTACAGGATCAACCAGGTTCTTAGGAAGTCGAATCAATTGAAAGAACAGAGGCTGGTTCCTTCTCTACGAATCGGCTGCAGAGGGCAGATTTAGTTAGCATAATTTTGTAAAAGAGAGAGAAAGGGAGAGAAACTATAAAAGAGAATAAACAAACCCCCTTCCCCATTTTTTGGGGGTCTGATTCGCCGGATACCATGTATTCGGGGGATCAGAGCACCCACCACGATTTTTCTCGCCTTATCAGTTTTTTTCGTGGTTTTTTAAATGCCTGCTTAGGTTTTTTTATTCTATCTGATTGTGCCTACGTAGTTAGTCTTAGGACTCGCAACCTAGGTGCATGATTTTAGTATTTTTATAAAAAAAATCGGTAGACATTTGCTTAAAAAATCCAAAAAAATTATAAAACCACAAAATAAAATCAGGACTGCTAAAAATATCTGACCTAAAAAAACTGTAACGATTCATCTGCTTTGGGAGAGTAACCCCCCGCACATCTTCTCAGAGTGCACGAGCGAGAGCCGACCCATAAGGTTAGAGCCAAAACCCTGTATTTCCCGTGAAATACTACTTAGTTCATACACTTGATCACTGTTCCTCAGTGGGTACTCTAGGGTAGCCGAAAACGGTCCAGGTTTACTTAGTAGAGTGGGAGGTTTAGAGGACACTACGCAAGGCTCCGTCCTCAAGTAACACGGGTAGCCGGAAACGATCCGTACTTACTCCCATACTGACTGAGTGCGAGTGATCTTCTGTAAGGACTAGGGCCAGTGTTTTGGAGAAACCATCGGGCAACTATTAGCTTGCTCAGCCCGTGATAACTGAAACTTGTTTGCTAATTACAACCCTAAAACCGACAAGATAAAAGACCGAACTCTTACGATCTTCATCGGGTTGAGTTGGTTAACACGCGGTTTGCTTTGTGTTTGCTTGTGGGGCGTGAGTTTTCGCGGCTTTCGCATTTATCCTTCTGATTTGAATCGTAAATCGTGCTCTCCCGATCAATTCTCTTGACATCGAAGATGACGTCTCGACGACTTTTCTGTTCAGACTCTGTGAGCTTTCAACCATTCACCGTCGAGCGTGCATCTTCACAGGCTCGGGATGACCCTCTTCCCGAGCTGATCCCATCTGAACTCGAGGAGAGTCAGACCCAGACTCCCTCACCTCCTGGCCAGACTATTGAGGCAGACCCTTGCCTCAATACATCTAGATCTCCAGCCGATTTTTCGCTGAGTTCTTACGAGAGATTCTCTTTCACAGACAATTAGATGGCTCGCGGCAAAGGATCGGCAGAAAATGAGAGGCCAGCAGCTGGGGAGAATTACGAAGGAAGACCAGATCCAGCCGCAGATGTTACTACTGGGATTCTCGATACACTTCAGCAGATGACTCTACAGATTCGAGAGCAATTCCGAGTTCAGACTGAATTACGAGCTGAAATAGCCGTGCTACGAGCAGGGGCTGGGAACCAGTCACCACCTGTAGTGGTTCCCGCAACTTTACAGGATGAGTATGACCCGAGCGCTAGAACGCTCCATCATTGGATTCGGCTACCGCCGAATCAAGGGCCATACAAGCTGAGACCGTCCTTTATTTCTTTGCTTCCTAAATTCTACGGGAATGCCACAGAGGAGCCATTTACCTTCTTACAGCAATTCGAGATTATTTGCGGTATGGCTTGCTATCCAGGAGTTACGCAGGAGGCTATACACCTCAAGGCCTTCCCCTTTGCCTTAGCCGATAAGGCTCTTTACTGGCTGAGTCATCTGGGGAGAGAAATCTCTACATGGGACGATCTGAAGTCCACTTTCCTGCGTAAATATTTTTCTCTGGGAAGGACGAACATGACGAGGAGCCAGATCTCCAACTTCACGCAACTTCCGCACGAATCTTTCCATGAGGCATGGGATAGATTCAAGGACCTTACGGAGAGATGCCCGCATCATGAGATCCCGATGCAGGTGCTAGTGCAGAATTATTTCGGAGGACTCCAGCCGGACATCCAGGGGCTCGTGAGTGCCGCATGTGGCGGTATTTATTTGAATAAAGACGCCGAGTCAGTCTGGGCCATCTTCGAAGGGATGGCCGAGAACTCAAGAGTCGTTGACTCTACTCGGGCATTTCAGAAAGCCCCTCAACCACCACATCACCGAGAACATCACAAGGTTGGCTAACATCTCAGATTCTGAATCCAACACCAACATGGGATACATTAGCGAGAAGCTAACATTGGTGTATGTGATTCAAAAGCATGTCCAAGACTTACAACCGCTGCGAGAGTTGGAGAAACTCTCATCTCTACCTCAACAGCTGAGTGATCTTTCGAAGAAGGTGTCTGAGCTCCAACTTCAGTATCAGCAGAGCCAGTATTCTTCGACCGCACAACCAGCACGGAGGATCGCACCCGCTCCACCCACCCGTAAGATCCAATACGTTCAGAGCGAGTCTGAGATTCCACATATCGATTGGCATGAGGATCAGTCTCATGCCAATCCCGGCCAGATCACCAACACTACAGATATGGAGGTGGAATCGCAATCCACTCTCGAGATTAATGGGATTTGGTATACTCCGATTCAGCAACCGAGTATACCGAATCAACAGCAGCAGCCGTACGGTCATCCGCAGCATGGACGTCCGCAATTCCAGCACCGCCAGAGCTTCACGCCGCAGCAGTCTCACCTGAATATTTATCATCAGAGACTACATTCATATCAATACCCTGCTAACCATTCACAGACATATCCTTATCAGCAGCCGCAACAGTCTTCCTCCACACCACAGCGATACTCCCAGCCTTCCACCTCTCAGCAATACATGCCAAGGCAGGAGAGAGGAGCAAGCCATGGCCACCACACCGAACCAGAGATGTCTTCACCGGCCCAGGCACTCAACCAGATCATGGACATGCTGAGTACGCTCCAGATTGTGCACAAGACTGAGATGGAGCAGGTTAACCGTCGTCTGGACGAGTTAACCGCACCAAAGACCACTCTTCCAGCCCAGCCTCAGATGAACCCGAACAATAAGAGGAGGCATCCAGATGAGGTAGACACTACAGGTAAGATCTCATTTCCCGAATTTTTATCTAACTTCATTCATCTCAGGAGCGGTAGATCACCACGAGCACCTGCTGGAGTAGAAGAGCGGGCACTTGACGAGGAGCATGAGCAAATCCATGAACCGCATGATTCTAAAGCCGAGGAGGAGAACTAGCAAGATGATGAGGACCACCCTGCAGACTCGAGAGACGGGAGCGATGCCGATACAGTAGATATGGACACTGGTGAATCAGACAATGACATCATGCCAGATCAGGCAGAGAATCTCGAGAAAAACATTTCTTCCCCTGTCTTAGAGAGTTTTGTACATAATTCTGAAACTCTCGATGTACAAGCTGATTCCGAAATGAATAAAAAGTCTGAATTTCGGACTCCTGACTTTGTTCCTTTTCTCGATGCTTTGTTTGGAAAAGGAAAGAAAAATACCAAAAAGAATGTTGTTTCTTCAGAGACTGAACGATTACTTAAAGATCACATCTTTTTGAAGATCCTGCTTCACGATGCCTTAGATCATTTTCCTACGCTTAAGAATCAATTGAAAAACCGATGCACCACGTGTAGGAAAAAGAGATCCCGAACAGAGAAACATGTCTTGACTAAGGCTACATCTTGTGCGATACAAAATAAGTTACCAAAGAAGAAGAAGGACTCAGGTGCGCATTATGTCAGATGCGAGATTGCAAAAGCAGAATTCGATCGCACTCTATTAGATAACGGTTCCTCGATCAATCTGATACCCTCTTCTTTACTCGATAAGCTCGAGTTAGGCCCTCTTTACAAATCCCGCGCGATCCTTTAATTTGTTGATAGATCCGTAAAGAGACCTAAGGGTATATTAAGGAACGTTATTGTAGCCGTGTAGGGTCTGCAATTCCTAGTGGACTTTACGGTCCTCCTGATCATTCTTGGGAGGTCTCTCTTAGAGACCGCAAAGGCTCTCTTCGATTATGATACAGGGAAGGTATCTTTTTGCGCCGAGGGCGAGAAGGTACATATAGAGATGGCGAGAGAGTCGAACACATCTAGTGATGCATCTTCGGATTTTGTGAGTTCTTTAGCCTCCTGCGATTACATGGATGAGGTCTGTTTTGATGACCTCGAAAGGTATCAAGTAGAGACCCAAGATTTCCTAGCAGAGGATGGGTCCAAGACTACAGGGGGTGATTCTTCAGACGGAACTTTATATTTTAGTCTGGATGATGAGAAGTAAAGGGATCAGAATTTTGAGGAGTTTAATGTAGATCTTTCAGATTCAGAAACTTTACACGATTCCTCCGTCTCAGATGATCCAGAGACAGAGTTTCATTTAGCTGAGTTATTTTCCTCTGATCATTCTGAGGAGTCGGATGATGTCTTGAACATCTTCTGTAGTCCGACTCTAAAGCACATCAACATGGTGGATAATCAAAATGCCGACAAATCCACAACCGATACATATCCCATTACTCATATGGATGAGGTTTCAACATATCCAAATTCTACCTTACCAGAGTTAAAAACTTTGCCACCAAACATGAAATATGCTTTCCTTGCGGGTCCACATCAACGATTTCCGGTCATTATCAGTTCATCTTTGACCGACGATCAAGAATCTCGTCTGATGGAGATTCTAGAAATAAACTGCAAGGCTATTGGGTGGACTGTATCCGATCACCGCGGGATTAATCCTGCTTTGTGTCCGCATCATATCTATCTCGATCATGACAGCAAACCCTCCAGAGAGTTTCAGCGTAGGCTGAATCCAGTTTTACGAGAAGTTGTCAAGAAAGAGATTATGAAATGGTGTGACGCAGGCTTCATCTATCCTATCTCCAACTCTGAATGGGTTAGCCCATTACATGTTGTCCCGAAGAAGTCGGGAATTCAGATGGTTAAGAATGAGAGTGGAGAGGAGATTCTAAAGAGAGTAACTACGTCGTGGTGAGTATGTGTTTATTACAGAAAACTGAACACCGCGGCGAAGAAGGACCACTTCCCTTTGCCTTTTATAGACCAGCTCATAGAACGGTTGGTAGGGAAGGAGTACTTCTGTTTCCTTGACGGTTACTCCGGATACAACCAGGTTTCAATTGCTCCTAAAGACCAGGAGAAAACCACCTTCACATGTCCGTTCGACACGTATTCCTTTAGATGGATTCCCTTTGGATTGTGCAATGCTCCTGCTACTTTCCAGAGGTGTACGCTTGCTATTTTTGCGGACATGATCGGTGATTTTCTAGAAGTTTTTATGGATGATTTTTCGGTATATGGTGAGTCCTTTGACGATTGTTTAGAGCACATAGACCAGGTTTTGAAAAAGTGTTGTGAGGTAGATCTCATTCTATCCTGGGAAAAGAGCCATTTTATGGTTACTCACGAGATCGTGTTGGGGCACGTAATCTCCTAGCGAGGTATGGAGGTTGACCCTGCCAAGGTGGATGTCATCAAGAAACTCGAACCATCGTCCAACATCAAACAGTTACGGTCATTTTTGAGGCATGTCGGCTTTTACCGACGGTTTATTCAAGACTTCTCCAAGATTGCCCGACCGTTAACTGGGTTATTAGGCAAAGACATCGAGTTCGTGTTAAATGATAAATGTCTTAATGCCTTCCTCACTCTGAAAGAAAAGATTATCAGTGCTCCTATCCTACAGTCGCCTGATTGGTCTCTACCCTTCGAGATCATGACGGATGCTTCAGATTTTGCGGTCGGGGATGTATTAGGACAGAGGAGGAATGGACTTCCCATTGCCATCCACTATGCCATCAGAACCTTAGGCGATGCTCAGAGAAATTACACAGTGACAGAAAAGGAGATGTTGGCAGTAGTGTTTGCGTTAGATAAGTTCCGATCATATCTTCTTGGCTCAAAAATCACAGTCTATATTGATCATTCAGCTATCCGATTTCTGATGGAAAAGAAGGATGCTACGGCATGCCTTATTAGATGGATTCTATTTCTTCAGGAATTCGATTTGGATATCAAAGATAAACCTGGGGTAAAGAATGTGGTAGCTGATCACCTCTCCCGATTACAGTCAGATCAGCCTTCAGATGAGTACACGCCAGAGATCGCAGAGAGATTTCCTGACGAAAGCATCTTTGCGGTTACCGAACTTCCGTGGTATGCAGATATAGTGAACTTTCTGGTCACACAGAAAAGTCTCTAGGGTTGGCCTAAGAACCGAGTTGATAAACTAGTTTCTGAGGCACGATACTACCATTGGGAGGATCCGATTCTTTTTCGAGAAGGACTGGATTGTGTTTACAGGCGTTGTATTCCTCAGGAGGAATATAATAGTGTCCTCACCTTATGCCATTCTTTAGAGTCAGGAGGACATCATTCAGGGAAGAGGACAGCGCAGAAGGTACTTCAGAGCGGATTATGGCAGCCGACTCTTACTAGAGATGCATGCACATTCGTGAAGAGTTGTCCAGATTGTCAGAGAGCTGTAGGGACAGTCAGTGCTAGAGATGCAATGTCGATGCGACCCGTCATTATTTGCGAGATCTTTGACGCATGGGGTATATATTTCATGGGATCGTTCCCTTCTAGCAGCGGCTTTGAGTACATTCTTCTCGCTGTAGATTATGTTAGTAGATGGGTAGAGGCTATACCCGCACGAACCGCAGATAGTAAGACCGTTTGCAAGTTCCTAAGGGAACATATTATTTCACGGTTCGGGATCCCACGTATTCTCATTTCTGACGGGGGTAGACATTTCATTAATAAGGAGGTGAAAAAGCTAGTGAAGCAATACAACATTGATCACAGAGTAGCTTCTCCTTACCACCTGCAGACAAACGGCATGGCTGAAGTTTCAAATAGGGAGGTGAAATCAATTCTCCAGAAACTGGTATGACCGGATAGGAAGAACTGGTCACTGCTTCTAGATCAGGTTCTTTGGGCATATCGTATTGCATACAAAATTCCCTTAGGTACTTCACCATTTAGATTAGTTTATGGAAAGCCGTGCCATTTGCCCGTAGAGATCATGCACAAATCCAAATGGGCAATTTGAGAAATCTTAATGGATGCACAGAAAGCATGAGCCAAGAGAAAGATAGATCTGAATGAGCTGGTAGAGATTCGAAATCAAGCATACGAGAACACACTCATCTATAAGGACAAAGTGAAGAAATGGCATGATAGACATATTCGGCATAAGATCTTTGTCCCAGGGCAGAAAGTCTGGTTGTTCAATGCGAGATTGAGAATTTTTCCCGGCAAATTAAAAAGCAAGTGGGAAGGACCGTATATAGTCAGAACGGTGCACGACAATGGCAGTATAGCGATATCAGATGTGTCACCTGGTGTAGAGCTGTTCGTGGTTAACGGGCAGATGCTGAAGCACTTCGTCGAAACTACTGATCATCTGGCCTGTACTGAAGTGATCTATTTTGTACAGGATTCATGATCATCCTTTCACTTCATCTTATCATATATAGTCTTTTGAGCCATTCGATTCTGGAGATTCACAACACTTGTATATTCTTCGTAGATCACAATCGTCCCCATTTTTCCTCGTCTTCTATGCTTAGGATACCAAATCCTAAGTATAGGGGGGACCGATTGTTCGCTGATTCGCATTTTATATTTTGTTCTGATTCTTTTTTATAGCCTTTCTTTTTTCACAAATCACTGGTCTCCGCCTTTTGGCCATACTCTTTTCTATACTTAGGATGCCTTATCCTAAGTATAGGGGGACCGAGTGATTTCGATGATTTCGTATTCTTTATTCCTTTTGTTTCTTCGTTATTTATTCTTTTCACTCAGTCATCCCATTTTTGCTCTCCCATAATACTTACGATGGCCTGATCGTAAGTATAGGGGGGTTGACTGACTTGTAGGCTATATTCTTTTTCACTCACTTTTACTTAGCACGAGTTATGTCCTCCTTTTTCTCTTTTGATGCTATGAGGACATAGCACAAGCTCAGTATAGGGGGCGCGTATATATTGTATATATACTTTTGTCCATAACTCGTACTTTTATGTATTTTCTATATCTATAAAATCCATAAAAAGTGGGTAAGGGTTAATTTAAAATCCACTTATATTTATGTATTATTTATAAAATCCTTGTAAATAAATAAAATATGTTTAAAACTTGTTATTAAAATATGTACTTAAATTATGTATTTAAAATTTGTTTAAAATCTTATTTATTAAAACATGTGTAAAAATCATTTAATCTCTGAAAAATCCTGTGTAGATAAAATTTGTAAAATACATTAGATATTTAACTCAAATAAAATATATCTTGTAAAATTCATGGATAAAAACTTGTTTATAAAACCAGAAAATTCATATAAAATTACAAAGTCCTAAAATTCATAAAAATTTCAAAGGCCTTAAAATCCATAAAAATGAGTAAAATTCAGAAAATATACTTCACAAAAACATGGTTGCGTTTGCATTCGCATTTTTCATAATAAGTTTGATTTCTGGAACTAAGGACTGAGTCTAGTCTAAAGGATGGAGCTTGATTACGGCCTTTAACTTTCGTTGTAAGGAGCCTGGTTAGGATCTGGAATTTAGACTCTTTAGGTCTTTTGACTTAAAATCTTTGGGTTCTATAAGACCATATTCGGGAAATCAAGTCATATGTGCTTAAGTAGACCATTTGGTGTCATCCGTACAACTCTACACCAGTGAACCAATCTTGAACACCTGCACTCTGCACTTAGCTCGACTCGCATGGAGTTACGAAGGGCAGTACATCTTAATTGAGCATTTCTATCCTTATATTTGCGGCATTGACGTCTAAAGACGGGAGAGATTGGGGTTGCGATAGTTGCTTCAGATGAGGGAAGGATCTGCTGACACGATTTTTCTAAGACCTCAAAAAAGAGACGGAATAAAAAGATGCTATATCCGTCGAGGCACAAAAAGATGAATGCAGTGCAAGCAAATTACAAAGTCAAAACAAAGAAGAAGCCACCAAATAAGACCACAATGGTCCAAGCTTCCACCAAAAATGCCTCCACATCTTAGTGGAGACTCAGCTACACCGATTGAGCTTCACAAGGAGATGCGTCTACACTGTTCGCACTCCACTTCTTTTCTCAATCTTCTACTTTCTCTCTATACTCGATTGTGGACATAGTAAAACTGAACTCAGAAGGGAATACCTCCCTCCCGAGGAAAGAGTAGCAGGATGAGGAATCCATAGAAGTGTATAGCCGGGATGGACAGTTTCTTTGTTTTTATAAGCAGGAAGAGCATAAATCAATTCACACACTGTACAAGTTGAATTCAAGGATGATAGAGTTTGCGATATGAATAAGTGAGTCTGAACTAGCAGATGAAGTGATCTTGAGTAAGGGATTGTGGAACTTGAGGACTGTTGAGGATAAAATCCTAATCCTAGTTAAGGTTCCGACAAAATGCTTGTTTCAGGCACGATTGAGCTCTGTCCTTTGTACGTTCTCATGGATTGTTTTAGGAAAACAAATTCATTCTAACTTTCTTTCTTTTTCACTTAATTTTCAAATAAGTGTTTGCTAAGGGACTAGCAAAGTTTAAGTATAGGGGTTGATGAATCCATGATTCATTAACTTTTCTGTCGCATTTTGTCTTTAAACCCTTACCAAATGCATGTAAATATTCATTAATTCCCATCTTTTGACAAATCCTCATCATGAATAAATATTTACTTTTAACCATCAAAATCATGTAAATAAATAAAGAACAAGAAACAAGGAAAGAAGCAGATTGGACATATGTATATAATGTACAATTATGACTTAAAAATATAAATATAACTACAAGGTATATTTATAACCTAACCCCAAGACCAAGTCAGCATGGATTGGTCGACAAACCAAAAAGTAGGGGGAGATAAGGAAAGAAAATCATAAAAATAAATTAAGTCATATCTAATACACTTTCCATTATTTATAAAACAAATACAAAACTTCTATGAATTTTAATTAATTCATATATACATATTTTTCACCAAAATCTTTACCTAATTATTTCTAAATATATATATATATATAAGGTTAAAAATATTACCCTGTATATATGCCAAGAAAATCCTACTTGTAAATTGTCAACATCTCAACTTCCGAACATCATAACTTCTTCATACAAACTCCAATTTTCACTATACTCACCTTTAAAGTTCATGAAATAATATTCTCTAATTAATAAAGGTGGTTTCATCGAATTAGGAGTCCGTTTGCAAAGTCGGTTTTGGGACCAAAAGACAACGGGGTTTCTGGGCTATTTATTTTATGTAAACACACATTATTTATAGTTTTCTTAATTTTATAATTTTTAAATTTTTTCATGATATTGTATTTTAATCCAAATTTATTTCATAATTTTTGGAGTTTATTTATTTTTAATAAAATAAAAAACCTAAAATATAGGTAAAATGAACTGGCTATCTTATACCCATATTTATTAATATATGTAAATTAATTTATTAAAATCCATAAAAATTCAACAACCCTTATTTATTATTCTCATAATTAAGAAAATATAAAAGAAATTTTTTATTATTTATTTATTAAATTAAAAATTCAAACCCTATTTATCTATACATATTTATTAATATAATATTTATATTTCAAATAATATTTAATATTTATAAAAAGTAATTATTCCATAAATTAGATTAGTAATTTATTTACATTTCTTGTATTTATACCTAATTAAAATAACTTTATTTACTATTTAATATTGAATTTACAATAGTTATTACTTGTCTTGCCAACCAGGTGTTGACACTTGTCAGCACCTGGATCATCTTCTCCAAGAAGGGTTGTTAGCCTTTCTGTTTTGGCCGGCCGACTTCACCGAATTTCCCGCGCATCTCCTAACTCCTCCCGACGATCTAAACCGATGATCCTACTCCCCTAATTACCCTCTCCATCGCCAGCCCTTCGATTTTACTTGGAGCTCACGCAATTGTCCTATAAAAACCCCTAAAGTCCGCCATTTTCAACTAACTTTCAACCAGCTGTAGCTCCAGCTCCAAGTGCCCGACCCTCATCCTTTCAAGCTTCGATCCACCTGACGTGGATGTGACAGCTCTGATCAAGCGAGCTCGCGTGGAGGAGGGAAGTCGGAGGAGGTTCCAAGGTTCTTCTCAGCCTTGCATCGCCACCATCTCCGGCTCCGGCGAAGGTGGACCGTCGAGCATCTTTCGAGGTAATACACCTCTGACTCAATAGACCTATTCATCCATTTTTCTTCGAATTTCTTCCTCAATTTGCGTGTATCCATTAGCGAGATTAAGTCGTCATTGGGACGCTTAATCATCCTACTTAAACGCTTAACCAAATCCACTCTCAAACTCGTTTCGAATCGAAACCTTTCGCATCTTCTTTCATCAACATTTCCATGCAACTATTAATAATACTGGAAACACCATCTTCGAGCTTGCAATTATCTAAATTTATGGCCGATTATTCGTGAATCGAGCATATAGATCTGTCATTTGCAGGTTCTTCTTCGATCAGGAGCGAAATCTACACATCTGGAGTCCTTGATTTGCATCAAAATTGTGATCCAAAAAGATCTCAACAAACTTTCCTCAGAATAGAGCAGAGCAGTCCAACGTCTTCATTGTCTTCCCACCGCTGATCGAAGCTACCTCCGCCAGCCACCTACCACGGGCGAGCTCGAGGGTTAGATCCTCTAACTCTCTGGCCCCGCCGGAGAACCAATTGCATCGTCGTTCGCTCGAAAGAATTTGGAGAAGAAGCCCTCATTTCCAGACTTCCAACCACTCAAGAACATTCCAAGAACAGGGCGCAGTACAGGTGGCCGACACGTGGCCATCCGCGGACGGCCAAGATCAAGAGCGTGTGTTGTAATCTCAGCCGTCAAGCCGAATCGATAGAAATTTTGCAACATAGGCCCAGCGGACATCCAGAAATTTAATCCCGCTCCCAAAGTTTCCAGAATTTGCGTTTAGGTCCCTCCGCGGGGACCTAAATGTAAAAC
This sequence comes from Ottelia alismoides, assembly GCA_037367405.1. Classification (NCBI taxonomy): domain Eukaryota; kingdom Viridiplantae; phylum Streptophyta; class Magnoliopsida; order Alismatales; family Hydrocharitaceae; genus Ottelia; species Ottelia alismoides. The sequence goes on along the minus strand of JAZKJV010001045.1, from coordinate 795,722 downwards.
TCTTTATTTCTTTTTCATTTCAGACCGTGTAAAGGATCAAGATGCAACAATTTCTATAGTTTTTCTTGCGCTTATACCCCTAGGCTGTAGGGGATTATTTTTGGACCTCGTTTGACCTCATATTTTGTTGATTTCTTTAGGGTAGTTACGCAACTACCCCAGCAAGATTTTTAAGTATTTTTTCGTGTCTTTTTCTCGTGTTTTAGTTCTTCAAAAACTGGTTCCGTTTTGTTTTGTTTTCGTGTGTAGTTCGAGCCCGTTGCTCGGCTTTTTACCTACTATACTATATCACCTATATTTTACCTATATTCGCCTATTATATAATAAATAAATCTTGTAAAAAATATTCCTTTTGAAAATTAAATAAAAATTGAAAAAGATTAAAATTAAATTAAAAATTAAAAATAAATCGCTTTAAGAAGAGGTGAAATAAAATTGCGAAAATATTTTCTTAAAAATCAAAATAATCTATTCTGCCTCCTTGAGTTCGACCCAGGCACACTTACCTGGATAAAAAAAATAGTATAGGTTTTCTTTAGAAAACTGAATTTGTTTGATCGGAGCTAGGATCCGGATTACGGCTTTCTACATCGACAACTCTCTCTTTTAAAAGCTGTAAACCGACTCTAGCAACCGTTATCACTTATCCAGGAGTTTGATTTGGACATTCGTGATAAACCTAGAAAGAAGAACATAGTAGTTGATCACCTCTCCCATCTCGAGGATCTTAATGCTTCTGAGGATTCACCGATTTGAGACTCCTTCCCTGACGAGTCGATTTTTGTTATCGACTCACTCCCATGATACGCCAATATCGTGAACAATCTTGTCTCCAAGAAGGTTCCCGAAGATTGGCCCAAGAGCCACATAGACCGACTGAAGACGGATTCGAGACATTACCACTAGGAGGATCCGATCCTTTTTCTTCGAAGGACCGGATTGTGTCTGGAGACGATGTATTCCTCGGGAGGAATATCAGAGTGTCCTTTCTTTATGCCACAGTCTGGAGGTAGGAGAACACCACACTGGAAAGAGGACCGCGTGGAAGGTACTTCTGTGTGGCTTATGCTAGCCGACTTTGTTTCATGATGCCATCACCTTTGCGAAGTCGTGCCCAGTATGCCAGGGAATGGGAGGAACCATTGGTTCCAAGGATGAGATGCCGATGCAGCCTGTCATCATTTGTGATGTCTTTGATGCCTGGGGCATCAACTTCATGGGCCCATTCCCTGTTAGCCATGGATTCGAATACATCCTCCTTGCAGTAGACTATATGTCTAGGTGGGTGGAGGCTATCCCAACTCGAGCCGCAGACAACAGGACTATTTCTAAATTCATTAGAGATCATATCATATCTAGGTTCAGGATCCCCAAAATGTTAATATCAGATGGGGGTAGCCACTTTGTAAATAGAGATGTGAATAAGCTCTTGAAGGATTACGGCATCGAACACCGTGTCGCTAGTCCTTACCACCCACAGACCAATGGTATGGCTGAGGTGTCGAATAGGGAGGTGAAAACCATATTGCAGAAGCTTGTCTGCCCAGACAGGAAGGATTGGTCTCAGATCTTGGATCAAGTCCTGTAGGCTTATAGGACATCTTACAAGACACCGTTAGGAACCTCCCTATTCAGGATGGTATTCGGGAAGCCGTGACATTTGCCCATAGAATTAGTGCACAAATAAGAATGGGCAATCAAGAAGGTCAACCGGAACACACACCTAGGGCAGAAACAGAGATACATGGATCTGAATGAGCTTGTGGAAGTCACAAACCGAGCATACGACAACAGTTTGGTGTACAAGGACAAAGTTAAGCGTTGGAATGATAGATATATCAGACGAAAGATCTTTGTTCCTGGACAGAAGGTATGGTTGTTCAATGCAAGGCTGAAGGTTTTCCAAGGCAAGCTGAAATCCAAATGGACTGGCCCATTCATTATCCGTGCTCTGCATGATAGTGGATGTCTTGAGATCTCAGATCTCACAGATGACACACAAACGTTCCTAGTAAATGGGCAACTATTGAAGCACTTCGTCGAACCCAATGAACAGTTAGTCCATATTGAGGAGATTGTATTCATGCACGAGACAGATTCAGCAGATACACTAGAGCCGCGCATGAGACCTTGCAGCAGTGAACTCTCGCCATCAGCAGCATCTGGAAAGATTCAGACCGCGATCCTTGTATGTACCTATCACTCATGTACATTCTTCCCCTCCCTCCTGAGACTCTGATCACTCACCTCAACTTCATATATTTTCATCTATGACTATACTTAGGATGACCAGATCCTATGTATAGGGGGGAGAGTCACCTGAGTCCATTCACTGTACATCCTCCTGATCACATCGGTCCTCATTCCACTCCCATACTCTACTTAGGCTGACCTGAGCTTAAGTATAGGGGTACCGATGCCCATATTGTACATATATTCACCCACTTCCCCTCCCGACCTCATCCACCCATTTTTGATCTTCTTCTATACTTAGGCTGCCATAGCCTAAGTATAGGGGGCAGGACGATTTCTATACATTTTTGATCTTTTGGCTTTCCTACGCTTAGCACGAGCTATGTCATCTTCCTCGCTTTTCGTGCTCTGAGGACATAGCACACGCTAAGTATAGGGGGCGTGTATATATTACATATATACTTTACCCTTAGCTCGTACTCTCACATATTTTTGTATATACTACGTAATAATTACGGGATGGGTAAAATTGGAGAATTTTTTTTTAAAATACATGTATATTGTATATCACTTGTATAATATGTATAATACTTATAAAACTCTTGTACGAGGTACACCAAATGCATGAAAAAAATGGAAAAAAAACAAAATCAAAGACTTCTTACTCTTGCACATCATCTTTGCATCTAAAAAGAAAGAAAGAAAAAGATTCTTGCATTCCAATCATCTACATAGCAGGTCATCTGCCTCTCATCTGCATACCTTACATATGCAAAGTGAAAAGCTAGTGGGTTCTGAACTAAGTTATGAGTAGATATTGAGGATGGACTTGATTTGACCTTAATCTACCTAATTTCATAGGAACCTTATAGGAACTGGAGTTAAGATTTCTCAGGTCAAGTGACTTAATTCTTTGAGTCCACAAGTCTATGTTCACATGTCATCTTGATTAGTCTAAGTAGAATATCTCGTGCACACGCATGATTCTTATAGACAGTGACCTAACTTAGACAAGCACTATGCATGTAGCTCTTCATTGATGAGGTGGTGAGGAGGTAGAATCCTTTAGCTTGGAGTAGCACATGGGTGGAAACATCCGTCCTCCTCTAGGGAGGGTAGTGCATCTCAACCAAGTCTGGTGGTGTTGATGTCTAAGGACGGGACGTTGTGGGTTGCAATAATGCTTCTTAAGAGGGATAGTCTAATGGCTCAAGAGAAAAAACTCCTTATGTACATGCTGCACCTTGTATATAGTTCGAAAAAAATGCAAAAACTCCAAAAAAAAGACAGGTCCAAGTGAAAATAAAATACCTGTCGGCGTATGTAAAGAATATGCAGCTGGATGACTTGGCTACACTGGTCAGGCATCCCAGGATAGGTAGCTACACTAGCTATCGTCCATTCTTTCTCCACCCCCTCCTCTTGAGCCGGTCATACTTGAACTTAGAAGGGAATACCCCGCTCCTCGAGGAAAGAGTTACAAGACTGGGGAATTAGAGTTACCTTGTTAGAGGAGGCTGGTTCTTAGCCATTTCTGATGAGGAGAGTTGTTTCACTTATACCGTACAAGTGAGAATCATAGTCATCAGAAATTTGTGTTTGAGGATTTGTTCTGACCTGACTATTGAGGAGTCTTGAATAGAAGACTTGTGGAACTTGAAAACTGTTAGGTCTTAAGTTCAGATCCCAATAAGGTTCAGCCACACAATTAATCCAAATGTCGAGTCAAGCTCCATTTTCAGCTTTTGTTCATGACCGTGGTGTGGAACCCAATTTCATTTCACTCTTGCACTTCATTTTAGTTGCTCAGGGATGAGCAAGGTTTAGTATGGGGGTTGATGAATATGTGATTCATCACTCTTAAAGTTGAAAATAGAGTCTTGTTCCTGAGTAAATAGCAGCATATTTCCCCTTATCTTACATAATTAGCATTCATACATGCATGCATAATATATGCATTTTAGCATCCATATTTGCATTAAATAAGAAGCCCAATTCACTTGTAAATATTCACTTGTATATTCACCATTATTCACCTATTTATCTGTATTTTATACTCACTCCAAAGTCAATAAAACCATCTCTATACTTTGCATATTACTAACTAATAATACAAGGAAAAGGGCACAATTTCTAACTTGTAAAATGACTCAATAAAACCCCAGACCCAGTTGAAGACTTTAAATCTTAGAATGCAAATATCTACCTCATAGAACCTCCGATCTAGGTCTACTCACTTTTAGAATAATATATATTCAGAGATCTTCAAAATGAGACCAATTTCATTTAAATCGGAGCTCGTATGCAAAACTTGGGTTTTGGGACCCCATTGTACATTATATGTATGTATATTTGTACCCTTGTATTTTTGTATCTTATTTGACATCATCTCCGTTTTTTGCCAACATGTAACTTGTAGATCTCATCGAGATCTACAACTTTCATGTTTTAAGTTTTTCCAAATTCGGCCATCTTCTCTCTCTTATTTCACATTCTTTCTCGGCCATTCAGATCAGGCCACGTGGCGCCATCTGGTTGCGCCATGCGGCCCACTTCCCCTCCCTCCTGATCTGACCATCCATGCCTCCAGATGATCTCCACCCTTGGATCAAGGCCCAGATTAAATCTGGGCCGCTCACCAGCGCCCTCACTTCCTTGCTACACATGGTCCATCAGGAGCCGCTAAATCGCCTTCATCCTGGACACTCATGTCACGCTAAATCTGGTCCCCTCGATCAGATCCTCCAGATCCTATCTCCGTCATTCACGCCCACCTCAACCATAGACCTCCACGTGGCACGCACATGGCCACTGGGTCTTTGTCCTGATGATTTGATCCCACCCGCTCACTCAGGATCAATCACAACCCCTCGATCCATCGCCTAATCTAATCCCCACCGTCCCTTAGTGTCGCACTCCCATGATTCCACATGGCGCTTCCCTAGCCCTTCGATCACACCACTTCGATCTAATCCAGGCCCTCCCCTTAAGCCCTTCTCCTGGCCGTTGGATCACTCGATCCAACGGTCCAGAGGTCGTCATCTACCTCCCGCAGGAGACTCGCCCACGTCGCCCACCTCACGACGGCTCCGCCCCCTTTCTATTTTTAGCTCCACTCCAGCCATCCTCTCCTCCCCCTATCACCTCCACCTAGTAGCTCATTACACCCTCATCCTCGCCGACCTCCACAATCTCCATGAACCTCGCCCACGTCGCTCCACAAACCTCATCGCCCCGTCACCTGTACCCTCACCTCCATCCTTTAAATACCCTGCCTCCGGCGACCGTCGAGCTTATCCACCCTTGCACGAGGTACCCTAGAGCTCTTCTACACCTATCTGTGACAGAGATCAGGCATCAAATTGAGCAGCGGTCTATCTCCGGCGAGATCAACGGCTAGCTCCGTCGTGCCAGCAGCTTCCCCGATGAGCTGCTAGAGCTCGGGCCTCTACCGATTCTCGAGCGACAACCGAAGACTCCTCCCCGAGCCTCCATTCCCAAGTAGCTTCCTTCATTTCTCCTCCAATCTTCTTCTTCTTTTCCTTCGAGTTTCTCCTATTTTTCCAGCCTCCCTCGCTCGTCAACACATTCCACCACCCATTGATTAAGCTCTGCCTTGGAGCTCTCATCTTCACGCACCATTTCATTCACTTCTATGACACATCGAGCCCCCTCCGACCACAGCTCCGCCCATCATGGTGGAGGAATCGACGGCCCGATCACCACTTCACGCCATAGGCCTCCAATCACTCCATGCACTCCACGTGAGCACATGCACGCCTCGGCTATAGTAACTAACCTTGCAGGTACCATTTTCTTCATTGATCGGAAGCGCCGCCGGAGCTGCTTCGAGATTCGTCGCCTCCGCCCTGCGGACCCCCTCCGCCTCGTCCAGATGCTTCGATCGCTCTGCGAAGATCCCACGATCGTCCCCAGCTACTTAGGAGCCCTCGGAGATCATCCTCGAGCGAGAACCAAGGTGCTTGAGCTGCAGAGGCTTCGCCGGAGCCCAACCACGCCCGCCGCAGGAGGCGACAGCCCGGAGGAGAACAAAGAGCAGCCACCGTTCGATTGTCTTGATCGGATAGTCTAGATCGAGCCACATCGCCCACTCCAACCACCGTTGGATCAGGAGGATCTAACGGCCCTCGTTCGTCCACATCGCCATCGCCAGCCCAGTTACAGATACCGTTGGATCCATCTTGATACAACGAGTCGCATCACGCCACGTCATCTGTCATCATCCTCCATTGGATCTCCACTGGATCTAGCGGTCCAAGGTGCGCCACGTATCTAGCTCCAGCAGCCATTTGATCTTCATCGATCGAACGGTCCCTCTGCCGCCACGTAGCCCTGCTCCGAGCCTCTTCCCCGACCCTTAGGCTTGGAGCACCCGAAGCACGCCCGAGCCTGCAGCACATCCGAGCCAACATCTGAGCCTCCGAAGACTCCCGACCCTAGCAGCTCACGTGTCCCTCACGTGCGGGCTAGGCAAATTGCACAGAGGCCCCTGCAAGTTTTCTAAATTGCAATTCAGTGCCTACCAGGAGCATCACGTAAGGCGCATGTGTTCTCGTGGACATTTTGCATACATACCCCCAGCATTATAGGTAATTGCATTTAAGTCCTTGTAAGCACGTTTATTTTTAAGTAATTTTATTTTCTATAATTGCAATTTAGTCCCTGTCTTTGCACGCATATTTAGGTGTCCATTTGGCATTATTTCTTAATTCCAAAAATTGCATGATGTAGCTTATCTTGTCCTCTATCTTGTGACACGTGTTTCATTTTTATGACATTTTGGGAATTTAATATTAGTAAATTGGTGAATTTTTTCATATTTTACCCATTGTATGCCTTTTAATTCATATTAAATTTCTTGTTGCTCCAAAAATCACCATAAAATCACATTAGACTAAGGATAATTTATTCTACCTTGTGCCCAAAAATCATTACATTTACAAGCATCATGAGGTTTGAATAAATTAGCAAGTGATTTCCTTAATCGATTAATAGGTCCAATTCACATAGAATTTTAAGTTTATTAATTTTCCTGGATTCATCATACTTGGATCTATCTAGGGTAATTTTTATACCTATAAATAATGTGTTTTCATATTTATTAAAATTAATTTTGTAAAAATCACCTTGCATTCACAGTAAATTCATAAAGTGTCAGAAAAATCCAAAAAAATAGTGTAGCTTAATTTTATTACATTCATATTCTGGCCAAGTTTCATAATTTTTGGACTTCATTTGGAACACATTTTTTATTTAACTTGTAAAAACTAGCTTGAAATTGCATTTGTTTGTCCTTTATTGCATAAAATTTGCTAAAAAATACCAAAAATAATCTTCTGAAAATCTGACCTCTGAATTCGCTTGAAATTTACCTAAGGAGACAGTTACCTCCCTGAGTTCGACCTTAGGCTTGCCCAAGTAAAATAAATCTACGCTCGTGATTAACTTAACATTAATCAAAAGTGGTATTTTTCATAGCTTAGATTACCCGACTGCAACGAACTTAAAACTTAATTTGACCATTAGTTTGATCGAATTAACAAGGGTAGCCAGAGCAACGTCAAAATGGTGCTGTTGCCGGGGAGGCACGGCTTAGGTTAAGTTTTAGAGAATTTTAGAGTATTTGATTTTTTATCCCCGGGTAGTCTGATTCCCAGCTTTCTTGTTAATATTTTTCTGTCCTTTATTTTTGAGTATTTTCTGTCGTCCTTTATCTGGCCTCAATTTGTTTTTGTGCGAGGAACACGATGAGTTGAAGGCGCTTCGAGGAACTTGCATTTGAATATTTTGAGTGATTGTGACTTGTCATTTTTGTTATTTTTCATTATTTTTGCATTCTTTCCAGCTGTTCCTATTTGAGTTCTCGTGTGTGTAAAAATAATGGAAACATGTCCCTGTGTGATGTGTGGATTGTTTTTTAGATTAAACTTGCACTAGCGTCTCCTCGAGCCACTTTAGGACTTTCTTGTGCTCGTAATATTCTAGGACCACAAATCACACTTAAAAGACGCACTTAGACCGCAGATCTAGTCAAATTGAATCAGTGCTTCACTCGCTAATACAACTGTCTGTCTAGGAGGGGATTTTATCGTCTGCATTTTTATATAGTGTAAATATTTTTCAATTCTATTCTGCATCCTGCATAAAAGAGAAGGGATCACTGTAAGTCTTCTCAACTTGGCATATCATCATTGATTTATCGTGCATCGACTTTTCCTAACTCCTTTCTCAGCTCTTCTCAACCATCAAGGCATCTGCTCTTACGGTAACTCGTCCTCATGGAGACAGATATTCTCTTCTAAGGTCAGGTGCTTCAGGTCTTTACAACTGAATGAGGGAGAAGTTAGAAGAATAGGAAAAGAAGTCACTAAGAAACAAGATTTTTCTAAGCTCAAATTTTTGTGGAAGTTTTGGTGTAGGCTTCTTTGGATATTTTCTTTGACTTTGTATAGCTTCAGCATTCTTGTTTGTACCTCAATGTATATAGCATCTTTTGTTCCGCCCACTTTTTTAGGTCTTGGAAAAGTTGCGATAGTAGACCATTCCTCATCCGAAGCATTATCTCAATTCATCACCGATCTTTAAATATTAGTGTTACCAAAAGAAGTGGGTTAGAGTACCGGTGTCGACAATCCCCAAGAATGGTTCCTGAGCCACCCTTGATGAAGCGGTCTTGCATCATCCCAACATAGACTCCAAAATTTTTCAACAGTCCATTTGAGTTGAGCTAAGTGCTAGATGCGAGGTTTCTAGTCAAGTCATTATTTCAAGAGTCGTACGGATGATATGAAAGGTTCTATTTAAGCACATTGAATTGACTCATGAACATAGTCTTATCGAACCTAAAGAATTAAATCAAGGTGACTTGAAATATCTCCACTTCCAGTGCTCAATGGGTTCCTTTGAAATTAAGTGCATTAGGTCAATTCCAAGATCTAATCTTCGAACTTTATTTTGACTTGTTCAATTTTCTATATTATTCTGAAAAAATGTGAATGCCATGTACAATGCAAGAAAAAAATATTTTTGTGATGCTATTTTTCTAATTTTGAATTTTTTTATGGATTTTTGAAAAGGTTTTGCAAATTTTTATACAATTTTTGAAAAAAAATTTGCAAATGTTTTTTTGGAATTTTTGGATTTTGCAAATTTTTAGGGTTATTTTCTTTATTTTTTAATTTTTTTAAAATAAAAGGTTTTTGGAATAAAAGATAGGTACAACAATTTACACGAAAGTGCATCTTAATAATTTACAAGAATTGAGATTTAAAGGATTTACATAAGAATTTATTGTTTTTATAGGCATATATATAGTTGGTGAAAAATGTTTATTTATTAAGATGATGTATATATTCCTCAAACGTATTTGAAAATGATTTTACAAACAATTTTGAAAACTATAGTCCAAAATAAGTTTTACAAGTAAATTTTACAAACATTTACAAACATTTCGAAAATCAATTTGCAAAGGTTTTTCAAATAGTATATATAGATTTTTCAAAATATTTTTGCAACCGTTTGCAAAACCATTTGCAAATAGGTTTTCAAAACATTTTATTTCACACAAAGCAAAGGAATTTTTGCAAACAAGATATTTTTACAAAAGTTGAAAACATTTTACAAAATATTTTTCAACCAGTTTTCAAAATATTTTTCAAATGGATTTTCAAACTATTTTTCCAACATTTTGCAAACATTTTTACTTGATTTATTAATTAGTATATACAAAAAAATAGAGGAATAATATGCATCTTTTATTAGTTGCCTTAATGAATTGTATATTTATAAATATAGTATGTTAGCCATATTTATTTTGAAAATATGAAAGTACGAGTTATAGCTAAAATATATACAGAGTATATATGACCCCCTATAACTCGTACTAAGTATAGAAAAGCTTATACTACAATGACTAAAGAATAATGAATGAAAGAATGAGAAGCCGACTACCCCACCCCCCCCATACTTAGGATCAAATAATCCTTAGTATAGCATATTGTATCTACATGCAGGGAGGATCAAGGGTGGGAATGAACAATTCATGATTCGCCATGTCTCCTCCTATACTTAGGGTAAGATATCCCTAAGTATAGATGGGATCAACAAGAGAGGAGGCAGGTGGTGAAACACGAAATAAACAAGTTAAGTCATCATCCCCCTATACTTAGGATGAAGCATATCCTGAGTATCAAAGCAATGAATAAGGAAAAAAGCCAAAAATAGGAAATACAATAGAAAAAGAAGAAAAAAAGAAAAGACAAAAAGAAGAGAACTAGAGGAAAAGTTTTTAGGAACATTATATGAATCTTCCAATGCTACTAAGGTTGTGGATGCTTCTTTGTTGCATATCACTTGGATTGAGTCGACAACGGCCAAAAAAGTCATGCTCAAGATACGGCTTCAGTAACTGACCGTTGACAATGAACGGTTGTATGTCAGGTGACAAATATTGTCAGGAACTTCTTGCACTCTAAATGATCCTGTCCATTTACTCTTTAATTTCCCCAGGAATATCTTCAACTTTACATCAAATAGCCATACTTCTGTCCAGTCCTGAAGATCTTTCGTTTGATGCGTCGGTCATATCAACGTTTAACCTTCTCCTTGTACATCAATGTGTTATCATATGCATAGTCTCGGAATTCCAGGAGCTTGTTCAGTTCCTCCTTTCTTTTCTGACCACCTTTTTTTGAGTCCATGTTGGAGATATTAATTGCCCAATGATTTATGAATTAGTTCCATGGTCATATGGCATAGTTTTCCATACACAAGATGGTAGGGTGACATGACCAAAGGAGACTTGTAAGCGGTCCTTATTCCCAAAGGACAGAGTCCAAGAGTTGGGGCCAATTCTTTCTGTCCAGCTTCACAAGCTTCTGCAAGATCATCTTGATTTCTCTGTTTGATAGTTCTGACATGCCATTGGTTTGGGGATGATAAGGAGATGAGACTCGGTGCTTGATTGCGTACTCCTTTGTTGGTTTATTGACCTCTCTGTTGATGAAGAGACTAACCCCGTCTGATATCAATATCTTCGGAATCCCAAACCATGATATGATGTTCTCTCTCAGAAAGTGACAAACTACACGGTTGTCTGTAGCTCGAGCAGGGATTGCTTCAACCCAGCGACTCACATAGTCAATGGCAAGAAGGATGTGCTCATATCCCTGATTGTTGGGAAAGGGTCCCATGAAATTGATGCCCCAAGAGTCGAATACATCTAAAATCTAAATGAACTTCAGGGGTATGGAATCGTTAGTTGTAAGGGCGCCTCCCAATATCTGATAGTCAGTGCAGTGCTTCACAAATGCTTCAGCAACCTTAAATAGTGTCGATCACCAGAGGCCAAACTATAGTACTTTCGCTATTGTTCTATCTATAGCGTTGTCCACCAGATTCGAGCGAATGACAATGCTCGAGGAAACTATGATGTTCCTCCTGAGGAATACACCGACGCCAAATACAATTGGCTCCTTCCCTGAATAGAAGTGGGTCTTCCCATTGGTAGAAATGGATGGTGGATTATATTTTTTCCTTCTTAATTTTCATCCAATCTTGTGGGACTATACCTAAGATGAGGTAGTTCACAATATCGGCATACCAAAGGAGTGAATCCACAACCAAAATTAACTCGTCAGGAAAAGTGTTTGTGATGGGTGCACTGCTCAGTGGAGGCTCTTGTTGTTTAATTCTGGAGAGGTGATCTGCCACCACATTCTGAACCCCAGGCTTGTCTTCGATTTCCATGTCAAACACCTGGAGGAGAAGGGTCCATCTGATCAGTATAGGATTGGCATCCTTCTTCTACTGTAAGTATCAGATAGTAGAGTGGTCAGTTTAGATAGTAACTTTAGATCCAAGCAGATAGGACCTGAACTTCTCAAGGGTGAATACTACATCCAGCAATTCTTTCTCTGTGATAGTGTAATTTCTCTGAGCTTCATCTAATGTCTTGCTGGCACAGTGAATGGCATAGGGTGTCTTGTCTTTTCTTTGTCCTAGGACAATCGTAACTATAAAATCTGACGCACCCTTCATGAACTCAAAAGGAAGAGACATGAGCTTGAGTTATGAGCTCCTTCATCTGATTAAACAAAAGGATAACATGCTGATCAATATTAAGCTCGGTCTCCTTGCATAACAACTATGTGAGAGGTTAAACGATGCAGCAGAGATCTCTAATGAATCTTTTGTAGAAACCCACATTCCCCAGAAATGACCTCACATGTCTGACGTTCTGAGGTGGATCAAGATTGCTGATAACATCCACCTTTGTTGGGTCGACTTCCATGACATGCTTGGAAACGACATGACCCATCGTAATTTCTTCTGTGACCATGAAGTGGCTCTTTTCCCAAGATAACACAAGATTGACTTCACGACATTTCTGAAGTACTCAGTCCAGGTGCTCAAGGAAGGCATCGAAACTGTCACCGTAGACTGAGAAATTGCCCATAAAACACTTCGAGAAAACTGCCAACCATCTCGGCAAAGACTGCAAGCATGCATCTTTGGAATGTAGCAGATGTGTTGCACAGACCAAAGGGCATTCTCCTGAAAGCATAGGTGTCGAATGGGCAAGTGAAGGTAGTCTTCTCTTGGTCTTCTATGGTGATTGCCACTTGGTTGTACCCATAGTACCCATCCAAAAATCAGAAGAACTCCTTGTCGGCTAATCTTTCTAGAACTTGATCGATGAATGGCAAGGAGAAGTATTCCTTCTTTGTTGTTGTGTTGAGGAAACGGTAGTCAACACATAGTCGCCAGGATGTTGGTACCCGAGTAGAAATCTCCTCTCCTCTGTCATTTGTAACCACGATGAGCCTAGATTTCTTCAGAATTACATGTAGAGGGCTAACCCATTTTGAATCGGAGATGGGATAATTGAAGCCTCCATCACACCATTTCGTGATTTCTTTCATGATGACATCCCACAAATTTGGGTTCAGTCTTCTTTGAAATTCTCAGAATAGCTTGGCATCTTCTTCCAAATAGATATGATGTGAATACAGAGCAGGATTTATCCCGCGGAGATCTGAGACATGCCAACCAAGTGCCTTGCGGTTTTTCTCTAAAACCTCGAGAAGTCGAGACTCTTGATCCGGGGCCAGCCTGCTGCGAGAAGTCGAGACTCTTATCCGGGGTAAGCCTACTACTAATGATGACCAGATACATCTTCTTTGCACCCGCAAGGAAGGCATACTTAAGGCCTGCCAGAAGTGGCTTTAATTCTGGTTCTGATCTGTCCCACTTTGATCACTTCAAAAACTATGCTAGTAGATGGATGATCTACCATGATTTTAGAGGTGTTGCTTGCCTTAGTTGCTTCTTTTTCAACTGTCTATGTACCGAACAGATTTGCAATGAATTTATCATGTTCGGACTGGCATGAATCTTCTGACTCAAAGAGATGCATCAACAAATTTGATTCTATCTCCCAAATGCTATTGGATCTTGTATCGATTACGCTTTCCTGGTCCTACTCAGGAGAGAGGATTTCTAGGGTCCATGTGTCATTCAAAAAGAGTCTTGTGTCTCTGATTTCTGCAATAAAGTTGCAGTCTTCTTCATCAGATACGACTTTTAGCTCGCTGACCATGTCTATGGTAACTCCGTGATTGCTCGAGCTGAATGAGATCTTCCCAGACCCATAGTCAACCACAGCTTCTACGATGCTCAAGAATGTCGTTCAAGGATAATTGGGGTCTGAAGTAATGGTACAGAGAGTCCATATCAAGGACTACAAAATTAATTGAAAATTGCATGTCCTACACCTTTACACCAACGTCTTCCAACAGACCTCTAGGTCGCCTGATAGATCGATTAGTGAATTGAAGGATCATGTATGTCTGCTTCAATGGACCGACCCGGATTCTTCTAATAATGATGAGGGATAAAGGTTGATAGAAAAGTCTCTATCAAGCAAGGTCCACCCGAAGACTTAGTCAAAAATCTCACATTTGATCAAAGGTGTTCCTTTGTCTTGCTTCTTCGGAGGGAGATTGCTGATGGCTGCAACTGTTGCCATGGTAAGGATGTGCTTCTCAACTTGTTAGCATTTGTTGCTACAATTCGACCGACGCTTGTTTGTACATGCTTCCTTTAAGCCCTTCTTCACAACAAGCATGTATTCTATGGCTTGCATTAATGGTAACCCAATAGTTAAATTCTTAAGAATATTCATAACTCTTGGATCAGACAATGCAGATTTTCTGTTCCCAATTTTTTTGGATTTTTATATTGCATTTGGAAAAGGAATATTTACAAAACTGAAGTTAAAAGTAGTGTTCTTATTTACAACAGAATTCCTGTCCACACTAGTCTGTACATCTGGTTGGCAAAAAGGTGTATATTTTGGATATGAAGGTGTTGTTGTTGGTGGACATGCAACAAGTGTGGTCTTTGCTCCGTCGGCTGGCGTTGGATCCGTTGCTGGTGCTGGCTCCTCCATGGCTGGTGCGCCTTCACTTCGGCTGTTATCTTCTTTTTAGTCTTTTTTATTTTTCTAATTTTTTGTTCTTTTTTGGATGAAGGTGATGGTAGACAACTGGCATGGCTCCTCCTTCTTCTTCTTCCTCCCCCAAACCTGAAGCTGGCACGACTGATGAAGAAGACGATGATTTACCTAACAAAGCTTTATTCTTACCTTTTCTTGTGGTAGATGGAGGCAAGGTCATACCACTCCTGAGAGTGATAGCGATAGATAGAGCAAAATTACAATCATCTGACTCTACAAGAACAGACTGGACATCACATTCTACATGCTCTTTTTGTTCGAAATTATTAGGATTTGCTTCGACCTAGGCTGGGATAGAAGTTTTCATGGATGTTAGATCATCTAGCTTTTTGGTCATCTTTGCAAGGCCCTTTACGAGTTAGGCCAAGCAATCCAGGTTGGGGTTCACCGGAACCGCCTTAGAAGGTTCATCGTATTGACCACGCTGAGGTTAGTGGTTGGGAGGCTGAGACTGCTGATGTGGTTTCTAAGGAGGGGGAAGTTGATACTGTTGGTATGGAGGAGGGGGTACTGTTATTGTTTAGTCATGTAATAATGGTATGGTTGTTTCTGACAGTACGACGGTTGCTGATACTGCGTGATTGTCTTCAATTGTTTTGGTACTATAGAGATGGATGATGTTGATATTGAGGCAGAGGCTGAAAGGATTGTGCAAAACGACCACCCTGAGGTTGGTGGTATGACCGGTTGGCTGGTGGATGGCCCTGGTGTTGTCCCGCAGGACGGGTCAGCTGTGCATCATTGCTCCAGACACCATTGACTTCCTGAATCAGGGGTGGTGATGGGAATGATGGATCAGAAGATGGGAGGTAACCTGATCAGTAGACCACCATCTGTTGCTGCAGCGGGGCCTACTCGAGCGCCTGCACGTAGTATACGTGTTGGATCGTCGGCTGCTGTTGACTTGGCTGAGGCTGAGGCCGATGTGGCGATGATGGTTTCTCATTCTTCTCAATAGGAGTCTCTGATGATGGTGTCATCGACTGACACGAAATGATGTTTCTCACCAGCGGCTCCAACTTCTTGGTGATTTGGTCCAGCTTGTCCATGTTCTGCATTTTCTGTTTTATCAAAGTGAGTATCTCAAGATCCTATGACCACTTCTCGATAATGTCAATCTTAGAAAGATTACCCCCAATGATACTGAGGTTTGAGCTCTCATCTTTTTCGGTCTCACGGGATGATGCCATGTAAACGGGCTTTTGGAGGAATTGAGGATGTCTCTGATAAGCACGTGAGAAGAGAGGGCGGCCTCTTTCTCGGCCATTTCTTCAAAGATCTTCCAGACCATGTCTTCATCTTTATTAAAGTGGGATCCCCCACAGGCAGCGTCGGCTAGTCTCTTGCTCTCTACATTCAGGCCCCAAAAAAGTGATGGACCAGGCTGGTCCTCAGTATATCATGATGGGGGCACTTCTCTTGTATATCAGTGAATCGTTCACAGGCTTCATGTATGGACTCGTGAGATTCCAGAGAAAAATTGTTAATCCTGGCTAGAATCTGATTGAGCTGACCTAGAGGGTAGAACTTGTGAAGGAACAAAGATTTAAGTTTCTCTCAGGTCTTCACAACCTTTCCCAAATGGTTGACCCCATAGAGGGCCTTATCCTGTAAGCTGAAGGGAAACACAGTCATCTTCACTACACCTAATAGGAAGTTGGTAATGGTCCATTCTGCAAATGCGAGAGAACTGTTGCAGGTGAATGTACGGCTCCTCATTGGTATTCCCGTGAAATGATGGTAAGAGCACAAGGAACTGGGGCTTAAGCTTGAAGCGAGCATGGACCAGAGGGATGCATATCCATTCGGTCATCTGGCTGTCTACAGGCTTATATGTCTCCTTTAGCATCGGTTTTGGGTTCCCATTCCCTACTCCTTCCTCTTCATCTGGGTCATCACTGGGTCTTTCTCCACCACCTCCTCCTCCTACTGGTCTGTTTCGTAGATCATTCAGCATATCCTGAAATTTAGTTTGTGCTAATGCTTGTTCAGTCAGTTGTTGTTGTATGGCTTGGATGGAAGCTAGCAACTGAGCACTCACCTAATTTTGATCAGGCATCTGCCCATGTTCTGGTTGGGGCGGTTGCTGCCCCTTGCCTTTTCCTTGGGGAGCCATCTCTCGGTCGAAATCTGAGGAAATGAGTTCTGGATTGGGATCCAGGATGGACTTCTATCTACAATATGAGAGAATCCCAATCAGACCATTTGAAATTGAACACCATATGCTGTGATGAATCTGAGATTAAGGTCAATCCTATATGGTCATGAATGGAGAAAAAGATGTAGACTGAAATCGATCTCCATTCGCAACATGCGGTAGTGGGACAAGGGTGGTCTACATTTATTAGGTGATAAAGGAGAATGGAAAGAAGATGAGTCTGGAGATTGATTCGTAAGGTCCAAACTGGGTTCTCATGAATCACCTTGAATTATTGACAATGTCGAGTCCATGGAATCGATGTAGGTATCGGCGAAGTCCCGACTAAACCATCCATGGATCGACATAGTGGAGCAAGAGAAGATCGATGTAGGAAGAAGGATATGGTGGTCAACAAGGAATAAAAAAGAGTGTAAAACAGTAGAAAGGCTCGAAATGAGCAGGGAGTCAAAGAGAAGACACACATGAAAATATTTGTGCATGTGTACGGGACTTGATCTTTGACCTTACTCTAGATCCATACAAGCACAATACAAAATTGGGTTCACCAACACAACACATGTGAAGCCATAAATAGTTGGCTACTTTTATCTTTTCAATTTTAGAGTTGTTATTTTAGGCATATCTTACAACAAGTCCTTAGCAAGCTAACCCTATAGGAGTGAGAGTACTGTCAGAAATGTATCATGTACTTGTCCTCCTCCTTTGTAACCTATAGTCTGCACTTTTTGAGGTCCTTGTAACCCTTCCTAGATCCCTACTCATCCAAAGAAATAAAAGGAGGAAGCCGATAGGCGAAACCACTACTTCGAACCTCGCTCACAACAGAATCACCTGTGAGCGTGCAAGGACCTACTCAGACGGAAATAGATAAGACAGACACACCCGTGAGGGCATGGCCTAAGCTCAGGACTTCAGACCAAGTCGATGTTCCACAAGAGGCAGGAACACCATCGCTGACAGAGCCCTACTTGATCACGTACGATAGAAGTGACAATACTTCGAAAATCCATGCAACACACAAGGCAGTTACAAACTGGATTTTTGGCGCTAATCCTTAGCGGGTCGTGCCTCGCTCATGGGAGGGGTGTTGGTCCCCTCCTAAGGTACCTGAAAACAGTGAGGGCTTTATGAACCCAAGGCAATGTAGTCCATTACAGATTTTAAATTAAGGTCAGAATTTATTTAACAATCCCCTTGCTTTAGTTTTTTAGGTTTTCGCTTTTTTAGATATTTTGCATACAAGCACCTAATGATTTTGTAGATTCTCATTAAGTCCTATGTTCTCAAAATCAGAGGGATATAGCGAAAAAGTTGTGCAAGTCGATTCGATGATGGAAATCTCACCATTAAATCTAATGATGCATGTAGAGTTAGCGGACTTATAGTGCTTCCCAGCTTCTCCATGTGGTATGCAAAACATAATTTGTAAACCTATCTACATGGCAGTTGACGGGTCCTAAATATGCTCTGCTTAATTTGCGTGAATTATCGTGAATTTAAAAAAATATGTCATTTCGTTGTAGGTGGGCAATCGAAATCGATCAAGAAATAACCACAATTAATTAACTCAATTTTCAAATGTGTGCTTTTTGTTTATTTTACTTGGGCAAGTCCAAAGGTCAAACTCAAGGAGGCACAGGAACAATCTAGAAATTTGTCTATCAAAGTTCGAGTACAGTTTTCGAGACGGTTTTTTTGTATTTTAATGCAAGTTTGGAATGAGAAATGCAGCGTTGGCCGATTTTAAGGACTAGAAAATGAATATCAATCAAACGATGTCCGAAAAATATGAAACTTGGCCAAGATGACAATTATGATGAAATTAATGCGCTGTAATTTTTTTGGAATTTTTGAATGCAAAATAAAGATTTTATGAATTTATGAATGCAAACACAATGAATTTCAATAATTAATTATAATAAATATTAAACCTAATTTTACAAGAGATAAAATTATCCAAGATCTATCACTAAGTGATTGATCTCAAAAAAATCCTAAATCTCAAAAATACTAGATTAATACTTACTAAAAATTAAATATTGAAATATGCAAAAGGATTTTTATAAGGCAAATTATGCATGCAAATGCAAATCTTTTTGGTCACGATGTAACATACAACTAATCCTTCAATCCACGAATTTTCGATAATTTTCGTAGCAATGGTTAATTAGTTATGAATTTCCAAGCACGGAATGGATAAAATATGAAATTTTCCACGAAAATTTTAATTATTAATCAACCACAGATCACAAAAATGTCTAGTACATGCCATATTGTAGAGAATTAGTTGAAGAACAAAGTGTTGTTTTTGAATAATGAAAATGTTGCCATGTAGAGGTCTAATACAAAGGGGGAACACAGCGGTATAACTGCAATAATATAAAACAAAATAATGTGGAAAATGCAAAATAGGGGTTGAAATGTAATTACCTAAACATCGAAGGGTGTTATTGCAAAACGGCCAGAGGGGTACGTGCACAGCATGCGCCCTCTTTGGTGGGGGCATCTCCGTAAATAGCGGAACTTGGAGGGGCATTTTGCAATTTACCCAGTGGTCACGTGCATAGCATGTGACCCTGTATATGGTTGTAGGTGTTCCCCCGGCGCACGTGCCTCGCACGTGCGTGGGGGCCTCGGGCCTCCCGCCCGGTGGTATGCGACCGACAGACGGGTAGAGGGGGTGCGAAGGGTCTCTAGGCGAGGCTGTTCCTGGGACGACCATGCTCCCGCGGCAGTAGGGGGCGGAGAGCACATATGGAGGAAGACATGTGGTGCTACGGAGCGGGGGAGGTAGAGCAAGGCTTCATCGATGAAAAGGAAGGCTGACATCGACGGATGAAGATGTGATGCTTGACGCACAGCTGGAGTTGGGGAAGACAAAGGTTGTCGATAAAGCTACTGGAAGTTGGAAGCGGCTATAGTCTAGGACGGAGATAATTCAGCACGATGGTCGATGAAGATGGAGCTTGCTGGAGTGCGTTAATGGTGAGGCTCCTGACGGTTACGTGGGATGAAGGGAGTGGGATTACGAGGGATATTGCTCGAAGGCTAAAGAAGGTGGTCAATGGAGTCGAAGTTGTCATTGGCTAACCGATGATGGTCGGAGCTGAAGCAGCAGGCTCGGAGGCCGTTCTGCAACGAGGCACCAAGCCTCGGATCACATAGGAGAAGAAGGCGGTCGGGTTGTCACTCCGAGCCCCGTTCTTGCGTGCAGTCGACGGATGGGGGCTGGCGGAGCAACGGCTATGGTATAAATAGGAGGAGGAGGAGGAGGCGTCGTCTATGGCAGGAAGGGGGAGATGATTCGAATCGCGGAGATTGCTTGATGGAGATCTGATTGGGGCGAGAGGGATTCAGGGGGAAAGGGCGGTGCTCCGATTAGGGAAGTGGCGGAGGAGATATTCGCGGGCAGAGGGCGGATCGGAGATAAGATCCGACGATGGAGAAGATCACGGCGGCAGCGAGATTTGTGGTGCCGCCGTGTGATTGGGAAAGGGGGAGGAAAGCGACGAGGTACAGGAGCCGTCCGATCGGTCGAGATCGGAGGCCCTGATCTCGCCACATGGCAGCAAGAGGAGAGGCCGGTGGAGCACGTGCAGGGCATGTGCACGGGAGGCACGGGCTCTGCACGTGCGAGTCTTTTTTTAATTTTTTATAAAAAAAATGAGAATAAATAAGGCATAAAATGGGTGACATGTGGCGGCTCCAAGATCTGCCACGTGTCAGCCCAAAAAAATCAAAAAATAAAAACATTGGTAAATACGTAAAAAAATAGTAAATGACCTCGGATCGAACAATGTTTTTCACAAAAGTTGCTCGTCTCGATGAGATCTACAACTTTCATGAAGACACCAAAACCAAAATCGATCGTTTGTGTAAAGTGATATTTTGGGTATTCCATGTACATAGAATACCTTGATTTTTGGGTTTTATAATTTTGCCATTTTTAAACTAGATAAAAATCCGGAAATAAATATGATAATATAAAAGATAAATATTTACACATTAATCTAATTTTTTTGTTTTTTTAGGTAAGAAAATGAAGAAATAAGAAAAAATACGGAAAAGACAATTTTTGTACAGACAGCTAGTGAAGACTCGGACTCAGTTAGTTTCTTTGATTTCAAACTCAATTTGGATTTGAATTTTTATGCATTTTAATAAAACTTTTATCAAATAAAATTAATGAAAAAGAATTAAAATAAAAGAAGTCAATTATGTACATAAAATAATAGGTCAAAAACCATTAAAATACAAAATGTACAGAAGAGACCCAAAACCCAACTTTTACATATGAGCTCCGATTCACTTGAACTTGGTCTTGTTTTGAAGGTATTTGAATGTACATTAGTTCAAAAATGAGTAAGACAAAAATCATACACTGGATGAGGAAGATATCAAGGTTTTAGTTCGGGAATCCTAGAACTAGGGTTGGGATTTTTGGTCCACTTATTTAGGTTAGTAATTTTTTTGTATTTTTCATTTATTCTTAATAGTAATATGTACACAATGGAGTAGTTTCGGATCATTTGGAGTTAGCACGAATTAGTTAAAAATCATGGAAGTTAGGCTATTTACAGGTCAATTGGACTGAGATTTTTGGCTTCTTATTTTGTGCCATAATAAGTGATAAAATGCAATTCTTATCAAAACATGCATGAATGCTAATTATGCAGAATAAATGAAGAAATGCCAATGATTTTTAGGGATATGGGCTTAATTAGTCATTTTTAGAGTGATGAATCTGAGATTCATCATCCCCCTATACTTAAACCATGTTCGTCACTAAGCATCAAAAGAAATGCCATGAGGTGAAATGAGATTGGATTCCATACCAAGACCATGAGCAAAAGGTGAAAATGGAACTAGACCTAACCTTTGGATTAGTAGTGTGGCGGAACTTCTGTGAGACTTAGAATTTTTAAAATCAACAGCCTTCAAGTTCTACACATCATTGTCACAGTTTCGGCTCAGAAGTCATCTTAGATCAATCCTCCTCCCAAAGCATACCCCATGAACATTGAACAATCGACTCATGTGTGTGAACAGTTTTAGCTCTTCCCATCCAGAATGCCAGACTACCATGCAAACCTCCTCTCCAGTAACTCGTCCTCGAGGAGTCAGGTATTTCCTTCTAAGGTCTGTCATGATGTGTTCACAATCGAAATGGGGGAGAAGTTAGAAAAAGGAGAAAAGAATTGGAGGGTGGCCAGTGTAGTCACCTCTCCTTGTGAAGACGGCCAGTTTAGCCAAGTCTCCACCAAGATCTGTAGGTTTTCTTGAAGCTTGGACCTTTTTGGTCAAATGTTTATTTGGTAGTAGGCTTCTTTGTATTTGGATTTTTGGTAGCTCTGCATGGATCTTGTTGTGCCCCTAGGGATATAGAATCTTTTTTTCCGTACATGTTTTGGGGTCTTAGAAAAAATTGTGCCCACTCATCCATCCCTTTTCCGAAGCTTTATTTCAACCCATACTCTAGTCTTTAGATGTTCACGCTACCAGAAAAGAAACTCACACAGTCTTCCAACACCCCGTCTGAGTTGAGCTAAGTGCATAGTGCGAGAGTTCAAATTAATTCCCTATTCCAGAGTTGTACCCGCAATGAAGAGACCAGGTTAGACACTAAGAGTCGAACGTTGTACATTATCATGTGGAACTTGAAGAATTAAGACATAGACCAGAGGTTTCTAAAATCCTATTTCTCGGTGAAGTTCCTCTGAAAATTAGGAAGATTAAGGTCGAGTCCAGACCATTCTCAGTTTCTGCTCATAACTTGATTCAGAACCCAAGGACTTTTCACAGATGCAAATGCGTGTAATGTTGGATGAAGTGCAGGTGTGTGAAATGCAGACACATTTTTTGTGATTTTTTTCTTTTTTTTCTTTTTTTTTCTTTTTTTATTTTTTTATGCAAGGGATTTTTTTCGAGTTTTTTATACAAAAATGAATAAGAATCCCCTTTTTTAAAAAAAAATTGGTTAGACATAGTCAATGTTAGTAGCAAAACTCTTTTTCCTTTTCATTTTATTATTTTTTTGTTTTTTTTCAAGTTAGTTACCCAGCCCGTAAATACATATAGACTTACGCGAAAGTACGAGCTATGGGTAAAATATATATACGGTATATATACACACCCTCCTATACTTAGTGAGTGGTGTGTCCTCAGAGCACAAAAAGCGTGGAGAAGACATAGCTCGGGCTAAGCGTAAGAGAGTGAAAAAGAAAAAGAAAAAGATTGAACGGTCCACCCCCCTATACTTAGGTTGTGAACAATCTAAGTATACAAGAAGAGCGGAAATGAGGCGGTCGGGATATGTGAATGAGGAGAGTATATACAGATGGGTATCGGTTCCCCCTATACTTAGGCTATGGTCAGCCTAAGTACGGAAGAAGGATAGAAATGAGGCGATCGTGAGAAGGAGTTTGATGAGGGAAATGGTATATACAGATGGCATCGTCCCCCCTATTACTTAGGCCTTGGCCTAAGTAGAGGAAGAAGATGTACAAGGAGACCGATGTGGTCGGGAGGGAGGGTGGGTAGCCGATGATTAAGGTGGTTTTAGGCTGATCTTTTTGTGAGCCTATGGTGGGAGGTCATAATGATAAGATGGAGATGAAGCATATAATTCCCAACCATTATCAATATTATCCTTAGAGAAATCGTGCTGGATAGTAGATGATGCATATGAGTCAGATGAAAGATAACCATCATCGGAGTTATCATCAGAGGAATTGTATTTGAAAGTGGACGCTCTCCAGAATTCTTGTCTTTTAGATTCCTCCATTGTTTTCTCAGAATTTGTTCCTTCTTGGGATCAAGCGATTCCTCGGATGAATACTCTGAAGCACCAGTCTAGTCAGCTCATAAGAAATTATTCCAGTGTATTCAATGAGACCAGGAGAATTAGCTTTGGATGAATAATAGTGAGGAACGGGAGTCGTCCAATGGGAGTCGAAGTTTGGATCCTTGCGAAGATATGATTTTAGGACTGCCGAACAAACCTCACTCATGTAGATTACCTTTTCCGAACCTGATGAGGGATCATCAAACGATTCCTCTTCCGAAAGATCAAAGGTGACTTTCTTTTTAGATGAAGGAGCAGTCATTTTATTTCGTTAAGGTACTGGTCCTGGGAGTGAGGTGTTGACACTTGAGTTTCCAGATGAATAACTACTGAAATTTTTCTCCTAGGTTAGTGTATGTCTCGCGTATTTGTTCTCAGTTTTATTAATGTTGGTGCACTCCTGAGTTGGAATGATTTGGTCAAGCTAGTCAGAGTAGGATGACTCAGAGTGAGCCCATGCATATGTCTCAAGATCATATACAAAATACTTTTCCAGAGTAGCGGGAAATGGAATAGTAGGGAGAGTCTCTGCATGTTCATTCTAATTAACTTGATGTTGGAGTATTCCTGTGTCGAGTTGATTTGATCAAGGTAGTCAAAGAAGGTTTCGGCCGACTCAGGGTGCGCCCATGCATAAGTCTTGGGATCATATGAGTCATATTCGATTTTCCATAGTGAGAGCAGCTAGGAATGGAACTGGAGGGAGAGTCTCTAAACCAATAGTCTCATCAGCAACTGTTATCTCAGGTGTAGCAACAAGGTAGGGCTCATCTACCGCTTGATGGTTACGGCTGTTGAGGGCTTCGTGGGTTGCCTCAGAAAATCGTGGTTCCTCAAAGACTGGGTGAGATCGAAGTGCTTCCAATGTTGTAAAATTGATTTCCCGAGTCTCTACCTTAGCCAATGCTAAGAATGATTTTTCGAGAATAATTGGATACTGGATGAATTCTCCTTGATGCTTAATATCAATGATCGTGAAGTCTACTTTGAGTGGAACACCTTGGAATGTAATGATGATCGAAATGGTTCCTCTGGGCCGCTTTATCGATTGATCAGCCAATTGAACGAACTCTTGTATCTTCCTGATAGGTCTGAGTTTGAGTTCGTTAAATACAGAGGTCAGGAGGATATTAATTGGTGAGTCATCATCGATTCGAGCATGGGTAAATATTGTTTCTTCGATTCCACAGTCAAATCTGGACAACTGCTTCACTATGTGGCTTTTGATTTTTCTCCTCAACACCAAGGAGGAGGCCATTGACAAGATATGTCTTTCAGTCTTTGTTCTTGTCATGTCCGACTTTTTCATCATTAATTTATCCATTACAAATCCTTTAAGGTCGAGGAAGTGTTCAAAGGCCTGTATAAAGGGAAGTTCAGAAATCAATCTTTCCTCCAGTGCTTCCCGTAAAGCAAGATCCAAATTCTTCATATCTTCTTTAGTTTCAATTTTTATGAATTTTTCTGAT
Source organism: Ottelia alismoides (assembly GCA_037367405.1). NCBI lineage: Eukaryota > Viridiplantae > Streptophyta > Magnoliopsida > Alismatales > Hydrocharitaceae > Ottelia > Ottelia alismoides. Next base: position 770,517 of record JAZKJV010001045.1, on the reverse strand, counting down.
TTTTCGATTTTTTGATGTTTTTGATGTGGTGTGGTGATGTGGTGTTTTTCGTATATAATGAGGGATAAGATTCAGGGTCAGAATCGGAACCATCCCTAGGGGAGTAATATGCAGAAGTGTCACTATCAGAGCTATCCCTTGGGTGAACATATTCTCTAGGTTTCTGAATATCCTCATAATTTTCAACATGAGATCCAGTCTTTTCCTCATTCATTTTTATATCCGAGCTACCAGAGAGTGAAATTAGTTGGTCGACAAACTTTCTAAATCTATCCTCCATTAAATCAAATCTCTTATTTATCCTCGAAATATCATCTTCAAAAATATTTTCATGATCAATCATGGGAGCAGTTGGTGTATGTTCTTGTATTCGAGATCCAGTCATTTCATCTTCCATTTTCATGTCTGAGCTGAGAGGAGAGTCTCTAGGATTATCAGATATGATCATTATTTTCTGAAAATTTCTCCTCAAAAATTATGGAAGGAGTCTGCTCAGTGGAAGGATTTTCGAGAATCTTTAGGTCTCATACTCAACATGTCGTGACTCATGAAGATAATGCTGATTTGAGTAGAGCCAACTTCCATGGTCATGATTGATTGTATCCTCAAATGATGGAGTCATACAAGGTTCATATGTGTCGATATCATCCGTTTCTTCCTCTAGATGTATAGGTTGATTGAAGGAGCGGTATTCGGGTTGGTCAATAGGGATTTGATATCCAACACTGATGATCCTTAGGTGTGAGCCTATCCATCTGGTGTGATCGGGTTTGGTCTCTCGACCAGTCATGAGCCTCAAAAGTGATTTGATCTTGAAATGGTTTATGAGTTTCAGCTAGAAACCGAGAATAAGACGGTTCACTCCAGGATGGTAAGTGATCATGTGTGGTCACATGTGGTGGAGGTGAAAAATATAATGCTGTGATCGGATGATTCGAGTAGAATGGCTTGGAATTCAATGAGGGGACCTGACTTATCTGAGAGAGAAAGTCTTCTGCAACTGTTGGAGGATTCTGGGAAGAAGAGGGTTTAGATGATTGGCCTTACCGAGACAAATTCATTTCATAATATAGATCAGATGGGTACTCGGACCATTATCATGTTTTTGTCAAAGGAGATAGATGATGAATTGACATGGTTGATCTCGGTGCAAGTGCACAGGATATTCAAAAGAAATTTTTATCAAGGAGATTGATGGTACAAAAGTGCGGCTTTTGATCTTCAAAATCGGTTCACACACACCAATGCAAACACAAATCAAACCCTAGGTTCACCAACTCACATAATGAAGTCGTAATAGTTCGGCAATTATCTTTTCAATTTTAGTTGGTGATAAGACAATCTTGAAAAATAATTAGCGTGTTGTTAGGTACCGAAAATTTTCTTAAAGATTGACCTGAATTCTTACGACTAGTTGCGCCTACTTTCAGCTAGTACGGATGTAAGTACGGACCGTAAAACGGCTACCTGTGTTACTTAAGATGGAGCCTTATGCAGTGTCCTTTAAACCACCAACTCTGCTAAGGAAATCCGGACCATTTATCGGCTATCCGTAGATCCTCACTGAGAAGTAGCTAATCGTTTTTATAGAATCAGTAGTCAATACGAAAATTCGGATTTGGGCTCTAACCTTAAGTGTCGACTCTCGCTCACTCAGAAAAATTAAATGCATCCAAGGTCAGGGTTGTTCTCCTGCAAAATTTCTTGATTTTATGGGTTAATTAAAATAGGTTATATTTAGCAGTCCCATTTTTTATTAAGTGATCATTGAAAATTTAAGGTGAGCACAAATGCATGTCTACCATCCAGTCCCAATTTCGTTTTAATCTTATGTGAAAAAACAGAAGGAGAAAATATGGAAAAGTTTATGCACGCAAAAAACAACATGTATGCTCAGATAGAAGACTTACAGTGATTCCTCGCAATCTCCATGTGGGATGCAATACAAGAATTGAAAATTTTAATCTATATGAATGCAAGCCGATGAAAAACCGCACCTAGCAAAAAGTTCTATAAGCCGGGAAGAAATGAGTTAAATTTTTGACTAAGTTGAACAATCTAATGTGCATCTCGATTAGAGTGAAGTGTGGTCCTAGGTTATACGAGCATAAAAAAATTATAGAAGCTCTAATAGCTGTATGTGCAGGTCTATCCTAAGCGCCACTCAAGTTGAGCCCACCCTCACCAGAGAGTGAAACAGGCCACGACACACCACAGAAAAAGTTTGAGGTCTTGTTACACATGCGAGAGTCCAAATGGACACCGCTATAAATGAGCAATTAATCACAAAAAATTAAATTGTAGAAAATAAAATCCTAGAGTCTACGCTCTCTCACGACTCGACTCGATCTGAATTTTATTGCGGATTTTCGGACGTCGGTGAAGATGTGTCGGTCCTCGAAAAATCGCTCCACGTACGTCCGGTACCTCGCAAGAAAAATAAGAGAGAGAACGTAAGAGACTGACTCAAAAATAAATAAAAAATAAAACAAGAAAATAAATGCTTAAAATAAAATAAAAATAAATGCAGGAAAAATGGATTTTATACAGTGAAGATTCAGGGATCAGCCTACTCGAATAAAGAAAACCGAACAAAAAATTTTTAGACAAAATCTAAGTCGTTTACCTCCCGGCAACGGCGTCATCTGGCGGGCCCTAAATATACCCTGCTTAATTTGCATGAATTATCGTGCGTTTAAAAAAATGTGTCGTTTTGTTGTAGGCGGGCAATTGGAATCGGTCAAGAAATAACCATAATTAATTAATTCAATTTTCAATTGCATGGTTTTTGTTTATTTTACTTAGGCAAGTCCCAAGGTCAAACTCAAGGAGACAAAGAAACAACCTGGAAATTTGTCTATCAAAGTTCGAATACGATTTTCGAGACGTTTTTTTTTGTATTTTTAATGCAAGTTTGGAATGCAAAATGCAACTTTGGTCGATTTTAAGGACTAGAAGATGAATATCAATCAAGCGATGTCCGAAAAATATGAAACTTGGCCAAGATGACAATTATGATGAAATAATACACTGTAATTTTTTTTTGGAATTTTTGAACGCAAAATAAATATTTTATGGATTTATGAAGGCAAACACAATGAATTTCAATAATTAATTATAATAAATATTAAACCTAATTATTTCCAAGAGATAAAATTATCCAAGATCTATCACTAGGTGATTGATCTCAGAAAAATCCTAAACCTCAAAAATACTTGATTTAATACCTACTAAAAATTAAATATTGAAATATGCAAAATGATTTTTATAAGGCAAATTATGCATGGAAATGCAAATCTTTTTGGGCACGATGTAACATAGAACTAATTCTTCAATCCATGAATTTTTTGCAATTTTCAGAGCAATGGTTAATTAGTTATGTCTTTCCAAGCACATAATGGGTAAAATATACAATTTTACACAAAAATATTAATTATTAATTAACCACAGATCACAAAAATGTTCAGCACATGCCATATTGTAGATAATTAGTAAGAACAAAGTGTTATTTTCGAATAATGAAAATGTTGCCATGTAGAGGTCTGATACAAAGGGGGAATACAGGGTTATAACTGCAATAATATAAAATCAAATAATGTGGAAAAAGTAGAATAGGGTTGAAATGTAATTACCTAAACACCGGAGGGTGTTATTGCAAAACGGCCAGAGGGGTACGTGCTACGTGGTGGGGGTGTCTCCGTAAATAACGGAACTTGGAGGGGCGTTTTGCAATTTACCCAACAGTTACGTACGCAGCACGTGACCCTGGATAGGGCTGGAGGTGTTCCCCCGACGCAAGTGCCTCACACGTGCGTGGGGGCCTCGGGCCTCTCTCCCGGTGGTATGCGGCCGACGGACAGGCAGAGGGGGCGCGAAGGGGCTCTAGGCGAGGCTGCTCCTAGGACGGTCGTGCTCCCGCGGCAGTAGGGGCAGAGAGCACAACAGAGGAAGAATGGTGGTGTTGTGGAGCGGGGGAGGTGGAGCAGGGCTTCGTCGATGTAAAGGAAGGCTGACGTCGACGGACGAAGATGCGATGCTTGACGTGTGGCTGGAGTTGGGGAAGACGAAGGTTGTTGATGAAGCTCCTGGAAGTTAGCAACGGTTGTAGTCAAGGACGGAGATAATTCAGCACAGTGGTCGATGAAGATGGAGCTTGCTGGAGTGCGTTGACGGTGAGGCCCCTGATGGTTGCATGGGATGAAGGGAGTGGGATTACGGGGGATATTTCTCGGAGGCTAAAGAAGGTGGTCGATGGAGTCGAAGTTGTCGTTGGCTCAATGGCGATGGCCGGAGCTAAAGCAGCAGGCTCGAAGGTCATTCTGCAATGAGGCACCAAGCCTCGGACCATGCCGGAGAAGAAGGAGGTCGGGTTGTCACCCCGAGCCCCGTTCTTGCGTGCAGTCCGCGGATGGGGGCTAGCGGAGCAGCGGCTATGGTATAAATAGGAGGAGGAGTAGGCACCGACTACGGCAGGAAGGGGGAGATGATTCGAATCACGGAGATTTCTTGATGGAGATCTGATTGGGGCGAGAGGGATTCGTGGGGGAGAGGGCGGTGCTTCGATTAGGGAAGTATTGGAGGAGATATTCGTGGGGCGGATGGTGGATCGGAGATGAGATCCGACGATGGAGAAGATCGCGGCAGTAGTGAGATTTGGGGGCGCTGCCATGTGATTGAGAAAGGGGGAGGAAAGGGATAAGGTACAGAAGCCGTCCGATCGGCCGAGATCGGACGACCCTGATCTCACCGCATTGCAGCAAGAGGAGAGGCCGGCGGAGCATGTGGAGGGCACGTATGCGGGAGGCACGTGCTCCGCACGTGCGAGTATTTTTCATTTTTTTATAAAAAACGAGAATAAATAAGGCAAAATGGGTGACATGTGGCGGCTCCAGGAGCTGCCATGTGTCAGCCCCACAAAAATCAAAATATAAAAACATTGATAAATATGTAAAAAAATAATAAATGACCTCGAATCAAAAAAAAATTTCACGAAAGTTGCTTGTCATGATGAGATCTACAACTTTTATGAAGACACCAAAACCAAAATCGATCATTTGTATAAAGAGATATTTTGGGGTATCCCATGTACATAGAATACCTTGATTCTTGGGTTTTATATTTTTTTATCATTTCTAAACAAGATAAAAATTTGTAAAAAATATGATAAAATCAAAGATAAATATTTACACATTAATCTAATTTTTTTTGGATTTTTATTTTGTAGGAAAAAGAAGAAATATAATAAAATATGGAAAAGACAGTTTTTGTACAGACAGTTAGTGAAGACTCGGACTCAGTTAGTTTCTTTGATTTCAAGCTCAGTTTGGATTTGAATTTTTGTGTATTTTAATAAAACTTTTATCAAAGAAAATAAATGAAAAAGAATTAAAATATAAAGAGTCAATTACGTACATAAAATAATAGGTAAAAATCGCTAAAATACCAAATGTTCACAAGAGGCTCAAAACCCAGCTTTCGCATATGAGCTCTGATTCACTTGAGCTTGGTCTTGTTTTGGAGGTATTTGAATGTACATTTGTTTTTAAGAATTAATGCGAAAGCTGGGTTTTGAGCCTCTTGTGAATCAGAGCTCAAAGTATAGGGGGATTAATTGTGTATTTGGCTTCTTATTTTTTGCAATAATAAGTGATAGAACGCAATTCTTATCAAAACATGCATGAATGCTAATTATGTAGAATTAATGAAGAAATGTCAATGATTTTTAGGGATCTGAGCTTAATCATTCATTTTTAGAGTGATGAATCTGAGATTCATAATCCCCCTATACTTAAACCATACTCATCCCTGAGCATCAAAAGAAATGCCATGAGGTGAAATGAGATTGGGTTCCATACCAAGACCATAAAAATGGAACTAGACATAACCTTTGGATTATTAGTGTGGTGGAGCTTCTGTGAGACTTAAAATTTTTAAAATCAACAGCCTTCAAGTTCTACACATCATTGTCACAGTTTCGGCTCAGAAGTTATCTTAGATCAATCCTCCTCCCAAAGCATACCCCATGAACATTGAGAAATCAACTCATGTCTGTGAAAAGTTTTAGCTCTTCCCATCCAGAATGTTGGACTACCATGCAAACCTCCTCTCCAGTAACTCATCCTCGGGGAGTCAGGTATTTCCTTCTAAGGTCTGTCGTGTTGTGTTCACAATCGGAATGGGGGAGAATTTAGAAGAAGGAGAAAAAAACTGGAGGGTGGCCAGTGTAGTCAACTCTCCTTGTGAAGCTGGCCAGTTTAGCCAAGTCTGCACCAAGATCTGTAGGTTTCCTTGAAGCTTGGACCTTTTTGGTCAGATGTTTATTTAGTAGTAGGCTTCTTTGAATTTAGATTTTTGGTAGCTCTGCATAGATCTTGTTGTGCCCTACGGATATAAAATCTTTTTTTTTCGTACATGGTTTGGGGTCTTAGAAAAAATTGTGCACAGCCATCCATCCCTTTTACGAGGCTCTATTTCAACCCACACTCCGATCTTTAGATGTCCACGCTACCAGAAAAGAAACTCACACAACCTTCCAACACCCTGTCTGAGTTGAGCTAAGTGCATAGTGAGAGAGTATAAATTAATTCCCTATTCCAGAGTCGTACCCAGAATGAAGAGACCATGTTAGATACTAAGAGTCAAACGATGTACATTGTCATGTGGAACTGGAAGAATTAAGTCATAGACCTCAAGTTTCTAAAATTCTATTTCTCGATGAAGTTCCTCTGAAAATTAGGTGGATTAAGGTCAAGTCCAGACCACTCTCGATTTCTGCTCATAGCTTGGTTCAGAACCCAAGGACTTTTCACATATGCAAATGCATGTAATATTGGATGAAGTGCAGGTGTGTGAAATGCTGACACATTTTTTGTGTTTTTTTCTTTTTTTTCTTTTTCCTTTTTCCTTTTTTGCAAGGGATTTTTTTCGAGATTTTTTTATACAAAAATGAATAAGAAGCCCTTTTTCAAAAAATTTTGGTTAGACATAGTTAGTGTTAGTAGCAAAACTCTTTTTCCTTTTCTTTTTATTATTTTTTTGTTGTTTTTTTTCAACTTAGTTACCCACCATGTAAATACATATAGACTTACGCGAAAGTACAAGCTATGAGTAAAATATATACACAGTATGTATACACACCCCCTATACTTAGCGAGTGTTGTGTCCTCAGAGCACAAGAAGCATGGAGAAGACATAGCTCGGGCTAAGCGTAAGAGAGTGAAAAAGAAAAAAAAAGATTGAACGGTTTGCCCCCTATACTTAGGCTGTGAACAGTCTAAGTATAGAAGAACAGAGGAAATGAGGCGGTCGGGATATGTGAATGAGGAGAGTATATACAGATGGGTATTGGTTCCCCCTATACTTAGGCTCTGGTCAGCCTAAGTACGAAAGAAGGATAGAAATGAGGCGATCGTGAGAAGGAGTTTGATGAGGGAAATGGTATATACAGATGGCATCGGTCCCCCCCGTACTTAGGCCTTGGCCTAAGTAGAGGAAGATGTACAAGGAGACCGATGTGGTTGGGAGGGAGGGTGGGTAGCCGATAATTAAGGTGGTTTTCAGCCGATCTTTTTGTGAGCATGTGGTGGGAGGTCGTAATGATAAGACGGAGATGAAGCATATGATTCGTAACCATTATCAGTGTTATCCTCAGCGAAATCATGCTGGATAGTAGATGACGCATATGAGTCAGATGAAAGATAACCATCATGGGAGTTATCATCAGAGGAATAGTATTTGAAAGTGGACGCTCTCCAGATATTCTTGTCTTTTAGTTTCCTCAGTTGTTTTCTTATAATTTGTTCCTTCTTGGGATCAAGCGATTCCTCGGATGAATACTCTGAAGCACCAGTCTCAGTCATCTCATAAGAAATTATTCCAGTGTATTTAATGAAACCAGGAGAATCGGCTTTGGATGAATAATAGTGAGGAACGAGAGTGTGGAACCCCTCTCGGATGTAGGTACACGTTTACAACACTTTCACTACATTATATTTGCTAGAGATCTCACAAGCTATTTAAAATGTGGGGAAAATCCGTGCGTTTCTGCCATGACATTCACATTCAGATAAATATACCACATAGACAAGTAGAACAAGTGCCACCACCATTTCATTTCATAAGTTTTCATATAATTAAAACATGTACAAGAAGTACGCTAGTACATACATACAGTATTCCCAAAATTTTGTAAAGAAGAGAAGGGGAAGCATTTACATTATGAATCGAACAAAAGCTAAGACAAAAGTATATGTACTGTCTGGTATATACCCTATCGCATGGAATCATCAACAACTACTAGGCAGCAGGCTCCTTGCCTGCCAAAACATGTTAGGAACAAAGAGGCATCAATGGTTGCTGATACTTCCCATAATCATATTATATAAAAAGTATTTAAAGTGGTTGAAAAAGAAGCAAGTGGAAAGGCAAAAACATCTAAAATTTTCATCTACTTGCAATTGTAAAAAAAATGTTTTCAAGTTGCTTGTATGCGCCTCCCATGCTCACCCATTATCACAACATTTCCCCTATACAATATATTTATATTGTAATTAATTGTTCATAAGTGTATGGGTGTCTATATATACTCTCATATTATTATACTCATATTATTTCAAATCAAGTTTTACTATAGTCAATTCCAATCAACTCAACTTTGATTGTAATTTCTCCAACTCTCAATTGTAACTGTCTCAGATGTAACCGTGGATGACTTAGACGTAGACATGGATGATTTGGATGTAGAATCACCAAGTCTGCTGGCGAAAGAAAAACTCAAGCGGTGAGGTAGCCTACAAATGGCTCTTCCGTCTCACCCTCTAATTGGAAGTGCGGTCCAATAGAGGGATAGGTCTACTCCAAAACTACGCCACTGAAACGGGTGAGAGAGACTCTCCGGAAAAGTCGCTCTAGAAATTGGCCTGACTAGTACGGGAAAACGAGCTCGTATTAAAAACTAAAAACCGAGGATCCCCCGCATGGGTTTCCTAAAATAGAGGGTCAGCAGACTGATCAAAAGTCGGGATCCCAGCGAGGCATAAAAACACTGCGAGCTCACGTAAAACCCGAAGAAGGGACTGGGATCTTAGACCCGTGCACTTAGCGGTCGCTGCCCTAACTGGTCTTCCTATCTCCCGCCCAGTTGAGGGTCACCGCGCCCTCGCATAGTCAGGTGTAAGGTTCATCGTGACCGGCATTCTAATTCATAAGTCATTACTGATTCATGATTTTCATCACCTGTTTGACAGCTCATTTCTTTCCCAATTCTTTCTATGGTTAATCATACAATCTAGGTCTCTTGGTTAACTATCTTATTGATAGTGATTTATAGATAGCAGAGTATATCTAAGAATGATTTCATGTAGATGATCATTCTTTGAAATCTCAAGCTATCATAGATGATATAATCATAACTGAGATGTTTACTGGGATAATGGCTCAGTATATGTTAATTACTTGTTGGCATCTAAAAGGAGGCATCCATACCTATACATATATCTTAATTTATTTATTTATCTCATAATTTAGATGCATGTTTATTGTTATAGATTATTTCAATCACTTATATGAAAATCCCAATATTCTATTTTAGACAATTTAGAATGTAAGGAAAGCATATTAGATTGAGGAAAATTTAAGCTGGAATTTTATCATATATAAAAAGAAATAATGTGGAACATTAAATTGATTTTTAAAGTTAGAATAACAGATTGCTCTTCATAATATCTAGATTATAAATGTTCTTATTTCCATAAAACAAAATCATACTGACACAATTTTATTGATCATAATATTCAAATGGAAATGCACTTGTTAGGCAAAAGCGAAGAAAATCTGATGCATGCACCTGCGATTTAATTCACCTGTGTAATGCTCCAAACATACTAATTGTAACTATTTCTATTATATACTAAGTAGTCTTAAATCTTTTGAGGTGCTAAGATATTGTTCTATCAAAAGTTTATTTATTAAATTATGACATTTGTAGACAACATAAGTCTAAGGTTACGAACTGGAAATTCCAGGGAAGGCTATGCTGGTGAGAAATTATGATTATCAAAATCTCTAGTTTATCTAAAATTCCTTTTACCTCAATCTATCTCAAGTTTTAGTTTAGTTTGAATAACATATTGGTCTTGAAGCAACACCATATAAATCTATCCATCGAATCCCTTGTCACAGTAGCCCTCCACAGAATTCCTAAAGGGATTTCTTGTACCATTTCACACATCCTCAAATGTTATTCCAGCTAGGACTCCTAGGTTTCATGCAATAGAGCCCAGCCATGCATATCTACCTTGACCAGAATTTGTGTGGGACATAAAACCCAATATTAGATTGAAAATAGTTATAGATACATGAATTAAAAAAAAGAGGGGAATTTGGATTATACATGTAGAGCAGTAAAGAGGGAAGAGAAGGACTGTGCAGTTCTTTCATCCGATAAAAAATATTGTAGATTCAACTTTAAATCAGAATTTGATTACTCAAGTCATGCAAATCAATTGCAAGGAACCCTTATGGAACTCAAATCCAGCAGCACAACAGGAAATCAAGGCGAATGTCATGCCTGGCAGCAATAGAAGGGACATAGGAATGTACCTTGGTTTCTCTCACAATTTGGAGATGAAATGAAGAGTATCAACTCTCTAATTGTAAGGAGAAACAGATTCTTGAGCTTCTAGACAATGGCTTGCTAATGGGAGTGGTGGCCCTAGGACATGCAGCAACTTTAAGAGGAGAAGGAATCAGCAGCTCCAGCAAATGTAGATGAAATGGCGGTTGTGGTTGTACCAGATTCCAGAATTTGGAAGAGAAATTCTGAATCTCGGTTGGGATTTTTAGAAGGAAAATATGGTATAAATGGGAGAGAAAACAGGGAAAAGATAGAGGAGGAAGAGTCACGGTTGGAGTTGGAGTGATATTTATAGGGAGCAAGTGGAGCTTAATTGATTTCCAAATGGACTCTCAAAGATGCCAAGTGGGGATAAATTAAAGAAGCCAAGTGTTGTTGATAAATAAGAGCCAACTATGACTCCCTGCATTCTGCTACAGTAGAAAAAACTTAAATTTTTTTTTTGATTCATTTATTTGAGATGTTAAGGAAAGTCCGTATAGGCACCTCGGTTGTTGGTTTTTGAAACGCAATAGGTCGTCAGCACCAAGATGTATCGTGATCTATGTCAACATTTCTGGTGGGATGGAATGAAGCACGATGTGGCACAGCATGTCAGCAGATGCATGACCTGTCAGATGGTCAAGGCCGAGCACAGGAGACCACCGGGATTACTGCAGTCTCTCTCCATTCCCGAGTGGAAGTGGGAGAGCATTTCTATGGATTTTATCACAGTTCTGCCGAAGACACCAGGTGGCCATGATTCAATTTGGGTCGTTGTTGATAGGTTGACCAAGTCAACCTATTTCATACATGTCAACACGACTTACGCTCCATCTAGATTGACAAAACTCTATGTGCAGAATATCCTCAGGCTACATGGTATACCACGAGAGGTAGTGTCGGACAGGGATTCGAGGTTTACTTCGCAGTATTGGCATCAGTTCATGTCAGCACAATAGACAGAACTGAAGAAGAGTTCTGCATATCATTCACAAACTGACTGACAGAGTGAGCGCACCATACAGGCACTCGAGGATTTACTTCGCGCATGCTCTTTGGAGTGGAAAGGGTCCTGGAAGGATCATCTTCCATTGGTTGAATTCACATACAACAACATCTATCATTCCAGTATCGGCATGGCACCATTCGAAGCCCTATACGGGCAAAGATGCCTCATACCTCTCAGTTGGCGTGAGGTAGGTGATCATGCTCTCTATTCCATAGATCTCTTGGAGGAGACCGGCAAGAACTGTTGATCTTGTGAGACAGAGGCTTCTGACAGCACAAAGCTGCCAGAAGAGCTATGCAGATCGTCGAAGAAGAGATTTAGAGTTTCAGGCATCCAATTTTCTTCTCTTTCTTTTATTACGAATTTAACTTAATCTCATACTAATGATATTCCTATAAATTATAGGTTGGAGATTGGGTATTTTAGCGAGTATCTCCCATGAAGGGAATACAGAGATTTGGTGTTCGTGGCAAGCTGGTGTCGCGATATGTTGGACCATTTGAGATTCTAGCTCATGTGAGGAAGGTTGCATACCGAGTAGCCCTTCCTCCACATCTATCTACTATTCACGACGTCTTCCATGTATCCAACTTGAGAAAGTATGTGCACGACCCACGACACGTCATCAGCTACAAGAATTTGGAGGTAGAGCCTGATTTGACATATGAGGAGATGCCAGTGCAAATAGTTGACAGTGTTGTGAAGAAACCTCGCAGCAAAGAGATTCCATTGGTTAAGGTGTTGTGGAACCGGTAAGGTGTCGAAGAGGCGACGTGGGAGATCGAAGCCAACATGCGGGCAAGATACACGCAACTTTTCTCAGGTACTCAATAAAACAAGCACTTTAATTATTTACATGTTAAAAGGCTTGTTTTTCTTTTGAGGATTTTATGAGTTCAAAACCCTTTTAGGATTTTATGGCCACTTGGAATCCAAACAAGATACCTAATAACCTTGGCTCGAGTCTCGAGGGCGAGACTCCCTTTGAGGTTTTTATATATTTGTAACATCCGGGATCCACGTAAACCCGAACCCGATCCGATTAGGGTCCGATTAACCCAATAAAGTTATCTGGCAACATTAGACAACCTAAAACTATCAATTCATCGTGAATCAAAAGTCATTTGGGTGAAATCGATCAAAAATCGATCGCATCGTGATGCATGCCCGAAAAAGCCGTGACGAAAATTCAAAAACCATGAAGTGAACGGAGACCGCCATAAAATCCGATTCGATAAAACAAGACCAACGGAATCGACCATTCGTCAGTCGGAGGTCGTTTAGTATTTTAAATTCACAAATAACCAAAGTGTATCTCGAAAATTTCGGGTGTTCAAAACCCGATCGAAAGTATATCAATATTATACTCCTTTTGATCGACATTCCAAGATGGTCAAAATGAGTATAATATTGATATACTTCCGATCGGGTTTTGAACACCCGAAATTTTCAAGATACGTTTTAGTTTGGATTTAAATTTTGTGAATTTAAAATACCAAACGACCTCCGATTGACGAACGGTCGATTCTGTTGGTCTTATTTTGTCAAATCGAATTTTATGGCAGTCTCGATTCGCTTCGTGATTTCTGAATTTTTGTCGTGGCTTTTTCGGGCACGCATCACGATGTGATCGGTTTTTGATCGATTTCGCCTGAACGACTTTTGATTCACGATGAATTGATTGTTTTAGGTTGTATAATGTTGCCAGATAACTTTATTGGGTTAACTGGACCCTGATCGGATCGGGTTCGGGTTTACGTGGATCCCAGATGTTACAGGGAGTCGTCCAACAGGAGTCGATGTTTAGATCCTTGCTATGATATGGTTTTAGGACTGTCGAACAGACCTCACTCATGTAGATTATCTTTTCCAGACCTGATGAGGGATCATCAAACGATTCCTCTTCCGAAAGGTCAAAGGTGACTTTCTTTTTAGATGAAGAAGTAGTCATTTTATTTCGTGAAGGTGTTAGTCCTAGGAGTGAGGTGTTGACACTTGAGTTTCTAGATGAATAACCATTGAAATTTTTCTCCTTGCTCGGTGTATGTCTCGCTTATTTATTCTTAGTTTTCTTATTGTTGGTGCACTCCTGAGTTAGAATGATTTGGTCAAGGTAGTCAGAGTAGGTTGACTCAGGGTGAGCCCATGCATATGTCCCAGGATCATATACGAAACATTTTTCCAGAGAAGCAGGAAATGGAATAGTAGGGAGAGTCTTTGCATGTTCGTTCTCAATTAACTCGATGTTGGAGCATTCCTGTGTCAGTTTGATTTGATCAAGGTAGTCAGAGAAGGTTTCGGCCGACTCAGGGTGCGCCCATGCATAAGTCTCAGGATCATATGAGTCATATACTCGATTTTCCATAGTAAGAGCAGTTGGGAATGGAACAAGAGGTAGAGTCTCTAAACCAATAGTCTCATCAACAATCGTTATCTCAGGTGTAGCAACGGGGTAGGGCTCATCTACCGCTTGATGGTTACGGTTGTCGAGGGCTTCGTGCGTTGCCTCATAAAATCGTGGTTCCTCAAAGACTAGGTGAGATCAAAGTGCTTTCAACGCTGTAAAATTGATTTCCCGAGTCTCATACTCAATAATTGCCTTAGCCAATGCTAAGAATGGCTTTCCGAGAATAATTGGAGACTGGGTGAATTCTCCTTGAAGCTCAATATAAATGATCGTGAAGTCTACTTTGAGCAGAGCACCTTGGAATGTAATGATGACCGAAATGGTTCCTCTGGGTTGCTTAATTATTGATCGATCAGCCAATTGAATGATCTCTCGTATCTTCCTGATAGGTCTGAGTTTGAGATTGTTAAATACATAGGTCAGGATGATATTAATTGGTGAGTCGTCATCGATTAGAGCATGGGTAAATATTGTCTCTTTGATTCCACATTCAAATCTGGGCAATCGCTTCACTATACGGCTTTTGATTTTTCTCCTCAACACCAAGGAGGAGGCCATTGACAAGATATGTCTTTCAGTCTTTGTTCTTGTCATGTCCGACTTTTTCATCGTTAATTTGTCCATTACAAATCCTTTAAGGTCAGAGAAGTGTTCAATGGTATGTATAAAGGCAAGTTCAAAAATCAATCTTTTCTCCAGTGCTTCCCGTAAAGCAGGATCCAAATTCTTCAGATCTTCTTCAGTTTCATTTTTATGAATTTTTCTTGTTTTTTGATTTTTTTGGTGTTTTCGATGTGGTGTTTTCCGTAGATGATGAGGGATAAGAGTCAGGGTCAGAATCGGAGCCATCCTTAGGGAAGTAATATGCAGAAGTGTCACAATCAGAGTTATTCCTAGGGTGAACATATTCTCTAGGTTTCTGAATATCCTCATAATTTTCAATATGAGGTCCAATCTTTTTCTCATTCATTTTTATATCCGAGCTACCAGAGAGTGAAATTAGTCGGTCAACAATCTTTCTAAATCTATCCTCCATTAAATCAAATCTCTTATTTATCCTCGAAATATCATCTTAAAAAATCTTTTCATGATCAATCATGGGAGCAGTTGGTGTATGTTCTTATATTCGAGATCCAGTCATTTCATCTTACATTTTCATGTTTGAGCTGAGAGGAGAGTCTTTGGGATTATCCAATATATGATCATTATTTTCTGAAAATTTCTCCTCAAAAATTATGGAAGGAGTCCTCTCAGTGGAAGGATTTTGTGGGAATCTGTAGGTCTAATACTCAACATGTCGTGACTCGGGAAGGTAATGCTGGTTTGAGGAGTCTACTTCCATGGTCATGATTGATCGTATCCTCAAATAATGGAGTCATGCAGGGTTCATATGTGTCGATATCATATGTTTCTTCCTATGTATGTGTAGGCTGATCGAAGGAGCGGTATTCGGGTTGGTCAATAAGGATTTGATCGACGCAGTTAATCAAACACTAATGATCCTTAGGTGCGAGCCTCTCCATCTGGTGTGATCGGGTTTGGTCTCTCGGCCAATCATGAGCCTTAAAAGTGATTTGATCTTGAAATAGTTTATTAGTTTCAGCTAGAAATCGAGAATAAAACGGTTCAGTCCAGGATGGTAAGTGATCATGTATGGTCACATGTGGTGGAGGTGAAAAATATAATGCTTTGATCGGATGATTCGAGTAGAATGGCTTGGAATTCAATGAGGGGACCGCATTTATCCGAGAGAGAAAGTCTTCTGCAACTGTTGGAGGATTCCGTGAAGAAGAGGATTTAGATGATTTGGGCCTGACCAAGACAAATTCATTTTCATAATATGGATCAGATTGGTACTCGGACCATTGTCTTGTTTTTATCAAAGGAGATTGATGATGAATCGACATGGTTGATCTCGGTGCAAGTGCACAGGATATTCAAAAGAAATTTTTATGAAGGAGATTGACGGCACAAAAGTGTGGCTTTTGATCTTCAAAATCGGTTCACACACCAATGCAAACACAAATAAAACCTTATGTTCACCAACTCACACAATGAATCCGTAAGAGTTGAACAATTATCTTTTAAATTTTAGTTGGTGATAAGACAATCTTGGAAAATAATTAGCGAGCTATTAGGTGCTGAAAATATTCTTAAAGACTGGCCTGAATTCTTACGACTAGTTGAGCCTACTTTCATCTAGTATGAGTATAAGTACGGACCGTAAAACGGCTACCCGTGTTACTTAAGGACGGAGCCTTACGCATTGTCCTTTAAACCACCCACTCTGCTAAGGAAATCTAGACCGTTTACCGCCTACCCGTAGATCCTCACTGAGAAGTAGCTAATCATTTTTATAGAATCAGTAGTCAATATGAAAATTCGGATTTGGTCTCTAACCTTAAGTGTCGTCTCTCGCTCACTCAGAAATATTAAATGCATCCAAGGTCCGGGTTGGTCTCCCGCAAAATTTCTTGATTTATGGGTTAATTAAAATCGACTATATTTATCAGTCCCAATTTTTATTAAGTGATCCCTAAAAATTTAAGGTGAGCACAAATGCACGTCTACCGTCTAGTACCAATTTCCTTTTAAGCTTATGTGACAAAACAGGATGGAGAAATTCGGGAAAAGCCGATGTACGCAAAAAAAATGATGTATGCTCAGATAGAAGACTTACAGTGATTCCTCGCAATCTCCATGCGAGATGCAATAACAAGAATTGTAAATTTTAATCTATATGAATGCAAGCCGATGAAAAACCGCACCTAGCAGAAAGTTCTATTAGCCAAGAAGAAATGAGTTAAATTTTTGACTAAGTTGAACGATCTAATGTGCGTCTCGATTAGAGTGAAGTGTGGTCCTAGGTTCTACGAGCACAATCAAAAATTATAGAAGCTCTAATAGCTGTATGTGCAGGTCTATCCTTAGCGCCACTCAAGTCAGGCCCCACCCTCACCGGAGATTGAAACAGGCCACGACACACCACAGAAAAAGTTTGAGGTCTTGTTACACACGCGAGAGTCCAAATGGACACCGCTATAAATGAGCAATTAATTACAAAAAATAAAATTGTAGAAAATAAAATCCTAGATTCTACGCTCTCTCACGGCTCGACTCGATCTTAATTTTATTGCGGCTTTTCGGGCGTCGGTGAAGATGCGTCAGTCCTCGAAAAACTGTTCCAAGTACGTCGGGTACCTCGCAAGAAAAATAAGAGAGAGAATGTAAGAGAGTGACTCAAAAATAAATAAATAAAAAGGTTCTTATCAGTTGTGCCCCTCTGAGATATTGCAATTTCTATTATGCCCCTCCCTTTTTTGGAATATCAGTTAATGTCCCTACCTTCTTGCAAAATTCACAGTTCTGCCCTTTTATAATATCAGTTATGCCCCTACTTTACCTTAATATAAGGGAACAACTGTGAATTTTGCAAGAAGGTAGGGGCATAACTGATATTCCAAAAAAGGAGGGGCATAACTGAAATTGCAATATCTTAGAGGGACATAACTGATAAAAATCCAAAAATAAAACAAGAAAATAAGTGCTGAAAATAAAATAAAAATAAATGACGGAAAAAATAGAATTTATACAGTGAAGATTAAGGGGTCAGACTACCCGAATAAAGAATTTCGAACAAAAATTTTTTAGACAAAATCTAAGTTGTTTGCCTCCCCGACAACGGCGCCATCTGATGGGTCCTAAATATGCTTTGCTTAATTTGCATGAATTATCGTGCATTTAAAAAAATGTGTCATTTTGTTGTAGGTAGGCAATCGGAATCGATCAATAAATAACCACAATTAATTAATTCAATTTTCAATTGTGTGGTTTTTGTTTATTTTACTTGGGCAAGTCCCAAGGTCGAACTCAAGGAGGCAAAGGAACAACCTAGAAATTCATCTATCAAAGTTCAAGTACGATTTTTGAGATGGTTTTTTTTGTATTTTTAATGCAAGTTTGGAATGCAAAATGCAACTTTGGCCGATTTTAAGGACTAGAAAATGAATATCAATCAAACGATGTTCGAAAAATATGAAACTTGGCCAAGATGACAATTATGATGAAATTAATGCACCGTGATTTTTTTGGAAGTTTTGGATGCAAAATAAATATTTTATGAATTTATGAATGCAAACACAACGAATTTCAATAATTAATTATAATAAATATTAAAACTAATTATTTCCAAAAGATAAAATTATCCAAGATCGATCACTAGGTGATGGATCTCAGAAAAATCCTAAATCTCACAAATACTAGATTTAATACCTACTAAAAATTAAATATTGAAATATGCAAAATGATTTTTATAAGGCAAATTACGCATGAAAATGCAAATCTTTTTTGGCAGGATGTAACAAATAACTAATCCTTCAATCCTTGAACTTTCAGCAATTTTCAGAGCAATGATTAATTAGTTATGAATTTCCAAGCACATAATGGGTAAAATATGCAATTTCCCATGAAAATATTATTTATTAATTAACCACAGATCACAAAAATGTCCAGTACATGCCATATTGTAGAAAATTAGTTAAAGAATAAAGTGTTATTTTTTAATAATGAAAATGTTGCAATGTAGGGGTCTAATACAAAGGGGGAACACAGGGGTATAACTGGAATAATATAAATAAAATAATGTGGAAAATACAGAATAGGGGTTGAAATGTAATTGCCTAAAATCCGAAGGGTGTTATTGCATGCGCACGTGCCCTCTGTGGTGGGGGTATCTCTGTAGATAGCGAAACTTAGAGGGGTGTTTTGCAATTTACCTAGCGGTCACGTGCGTAGCACATGACCCTGGATATGGTTGGAGGTGTTCCCCTGACGCACGTGCCTCGCACGTGTGTGGGGGCCTCAGGCCTCCCACCTGGCGGTATGCAGCCGACGGATGGGCAGAGGAGGGCGCGAAGGGGCTCTGGGCAAGGTTGCTCCTGAGACGGTCGTGCTCCCATGGAAGTAGGGGCGTAGAGCACAGACAAAGGAAGACCGGTGGTGTTGCGGAGCGGGGGAGGTGGAGCAGGGCTTCGTCGATGAAAAGGAAGGCTGATGTCGGCGGATGAAGATGCGATGCTTGACGTGTGACAGGAGTTGGGGAAGACGAAGGTTGTCGATGAAGCTCCTGGAAGTTGGCAGCAGCTGTAGTCGGGGACGGAGATAATTCAACACGGTGGTCGATGAAGATGGAGCTTGCTGGAGTGCGTTGATGGCGAGGCTCCTGATGGTTGCGTGGTATGAAGGGAGTGGGATTACGGGGGATATTGCTCAGAGGCTAAAGAAGGTGGTCGTTGGAGTCGAAGTTGTCGTTGGCTCAAAAGGTGATGGCCGGAGTTGAAGCAGCAGGCTCGGAGGCCGTTCTGCAACGAGGCGAAAGCCTCGAACCACGCCAGAGAAGGAGGATGGGTTGTCACCCCGAGCCCCGTTCTTACGTGCAGTCAGTGGATGGGGGCTGGCGGAGCAGCAGCTATGGTATAAATAGGAGGAGGAGGAGGTGCCGGCTATGGCAGGAAGAGGGGAGATTATTTGAATCGCAGAGGTTGCTTGATGGAGATCTGATTGGGGTGAGAGGGATTCGCGGGGGACAGGGCGGTGCTCCGATTAAGGAAGTGGCGGAGGAGATATTCGCGGGCGAAGGGCGGATCGGAGATGAGATCTGATGATGGAGTATATCGCGAAGGTAGCGAGATTTTGGGGCGTCTCCATGTCATTGGGAAAGGGGAGGAAAGGGACGAGGTACAGGAGTCATCCGATCGGCCGAGATCGAACGACCCTGATTTTGCCACATGGTAGTAAGAGGAGAGGCCGGCGGAGCACGTGCAGGGCACGTGTGCATGAGGCACGTGCTCCACACGTGTGAGTCTTTTTTTAATTTTTTATAAAAAATGAGAATAAATAAGGCAGAAAATGGGTGACACGTGGTGGCTCCAGGAGCTGCCACGTGTCAGCCCCACAAAAAGTCAAAAAATAAAAACATTGATAAATACGTAAAAAATAGTAAATGACCTCGGATAGAAAAATTTTTCGCAAAGTTTGCTCGTCTCGATGAGACCTAAAACTTTTACGAAAACACCAAAACCAAAATCGATCGTTTGTGTAAAGTGATATTTTGGGGTATCCCATGTACATAGAATACCTTGATTTTAGGGTTTTATAATTTTTTTGTCATTTTAACCAGATAAAAATCCGTAAAAAATTATGATAAAATCAAATATAAATATTTACACATTAATCTAATTTTTTTAGGATTTTTATTAAGTAAGAAAAAGAAGAAATAAAATAAAATACGGAAAAGACAATTTTTATATAGACAGTTAGTGAAGACTCGGACTCAGTTAGTTTCTTTGATTTCAAGCTCAGTTTGGATTTGTATTTCTGTGCATTTTAATAAAACTTTTATCAAAGAAAATAAATGAAAAAGAATTAAAATAAAAAGAGTCAATTATGTACATAAAATAATAGGTCAAAAACTGCTAAAATACAAAATGTACACAAGAGGCCCAAACCCCAACTTTCACATATGAGCTTCGATTCACTTGAACTTGGTCTTGTTTTGAAGGCATTTTAATGTACATTAGTTCAAAAGTGAGTAGGATCTAATCGGACACTGGATGAGGAAGACATCAAGGTTTTAGTCCAGGAATCCTAAAACCAGGGTTTGGGTTTTTGATGCACTTATTTAGGTTATTGTTTTTTTTTTGTATTTTTCATTTATTCTTTTTAATAATATGTACACAATGGAGGTAGTTTCGGGTCATTTGGAGTTAGCATGAATTAGTTAAAAATCAGGGAAGTTAGGCTAAGAACTCTTCTATAGAGTGAATTAATATCGGAACTTTACAGGTCAATTGGACTGTGATTTTTGGCTTCTTATTTTGTGCAATAATAAGCATTAAAATGCAATTCTTATCAAAACATGCATGAATGCTAATTATGCAGAATAAATAAAGAAATACCAATGATTTTTAGGGATCTGAGCTTGATTAGTCATTTTTTGAGTGATGAATCTGAGATTCATCAGCGGTGTGCAATCAACAAAATTGCCCTAAACAATAGCTGTTATTATGCGTGAAGAACCATATGTTAATTATTCAGAAATAAACCCTAGGGTTTGGTCATGGAGACATCTCGGTGCCCACCACAATGGGTCCTGCTAGAGTTGTATGATGCCTCTCTCGACGCGTGGGTTTAAGATCAAATAACTAACATTTATTAATTTGACTTAGATTCAAATGTAAGAAACTATACGCATATAATTCTTATTAGGGTTTGGACCTAATTACCGATTCAAGCGACCTAAAGTCTAGGGGCTCCATGCACATAAAACAAATAAAAATAAAGGCAGAAAACTCAAAACATCGAGAAATAAAATAAAAGAAGGCGGTGAAAACGTGAGAAAACAATGGCGAGGCCCCTAGTTGAACAGACACCCGAGCAATGGACCTCGTTGTGTAGAGTAGAGTCCATAATTATTACAAATAATGATGAATGAATAAATCTCTCTCACACAAAATAAAAGAAAAATCTAAACTAAAAATCTAGCGCTAAGTGGTCTCCTTGCCATGCACGTTGCCTCTCCAATTGGTCATGTGAAGAAGACCAATCTCCGCCTTGCTCGACTGCATCGCCCTCCTAAGAGGTTGTCCTTGCTTGGCGGACCCTCACATCAAACACAACAAAAGACATGTATTTGTGAAAATAAAGTATACACAAGTAAAGGAATAAATGAATCAATAATCATGTACAAAGAATGAATGAATAAGTAAATAAATAAAAGACAAATAATTACAAAATAGTCTACACTATGTTGCTCCACGGCAACGACACCATTTGATAACTAGCTTCTTCCAAACAAGTCTAAAATTGATCCTTATGGAGTGCGAGGATGGAGTGTCGCTGAGGCGACCTGCAAGGAATCCCCAAGTTAATTTATAAGTACCCACAACATATTATAAACAATGAATAATAATGTGAAGCAAAATTTATTATACTCTACAATCCTAAAGTGTATAGCAAGTAAGCATGTAGAGATCGAACTCAGGGAGCAAACCAGGTAACCTATGATTATTTCTAACCAATGTGTATTATGTACATACTTATCTTTTATCCTTTTTATGTGGATTTTTTATTTTATATATTTTTTTTAATTTTGAATAATTAAACATAATAAATATATGTATATAATATATAGAAATAATAGTAATAATAGATGTATAGTATTATATAGATAAATATAGAGATATTCATAGAAAGATAAAGAGAAACATCAAATATACATAAGGACTTTTTTGGGGTTTAAATTTTTAGGGTATTCATTTTGCAATTTTTTGTTTCTTTTAATTTTTGAAAATAAAATAATTAATATATAATATAGTATATAATAATATACGGTATATAGTATATATATGTATAAATGGCTATATATAGTATGTAATACATAAATATAAATATAAATAGCTTAAAAAATAAAAATATTTTTTTGTTGTTTTATTTTTGCAAATGTTTTTGTGATTTTCGTGGTATTTTTTGCATATTTTTATGGGTTTTTAAATAAGCAAAAAATGCAAAACAGGGAATAAATAACATAACCGAATGATTTTTAGACTTGAAAATATTAAATAAGTCTTAAAGTATCCAAAATCATTTTTAGTATATATTATACATAATAAAGAAAATAATAGAAGAAAATTCAATATTTTTTATTTAAAAATAGTTTTTCTTATTTTTACATGTATTGGGTGTTTTCCAATTTTTATGTTTTTCTTTTGAGATTTTTATGTGATTTTTGGTCTGGAGTGATAACATAACATAATAAAGCTAATATTTTTTTTTGAATTTTTAAAGGGGTTTTAATATTTTTGTGATTTTTAAGCTATTATTTTAATTTTAAAAAATAATAAAATGCATAGAAATACAACTTAAAAATCATGGCAATGAAGCACAACATCCAAGGCATACACATTAATTTTTCCAAACAAAACTCAAACAATAGCTATTCTTAGCAAAAATGCCAAGAAAATAAAATTTAATTCACTAGCAAGGATATGGTTGTAAATAAAAATAAATATACATGCATTCGTAATGCCATTACAAAATCCAGAGGCCTATGTGAAAGTTCCGCATAATACATAAAATAACACGCGACTGGAAGGGGCATTTTGCAAATGTACAGAAGTTAAAAGTCCTATATACAATTTTCCCACAAAATTTAATGTTTTTTATACAATTGAATGGACTAAAAATAAAAAAGAAAAATTGACGGGGTATACATGATATTTACCCCAAACTCACATGAGGACCCCATGTAAGTTGAGTCGGCAAGGGTTTAAATGCAAATCCAAGAAAGTATAAGGGTCGTATTGCAATTTTTATACAAATATTTACACTCCAGCACGATGTTCGTATACTAAATAAAAAATAGAAAAAGCAGAGGGGGTTCAGTGAAAATACCCCTTTATTTGCACATGAGTGAACGACTGAATGCACAACACTTACATGATCAACGGTCTAGATGGACCTCTCCTGCTTCGTCGAACTACGCTTGGGATTAGATCCGGCCCCTGATCTAACGGTGGAGGGGGTCGTGATCCAACGCTAGCTGCTGCATCTGGAGAACCTATCTTGATCGAACAGTTCCGGGGTTCCCTCGAAGAACACCCCAAGAACTCCATCGTGGGTTCCTTCATATTGATCCTCCTCTTGGCTCCGATCTACTCTCGTCTAGTGAAATAACGATTTTGTAGAGGGTCGTATGATCTCACAGGGCGAGACCGTAGTCGATGTGTTGACTGCTCCAGAAAACCGCTAAATTCAACATTTAACCCACAATTCAAGATCAAGCAATGAAAATAAATACGGAGTTAAAATTTATTATAACTCAACAGTGGATGTGTATAGTGTGCAAGCATGTAGAGGTCGATCACAGGGAGCAAATGACTAGATTGGGCTATGAAGCACAAAAGATGATTGTAAGTTTGTTTGTCTACATGTTCTTTTTGTGGGATTTTTATTTTTTTTATTTTTTATTTTATTTTTGTTTTATATTTTTGTATTTTGATTTTTAATTTTATGTTTTTATATTTTATTTTTATATTTTTATATTTTTATACTTGTTTTTCTTTTAAAATATATAATATAGCTATATATAGAGAGTATGTATACAAAATAGGCTAGGTTTGATATAAATAATAATAATAGATAAATAAAGAAAATAAAATCTTTTAGGTTTTAAAATATTTGTTTACTATTTTTGTGATTTTTTAAGAATTTTTGCTAATTTTTATATATTTTTACAGTCAAAAATACCCTAAAACATGGTTTAATTAATTAACCGAATATAAAATGGAGATTAAAACTAACAAACAAATTAAAAATATCTCCCAATTAATTTTAATATAACAATAATAATATAAAGAAAAATAGAAATAGAAAATATAATTTTTAGATTTTTATAGAATTTTGTAGATTTTTGAGTGTTTTTATGGTTTTTAAATTCTTAGGGTTTTCTTTTATAATTTTTAGTGATTTTTCTTTTGAAGGTTAAAAATATATAAATAAACAAAATAAATTTTTGAGGGGAATTTTTAGAAATCTTTTTATATTTTTATGGATTTTATAAGCTAGACGGGAAATATTTTAGCTATTTTGGATTTTTAATAAAAAGTAAAAGTCTGAAATTGTAAACTAAAATAAGGGCATGAAAGTACGTGCAATTAAGAGTCAACATCTATTTTTTGGGTATTTTTAGAGGTTAATTGCTATTTAAAATAAATACAAGAAAAAAAGGAACTACATTACTAGGAGGGCATTTTTGTAAATAAAAATAAATCTAGCAGCCTACTTGCAATTTTACCAAAAGTTTACAACGTACACAAAAATATATTGGATTAAATCAAAATATAAAAAACTACGAGGCCTTGCCTGCAAAATGCCCACCTCACGTTGGCGGCCACATGAGGTGAGCTGGCAAGGACTAAAGTGCAGTTATGGAAAGTTGCAGGGCTTTTTAGCAAATATTACAAAATAAAATGAACGGTATAGGAATGTTCATGGATTATTTAATAAATACAAAATAAAGCTTGGTTGTACTTGCAAAATACCCAGTAACCGGTGGAAGGCGACGGGTCAGATTTGGTCACTCATCCACCTGTCGCTTCCTCGTTTACCGATGACGCTTGGGTGTAGATGCTACGATTAGATCTCCAAAGAAGATCGGACAGTTGTAGCTCCAGCAGATCCGACGAACGCTGCTCCTCTCCAAGAATAGGCCCTCATCCAACGACGAGGAGGCGGGTGGACGAACTGGGAAGAACTCTACCAAGGCAAAGTTCCACCGGACAGATCTCGCTACTCTGGCGGTCGTTGATGCTCCAAAATGGCTTAATAGCTTCCTGGAAGGCTAGTGCATCTATCAGGGCTGTCAAAATGGGTGGAGACAAGCCGGAGCGCTGCCACGAGGTCGAGGAAGAATGGCGCTCCAGGTGCTTCGGTGAAGGTCCAAAATCACCCCAGGTGGCGTTCTCGCACTCCAATCATGCACAAGAGGAGTCAAAATGTCGAGGGAAAATGCCTCGATGGTCAGAGGGGTGAATGGTAGTCGGGGAGGTGAAGCGGCGAATGCTCCGGCGAGGTGGTGGACTTGGAGCTCCCAGATCCTGCTCCAAGGAGGAGCAGGTTGAGCGGAGGGGGTCGGGACGGAGTAGAAGTGACAGGGAAGGTTTGGACGTGGATTGGCGGGTCGAAGACAAGGATTAGCACAGTGGAGAGTTCATCGGAGCTCCGCTCCGGCGAACGTCGATGATGGATTTTAAGCGACTAAATACGGAATTAACAGCAAGAAACGATACCTAAGGTTAAACCTAAAATAAATATGCAAGAAAAGAAGTAGAAAGTGGACTTCAGTGGCCGGAGCCACAAAGAACATACCTCGATGGTGGTTGCTCGTCGGAGGTGGTGGAGATGCACCTAAACCTTCGCTTGAAGCCGCTCCAAGTAACTGGAGGCACCCATGTCACCGGCATTGCTTCGAAGCGGAGGAGTAGAGTGTCAAACTTAGGTAAAGGAGGTTCAAAATTGAGAAAGAAGTCAGGTGAAGGTATTTATACAGATGACTGGGTAGCTCCAAAGATCGATGGGCACAGCACGATGCAGTGGTCCAAAGCCCAAGTCAAACACTAGAAGTGTATGTACAATGAACGAGAAAGAAGTTGTCAGAAGGGATCCAAGTCGTTGGGTGAAAGAATCAACTTGTAAAAAGTTGAGAAAAGTGGGTCAAAGATAGTGGTGTCAGGCTACATGGCATAGGCCTGTCAGTTGATTGAGGTCAACTGACCGGGCCTCCTGGTTGGTCCACGTGGACCAAGTAGAAAAACATCCCGGAAACTATTTAAAAATTCAAAAAGAATTAATAAATGATTTTATAAATTTTATTTTATAAAATTAAAAAGATTATTATTTTCTATTTTATTTTATTATGATTTTTATTTATTTTTTAGGGCTTTTTAATTACAAGTTACTTTTTAGGGTATAGATATAAGTATATTTATCCATGTTTTGGATAATTTTATTTTTATTTTATAATTTAGATTTTATTATTTTATTTTAGTAATTTATATATTTATAACTTATTTTTATATACATAAATATATTTTTATTATATTTTTTTGATATGATATATACACTTAAATAAATAGGTGTATTATTTATATAGGTATAGTTATAGGTATTTTACCTATGTGTTTTCCATACATATTTTATTTTAGTATATTCTTTGTGTTTTAATTTTGGTTTTAATATGTACATATATTATAAATGATATATACAAAATTATAAAATTATAAAACTAAAAAAATAATAAATAATAAATAAAATGATTATTTTAATCGGGTAAACTATATAATAGGGGTCCAAAACTAAACTTTCATAACTTAACTCCAAAAAATATGAAACCACCTTCATTAAATAGCTCGTTAAAATTTATATACAATTAAAGTGATTTTGATATATTTTGAGTTTTTATTTGAGAGATATGGGTCTGGGAAGTTGGGATTTTGGAAATTTATTTTGAGTATAAATTTTACATTGTGTATTATTTTTGTGTAAATTCAAATTTATAATTTTCTATATTTTATTATCTACAACTTTTATGTACAAAATTTCTTTATTTAAGGTATAAAAAATGAAAATAAAATAGGTCCCAAAAATGAATAAAGAATGAATAAATAAAAAGGGATTTTATTGTATAAATGGCCCTTATCTCCCCCTATTTTATTCTATAGTTTACTCCTGAACTACATGTGCATAAGAAGAATTAAACCTATGAAAACAATCACTCAAGAATTAATCAACAATTTTTCGACAATAAATGAAGAGGCTCGTATCCATGTGTTTGACCTTAGTATCTTGTCAAGTAAAAATTAATTGCCACATATTCGAAGTTGTGGTCTTCGCTAAATCGAAATATGTCTCTTGTACTACAATAATACACCATTATTAAAGAGGCATTTTTTGCGCTCATCAAATGGTGCCATTGCTGGGGACAGGGCTCATCTTTATTTGTTGAATTTTATTGTACTATTTTTATGTGAATATTTTAAAATTTTAATCTTTTCATTGTGGTGTTTTTGCATCATTTATTGATTATTTTTCTTGATATTTTTTCTGACAATTTCTTTTGTGGCAGAGCCCATGGATATCGAGGATGCTTGAGACCCATGGAGGCGTGGAGATGGGAGCTCCCGCTGTGAGGAACCGTAGAGGAGATTCAAAAGAATTCGAGGAATTTCATCACCATATTGTCCATGCATTTGTTTTGTAAAAAAATTGTATCATTTGTATTTCTAGCAGTCCTCATTCGAGGGCTCGCATGTGAGAGAGAGAGAGTAGATCATTCGATGATCTACCCCCCCCCCTCCATCCTCCCATCATTGTAAATCCACACCCCCTGCACATCCATCTCAATGTATTCACCCCACCCCCCCCTCCCCCTCCCGACACCTCCATCTATTCATCTATGAAAATCGCACCCCCTCCCCAACCTTAACCAACCACGGGTCCCCCAGCCCAAGATCCATATCCAATACTTAGGCTATTTTTAGCCTAAGTATAGGGGGGACCCGAGTCACTCAATCTTCCCTCTTCTTGTCTTCATATACTTAGGTTATTTTAACCTAAGTATAGGGCACCATCTGAGTTAGTTCCTCTATATCACCTTGTATTTAACCGGAGTTATGGCTTCCTATCACTTGTGCTATGAGGACATAGCTAAAGTTAAGTATAGGGGGTATATCGTATATATTGTATATATACTTTAGCCATAGCTCGTATTTTAAAATTTTTGGGCTAGGGTTTAATATATCTGTGAACTGATTTTTGTAAAAATTGTTGTAAAAATCTTTTTAAAAATCGAAGGACTAACTTTTTGTAAGTAAAATTAACTTTACTCAAAATTTCCATAAAAATATGAAAAATTAAAATATTTTCATTGGTAGCGATTCTGACTACTAAGCTTAGAAATGAGTAGCCATTTCTCAGTGAGGAAACAGAAGTCTCCCTTAGTAGAGTGGGTGTTAAAAGACAATGTGAATGCCATCATCTTGAAGTAATATGGGTAGCCATCTAATGGTCCGTACTTACACCCCTACTGGTTGGGTGATGAATCCATGATTCATTAACTTTTCTGTCGCATTTTGTCTTAAAACCCTTAACAAATACATGTAAATATCCATTAATTCTCATATTTTAACAAAACACCATTCATGTGTAAATATACACTTTTAACCACTAAAGTCATGTAAATAAATAAAGAACCAGAAAAATAAAGAAAAAGGCAGATTGAATATATGTATATATATACAATATGACTTAAAATATAAATATAGTTGTAAGATATATTTATAACCCGACCCCCGAGACCAAGTCAGCATGGATTGGTCGACAAACCAATAAGTAGGGGGAGATAAGGAAAGAAAACTAGAGAAAAATAATTTAACACACACATATACACCTTTCACTATTTATAAAATAAATACAAAACTTCAAAGAATTTTAATTATTTCATATGAACATATTTTTCACCAAACTCTTCTCCTAATTATTTCTAAAAATATATATTAAAATATAAAAATAAGTTAAAAATACTACCCTGTATATATGCCAAGAAACTCAGTTTGCAAATTGTCAAAATCTCAACTTCCAAACATTAAAACTTCCTCATACGAACTCCAATTTCACTCTACTCACCTTTAAAGCTCATAAAATAATATTCTCTAATTAATAAAGGTGGTTTCATCGAATTCGGAGTCCGTTTGCAAAAAAGTCGGTTTTGGGACCAAAAGACAACGGGATTTCTGGGATATTTATTTTATGTAACACACATTATTTATCATTTTCTTAATTTTATAATTTTTAAATCATTTCATGATCTTTTAGTTTCACCATAAATTATTTCATAATTTTTGGAGACTGTTTATTATTTTAATAAAATCAAAAACCCTAAAATATAGGTATAAATGAACTACCTAGTTACTTATCTTATTTATTAAAATATGTAAATTAATTCATTAAAATCCATAAAAAAATTTATAAACCTTATTTAATATAATAATTAAGAAAATATAAAATTAATTTTTATTTATTTATTTATTTATTAAATTAAAAATCTAAAACCTATTTATAAATACATATTTATTAATATAATATTTATATTTTAAATAATATTTACTATTTATTAAAAGTAATTAGCCCATAAATTAGAGAATTAATTTATTTACACTTTTTGTATTTACACTTATTTAAAATAATGTAATTTACTATTTTATACTTAATTTACAATGTATTTTCATCTTTGGGCCAACCAGGTGCTGACACTTGTCAGCACCTGGGTCGTCTTCCCCCAAGAATCTGGTATGGCGCCTGCTCTGACCGGCTACCTTCACCCATTTATCCCGCACCATTCGCGAAGCTTCTGACCGATCTCAACCTTTGATCTCCTTCCTCCAACAACCTACCCCATCGCCGGCCGTCGATCTAGGCTTGGAGCCCAAGTAAACTCCCTATAAATAGCCCCCAAGGTCGCCATTAACAACCAACTCTCCAACTACCCAGAACTTCAGTTCCAGGAGTCCGATCCCTCTACTTCAAAGCCTTGCTCCGGTCGACCTGAGGTGGTGACAGCGCCGTGGAGACGTCCGCGAGGAGGAGGGCACGTCGAAGGAGGTTCCAAGGTCGAGCACCGCCTTGTATCGCCACCCAAGCGTTGCGTTTCGCTCCGGTTTTTGGTCGTCGTCGAGCAGCTATCGAGGTAATAAACTTTGACTTTCCCTGGACCTCTTCCTCCATTTCATTTGCTTTTCTTCTCGATTTGCGAGCCATGATTAGCGTGGCTAATCCGTGATTTAGATAGGTTAATCATCAGGCTTAGATGCCCTTTCGAAATCCTTTCGATTCGTTTCATTTCGCTTCGATTCGCATTGCCATTCCATCGTCACCTTTACGCATCTGGTTGTTTAGCTGGAAATAAAGATTTTTCGCCATGCTTTGATCCATATTATATCATTCATCGGCCGATTCCTTGGAGAATCGAGCGTACGATCTTGTTTCTTGCAGATCCATCTTCATCGCGAACCGTCTTCAGGATCTGGAGATAATCAATCGCCATCAGAAATCTATCTCAAAAGTCGGACGCCAGACCTGATACAACTTCCAGGGTGTTGCGACGTGATCTTCATCGTGACGCCACCGCTGCTCGGAGCTTCTTCCGCCGCCACCCTACCACGGGCGAGCTTGAGGGGTGGAGGAGCCACCCCTCTGGCCCCGCCGGAGTGCCTAAACATTCGCCGGTTGGCCGTGAGAAATCGGAGAAGAAGACGCCATCGCCAGCGGCTTCAACCTCTCAAGAACACCAGGAGCTATAGTTGATTGACACGTGGCAGGAGCAGAAGTGTCCGATCAAACTTAAAGCCTTCTAATCTCAGCCGCAGAATGCGAAACGGTGAAACATTTGCATCTTAAGCCCAACTAACTTCCAGATATTGCATCCTGCCTCCCAGGTTTCTCTTATTTGCATTTAGGTCCCTCCACAGGGACCTAAATGTAAAGTTTTGTATACTTTTTCTACAGAACAGTCCCTGAGGACCATTTTGAGAACATTTTAAATAGATTTTTTTTGCGCTTATGCCCCTGGGCTGTAGGGGCTATTTCGACTTCGTGTGACCTTCTTTTTCGACGATTTCTTGAGGGTAGTTACGCAACTACCCCAACTACTTAGTATAAAGTTTTCGTGGATTTTTGACGAGTTTTCGACGTGTTTTGACTCTTCGAAATTCGTCTTGTTTTGTTTTGTCTTTTTGAGTTGTTAGAGCTCGCGGCTCGAACCCCAATCACCGTATTATATTGTATCACCTATCTAGTATCCACCTATTATATAATAAATAAATCTTTTTGAAAAATCTCCCTTTTTGAAAATTAAATAAAAATTTGAAAGTAATAAAATCAAATAAAAATAATAAAAATAAAAATCAATAAAAAAGGTGTTTTGACTTGATCACTTAGAGAAGATTAAAAATAAAACTACGAAGATATAAATCTAAGGAATTTATTCTGCCTCTTGAGTTCGACCAAGGAACACTTGCCTGGTTAAATATTAGTGAACGGTTTTCTGAACGAAAACCGTAATTGTTTGATAGGTTTTAAGAATCGAATTTGTTTCGCGGCTTTTTGCTACATCGACCACTTTCATCAATAAAAAGCCGCGAAACCGATTTTTAGCCTCATCATTGGGAGTGGATGCAACTATTCATATGAGCTTGGTCTAGTCATTATCTCTCTGAAGAATTAAAAAAATCGTAAAAAATTGCAAAATCTAAATATCAAAAAAATTCACTAACTCTGGAGTTGGTGTATTCCTGACACACTCACGATCAGTTACGGCTTGAGGATTTGAAGACACTTGATTTCTGAGATCTTGAGAGTCTGAGTTAACTGAACTTAGTAATCCACACTTCCCTAGTTTGAATATTTGAGCACTATATTGCACTCTTCATCTCTACCTTTTAAAGAATATGATCAGCATGTCACTTTCACAACTACATGATTGATGAGATGAGTTGAGTTATCACTTGAGAAACTAGGACCGGTGATTTAAGTTTAGACATGATTTAATTATGCTTGATGATGGGATAAAGTCAATGAAGGATTCAAGAAACCTGAGTGACAGCAAAACCCTAGCCAGTATGTGAACAAATTCGCATGCTATCGTTTGATATCTACCTATGTGCCAGGGTGTGATGAAACCTAATTAAATTGTTGATTAGTGTGCGCCAACTTTTGTTAAAAATAGTGGAGCTAGCTAAACAATGAATCAAAATTCGAGAGAAGTTCTCTCAAAGAAAAGCTCTATATTTTCAAATACAAATTCAAAATAGCTTTTACCAAAGGCAAGAACTCCCAACCATTTCAAAGTGTCCACTTGGACCAAATGCTATTAGGACCAAGGAGTCGGGCTAGCACCCAAAAAGGGCTCTGCATCGTATAGTGATATAAGTCTGGGTGTCGAAGGTATCTTAGATACTCAAAAGAGACACACCACAGTGTACTCCTAGGAAAACAAGTGCAGGTCACTCAGAATTCTCTTGATGGACACATTGATCAACAAATAAAAATATACATGTGTTGAGTAATAAGGCACTCGAGAGGACCCTTGTTCCAATATGAGGGAGAGAAAAATATACACAATCCTATGCCCTCCATCATATGGCCGTCCATCTACACGTTCAAGTCTGACAAACTAATGAGATGGTTGATTGAAGCAAGAACCTACTTATTCCCTAGTGTTGAGGACTAGGTCTAGAGGAGAGTCTCCTGGATTAGGACCTTGGGTGACATCTCGACTTGACTCTCATGAATGCAGTACACTTAAAGTCGTATCCTTATATAATATGTATAAGAAGAGAGTCTGATAATTAGATAAGTTGGATTCCTTTTGACTAAATCATGGTTGAGCCTGGAATTTTAGGATTACTGAAATTGAGGGTTTTCGATAAATTGGGCCTTGAAAATTCACAAGCACTGTCAAGAATTAATCCAGCTCCTTCATTCGTTAGATGCTCGAGGACGAGCATTGCTTAAGTATAGGGGTATGATGAATTCCTGCTGAATCATCATTATTCTCTCTTCTTATCCTTGAAAAATAAGAACTTCATTGGAAATCTTCACTAAGTCTGCATCTTTGTCAAATAAACCAATCACCTATAATTAACAATAACCCTAGTGTTATTATATTTATCACTAACAATTTCTTTGTTTTAGTTATTATTAAAAATCCCTAAAATTAGGTTAAATATTGTATATATTTATTTTAGCTTTAAAAAGAATTAAAAAAAATATAAAGAGAATATAAGACCCTTAAAATAAGTGTTTTTAAGTCATTAAAAATGCTTGCAAAAATTGTACCTTGTACAAATAACTTCTTTTGACTCTTTGGTCAACATCAAACTTGTAGATCTCATCGAGATCTACAACTTTCATGTTTTGACTTTTTTGTAATTAAGCCTCTAACTTTTTTAAATTTTCTTTATTTTTCTCATTTTTGAATTTTCTGAAGCGACCATGTGGCACCCTCTGGGCCTCCCATGTGACCGCACCTCTCTCCGCCACTTGGCCTTGCTCTCCACCCTTGGATCGCCTTCTCCCCACCTCAATCACAACCGCCCATCTCCCTTCTCCTCCTAACCATCAGACCTGTCCTTTGAATTGATCTCAACCGCTCCTGTCCGCCCTCATCTTAACCCTAGGATCACCACAGATCCATTATCCCTCAGACCTCCACGTCGCACCTTCATCCTCGACCACCAGATCACTATGATTTGCATCTCCACCGTTCATCTCCGTGCACCACGCAACCGCTCGATCAGATCCATCGATCTGATCGAAACCCCTCATCCGTGCCTTTACCTTAGCCGTTAGATCCCCTGATCCAATGGCCAGGAACCCGTCATCTACCTCTTGAAACCCTCGCTCCATCCATTTCACCTCGTCGCCCCCTTCCTTTTTTAGTACCCACGACCGACAACTTCTCTACCTCTTCTCTCCACCTCCACGTCGTCCCCAGATCCACCATCATTGCATGACCATCAAAATGCTCATCCATCACTCTACACTGTCGATACGGCCATTCAAAAACCACCACTCACTCGCCTGTAACTGGCCTCCTCCACCTATAAATCCCTTCGCTCTACCACCTTCTCACCTTGTCCACCAACTCTGAGCTCGAGCCCTAGCCCTCCTTTACCTCCCTGTGACAGATGGAGGTCATAGGAGGGCCATAATGACGGCCCCTATCCAATTAATTAACTAATGTGGATCCAATCCACCTTAATAATTAACAAATGTTATTTACAATATTTCTCTCTCTTGATATATTATAAATCTCATTTATAATATACGCAGATATTCTGGATATCACTATCCACGTTCTGCTTATCCTTGATAATTAAATCCCATTTAATTTTCTTGGACAATCATTCTCTCAACATGAATCTTATTCATATTGTTCTTGATAATTAAATCTCATTTAATCATCAATACCTTCTTGCTTGGATACTAAATTCATCACAGGAATTATTCTTGAACTCCTTCAAGAATAATGTGCCTTCTCCGCAGATACTTGGAGATAAGGACATGGCGATTGTATTGTTCCATGTATAGTGACTTGGATGTTGAGATCTCATCTCAAATCCAGATCTAACGGAACTCTCATAGATGCTTGATTAAATCAAGTCCGTATACTTAATCTTCTCATTGCATCTGAATCACATTCAGATCAATGTCCAACATTTGGACTAAGATCAAGTTACTTCTCTACTGAGAGGAGTCACTAAACCACCATGTTACAACCGGCTCCGCCACCATTGAGCTCCCTGGATTTGCTACCCACGTCGAGCGACGACTTTAAGGTCTGATGAGGACCTCAGCCCAAGCATCCATGTTGTCTTCTTCCTCTTCAATCATCCATATATATATATATATATATATGTGTGTGTGTGTGTGTGTGTGTGTGTGTGTGTGTGTGTGTGTGTGTGTGTGTGTGTGTGTGTGTGTGTGTGTGTGCATATCATTATGTGCATCACATCTGCATGTGCATAAGAAGACTTAAACCGATGAAAACAATCACTCAAGAATTAATCAACATTTTTTTATAAATAGACAAAGAGGCTCATGTCCCTGTGTTCGACCTTGCCACATATTCGAAGATGTGGTCTTTGATGAATTAAAATATGTCGATGTAGTACAATAATATGACATCATTAAAGAGCATGTTTCGCACTCATCAACCATGCATGGAATTCATTTTGACTCCAAAATATCTCATGAATGAGCTTTGCCTCTCGGTTCATCATGTATGAACTTGTGTGGTTCCTTCGAGCGATCTTACATCTCATACGAGTTCATATGTACAACAACACGTCCGTATAGGGACCTTGGACAGGTCACCAACCTATTAGTTAGTCAAATGTGTATACTTAGGCATATAGATGCATATTTGTTTCAGGTCAAAGGATGTGTCTGTGATCATGACAGTTACAATTCAGATCTTACTTTATCTCAACCTCATCAAGTCAACTCTTTGACTTGATTATTCCAACACTTCTAAATCTCCATTATTATGCAGAGGACATGCATTAAGAAGTTGGTTGGAAATCAATATTCAGAGAAAGATTATCATCTCTTTCTCAGTCTGGAGATCTTTATGAATATCACATCTTTGAAGTCAGTTGTTTCCTCCCAGTTGCATGGTATTCAATATGGCCATGGTACATAACTCTAATTGTACAGAGGGATCTTAATAATAAAGTGCATCCATTCAATTATTCATTTCAATTCAAATGGACACGATAAAAAATAACTTTCATTGCATTAATGGGTCACCGAGGGCCTACAAGTCCAATAGTTTCCCACCAACCCTCGGAGCCATTCATGTACAACTCTCAACCCCTTATTAATTGCGATAATCATTGACTATATGTCAAATAAAGCTTATTAGTCACTCTATCACCAACAACTATGCCAAGTTCTATTACAAACTTGCATACCCCAAGTGAACGTTAACTACATCCCATGTAGTTGTTGTATCTTATGCAGCCAATGCTTTACTTTGTCGAAATAACTATAGTGTCCTGCTTCTTGCTATACTTAGCTCACAGAGCACTACTGACCAACAAGAATAAGAACCCTTAAGTTGACTTCCTATCATCCAAATCTAATTGGAAATCTGAATCAATGTACCCTGAGACTTGGAGATCATTATCTCCCCAAACCAAGATGTAGTCTTGAGTTCTTCTTAGGTACTTGAATATGAAATTCACTATAGTCCAGTGTTTCTTTCCATAGCAGTATTAGTAACAGCTTACCACTCCCACTACATGGAAGATATCTAGTCTAATACACATCATGGCATACATCAGGCTTCCCACAGCCGATGTGTAAGAGCATCTGGCCATGGCTTTCTTTTCCTCAATAGTTTGAGGAGCCACCCCTTTAGATAGGTGAATGCCATGTCTTAAGGGAAGGAAGCCTTTCGTGGAATTATCCATACTGAATCTTTCCAAGATCTTCTTGATGTATCCTTGTTGTGACAGTTCAATATCCTCTTTTGTTTGTTTCTGATAAATTTCAGACCCAAGATATAAGAGGTGTCTCCGAGATCTTTCATCTCAAAAGTATTGGACAACCACATCTTAACACTAGTCATTATCCATGTAACATTCCCAATGATAAGGATGTCATCTACATAAAGCACAATGAATATAATGGCGCTCCCACTAAGCTTCTTGTACACACATAGTTTATCCAGATTTTGCATGAAATCATAACTCTTTATGGTTCATCGAATCAGATGTTCCAACTACGAGAATCTTATTTGAGCCCATAGATGGAATTCTTTAGCTTGCACACTTTTCCTTCCTCAACTATGAAGCCCTGAGGTTGCTCCATATAGATTTCCTCTTCAAGATATCCATTGAGAAAATGATCTTTACATCCATCTACCAAATGTCATAGTCTAGGTTTGCAACAATTGCAAGCAATGCCATGATAGATTTGAGCATGGCCATAGGAGAGAATGTCTCATCATAATCTATGCCTTTTTTCTATGTGTAACCATGGGCTACGAGTCGTGCTTTGAAGGTCTCTACCTTCCCATCGGGTCACCTCTTTATCGTGAAGATCCATTTGCACCCAATGGGTTTGACCCCTTTAGGTGGATCTTCGAGGGTCCATACACCATTCTTATACATGGAGTCTATCTCAGACTTCATTTCTAGCATCCAGCTATCCATGTCTTGATCACCCATAGCTTCATCAAATGAAGTTGGATTATCATCAAACTCTTCTGATACATTGAATCCGTATCCTTCAGGTTGTCTTACAATCCTAGAACTCCTTCCAGTAGGTACGGTTGTGTCATTTTCAACTATATCTTCAGTTTATAGAGTAAGAATTTCATCGGTATTGCTAGATTCGATCAGTTCCTTAACTTCATTATTTTTTTGATTTCTAAGGAATTCATCTTCCAGAAATTTGACATGTATAGAAACAA
The DNA here is from genome assembly GCA_037367405.1 of Ottelia alismoides. Lineage (NCBI taxonomy): Eukaryota > Viridiplantae > Streptophyta > Magnoliopsida > Alismatales > Hydrocharitaceae > Ottelia > Ottelia alismoides. The sequence continues at coordinate 732,893 of JAZKJV010001045.1, read as the reverse complement.
ATACCTTTTGAGTCTTAGGATCATAAAGTTGGTATCCAATATTGTTCTTTACGTATCCAATGAAGTAGCACTCTCTAATGTGAGATTCCAACTTGCTTGCATCCACATTTTTATCATGGACCAAACAACCCCAAATCCTCAAGTGTCACACACTTGGCTTGGTACCATACCAAAGCTAATGAGGGTTTTAGGTTTAGATTAGATGGAAACTTGTTTAGGACATAAGATGCAGTCTCTACCGCATGTCCCTGGAAATTGAGAGGTAGGTTTGCTTTACTCATCATTGATCTTACCATGTCTAACATGGTTCTATTGTGTCTCTCTACAACTCCTTTGAGTTGAGAAGTACCTGGACTAATGAGATTGGAAATAATTCCTCTCTCTTTAAGGTATTCTTTGAATTCATCTGAGAGGTATTCACCACCTCAGCGAAATCGAATCCATTTTTATCTTCTTTATTATTTGGTTCTCTACCAAAGCCATTAGTTCTTTGAACTTTTCAAAGGTTTCATGTTTGTGAAGTAATAAGAAGATAAAACCATACCATAAATAGTCATCAATAGAGGTCACATAATATTGATGTCCATTTCGAGTCGCAGTACGAAAGGGATTGCATACATCAGTATGTATCAGGTTCAATATACATTTTCATCATTCACCTTTTTTAGGCCCTAAACATTTTTCCATGAATATAATCTTCGCAAACTGGTAAATCACAGACTTTTAGGAAATCTAGAGGTTCATCCTATACCAGTCTATTGATCCTATCAACAGATACAAGTCCAAGTCTTTGATGCTAAATCATAGTTAAATCATATCCATCCTCCCTTAATAGTTTAGGGGTTTTAACATTATTATTAATGTTAATTTTATCAGTGGTATTGACGTTCATAACACAATCACGCATGTTCAATTCATAGAGTCCATCTGGTGTTAGAGAACCATCGGCTATAAAATTATCATAACGATTTATGATAAGTTTATTACAGAAAAGGAAAGTGTATCCCTATCTAACCAGTTTAGCTACAGATAGTAAGTTCCTTCTAACATTCAGTACATAGAGACAATATCTAATATCAAAGGCTCTCCTACTAGATAATGATAGTCTACATGTCCTGATGGCGATCACTGCAACAATTGCATCGGATCCCATCAAGATGACTATCTCCCCTTCATCAAGATTTCCGGTGTCTTGTAACATATGCAACTGATTGCATACATGTACAGAAGCATCAGAATCAACAATCCAACCAACTTCTCGTATTACAAGTAAGTTGGTTTCAATGATGAATGTAGATTTATTATTTTCCAGAGTTATATAGTGGCTGTTTTGTAAGGACTTTATGTATTCTGGATGGTTACTAGTCTAAAATCCTAGCTTATTACAGTGATGGTAGACATCCATCTCTATGGGTGTTAGATTTGTTGAAGCCTTAGAAGATTGATGAACATTTTGACATTTTTTTCTTCTCTTAGATTAAACCCTTCTGGGATCCATGCTTCCTCTCATGCTTCCCTTTAACCTATGCAACCATTGCACCTCTAGAGGGAAATTCTTTCTTCATAATATCCCCAGTGGATTTTAATATAGAGGGAGTGTAATTCACATCTTCATACATCTCATTCATATTTAGGAGGATGTCATGAGTGGATCCAATGTCTAGCAATGAGTGATCGAATGATCCTCATCCCAATTCTTGTTGAACTCACATGCATCCTTTGTCTGAGGGTTCTCATACTTCACAGACAAGAGCGCATATACTATGTGTTTTGTCTCAAGTATGAGTTCCAAATTATGGATTCAGTCTAAATAATTTGGACCTGTCAACTGATTGACCACAGGCTATTTGCTGAGTGGGTTGAGAGATTTCATCTTAAATAAAGAAAAAATAGAATATACTTTAATATCTTGATTAAGAAAATTAAATAATTTAATATTTTAAAATTAAGAGTTCTTGTATTTTTTGTACTTTAAAATTCTTTCCCTTATAAGCTTTCAAAGCATGAGGCAGGCTAGCCAAAGGCCTCACTACGAGACTTGGGTCTCCTTTCCATTTCCATTGCACCCCCAATAATATGAGAAAATGTAACTATGCTTAAAGAAGTGGGAGCTCTTTCCACCTTATAAGTCCAACTTGTATTCTCAATTCGGTCTTCAACACCCACACCCCTACATATATGGAGTTAGCATGTTGTTGATTAAACCAAATGTCAATGAGTAAATATCAATTTATGTTATTCACAATCCAATGCCGCCTCAGTAATATGGGGAACAACATTAGGGTCACTACGCATACGGCTCATTTCTTTTAAGAAATGAAAAATCCGATTCCATGGTTATTTGTATTTCGGAGTCATGACTACGCATGTGTGTCTTCAAAAATGCAACACGTGGTGATGATCTCTTTGCAATGACGGGAAACCATGGATGTCATCATATGACTTAGTTTATATCATGTTTAAATTAATTATTAATCATTTCAAATCATATTCTCATGATTAATCTAAGGGATCAAACTGAAATCTGATCTTGTTTTGGGAATAGAAAGTCGATTATTCAAAGAGACATCTTTCGAGACTCATGTCTACTTTGACCCAGTACCCTAGACTCATTATCTAAGGATTGATGTCCGGAGATCTTGATCATAGTTCTGTATGTCATAATAATCTTATTTCAAGGAAGTGGTTGTGATGACCATGAAGAAACAATAAATTCCAACTACTGATATATATGAGCCGAAACTACTCAGAGCATTCCATTCGACGGTTCTCTAAGGGGGAGTCTCCTTGTTTGACCAACTTGGGAAGCTCCCCGGTCGACGATCCACTTCGCACCCCACTCCCCTCTTGATCCCCCCTTCATTCCCCCCTGACCCCCCCGAGGATACAAGTTTATTGTCTTAATTTTAATCTAACTAATAATGACACTTGAGCAATCCTAGTTAGGGTTTGATCCTTTTTTGTACTTGATGTTATCATGTAGTATTATACCCTCATTTAGTAAAATTTAATGTTCTAATTTTAGTTGTTAAAGTACGTCATGACTCCTCATGTCACCTTTCATCGAATCAGATCCATCCAGACCGGACAGACAATGCTAACAGGGAACGCTTCTACTGCAAATGCAACGGAGGGTGCCAATTAAGTAACCCATTAGCATATGTACAACCTAGACACCTTCACTGGGTCAATTAGAGACAACACAATCAATACATAGTGTATTAATGAGGTTATATCGATCTTTTGACTGTATGTGATACTATATAGTAACTCTCAGATGTTTTAGGGATTAAACTCCTTTCAATTTCCCAAAGGTCTAGTGCAACAACCTATACACTTCTTGAATTCAAAAAACTCCTTTTTAGTTTCAAAAGGTCTAGTGCAACAATCTAGACAATTCTTTGAATCAAAAGAATTTCAAAAGATGTCTAGTACAACAATCTAGACAATTCATGAAATCAATCAAATTAATTCCACAATTTCTTGTTGATTGTAAACATTCAAGTGCATAATTAATCAGAGAAAATATGAAATAAAACTATTTTATTGCACATTATCAAAATAAAAGAATGATTTCGGATTCGAACTTGCAAGCTACAACCATCGTACTTTAAATTAGACGATATCATATTACTTGGACTTAAAATTCATTGTGACCCTTGATATTTATAAAATATTAGGTCCAAATCCTTATGTCAGTATATAAAATATATTTCCATCAATTTTGAGTACTAAAATATGAGAAATAAGTCGATTAAAATAATCGAGTCCTCTTCCAACTCCGCCCATGGAGAAATCCAACTTCTCGAGGCTACACAGTCAGAATCGCGTGAAACTTTTCGCACTGATTGGGGACTTGATTTATGACTTACTAATCATATTTTATCATGTTGAATTATCCAAAAACATTAGCTATAAATTCATAATTTTAATGCTACGATCTTTGATTGAAATCGGAGTCTGTGATCGCTTTTAATATCTGAATCTTCTCTCGTTTGTCACCAACATTTGGAGCATCTTTTGGGTACGAGTCCATACCTTATAGACCTCATATATATCTCAAAAATACATTTAAAATAAGAGAGAGTAGTATCAACTTCGAAAGTCACCGGATCATTTGAATCTTAAAATTATCGTAAGACTATGTACCCAATAATCGGGATAATCTAATCGATTGTTTATCGGGTTTGGATGCAATCTAAATCCTAAAAAGTAAGGCTCTAATACCAATTGATGGAAGTAAATAAAAATACAGTCTATTTTATTTACTACGCATCACGGAAATGTGGAATATTTAGCAAACCTTTTGCCAAAACAATGTTAGTTCATCGTATGAACTAGAAAAATGCAGCACAATAATTTGTGCATTCAGAAATTATAAATTCGAAGGAAACAATTTCCAAAATAATTTCGAATATTCACAATGAATAATAGAGATTGATCAAAATTTAGCTTTGAAGCGTGAGTTTCTAAAATAAGGAACATCATGAATCAAGTACGATCTACAGAAGTCTCTCTCGTGGGCGCGGAGAAGAATCGCATTGCTTCCCACAATCCCGGGCTTTGACTAGGATAACAAGAAGTGAGTTGTGAGAGTTGAGGACTCTCAAGACTCTTTCTCTCTCAAGGAGCACGAATTGGAAGAGAATTTGTTCTTAGAATTTTAGTGAAAAAAGAGGGCATAGCCCTCCTTTTATACTTGTTGTACACATCCAACATGTACCATGGTAGCCATTGGATTTTAAATAAAGGGCTAAAAGCAAGTCCTAAGTCAATAAGGATCTTCTCCTTATTATGTTCAATCAATATTAATTAAAAAATAAGCAACAACTTTAGAGTTCTAATTTTAATAAGAACTCAAAAACATGGTGGATCGTGTATGCTTAGTATACACGCCCACTATTTTCCATAAATGGAAGTTGCTGTTGAAAATTTAATTAATTAATTAATTTACTTGATAATCATATTATCAACATTGGAGAAATTACGAAATTAATCCTCAAGGTTATGAATCATATTCATGATCTCAAAATTAAATGTAAATCTAATTTACAAATACAAAATTAATGTGAATCAAATTCACACAATCTCATGTTTCTGAAAAATTATGTAAATCATATTTATATAAATATTTATATGAATCACATCCATATAAATATTAATTGTTGTGAATCACTATTCACATTAGTTAATGAGTTATACTTGTTAATCATATTCACAAAATTTCCCTTATCAATAATTTGTAATAATCATAATTATTACAATATTGCCATTAATATGTATGAATACTAATCCAATTAGGACTCATTAAATAAATATGTAGATACTTGGAGATAATATCGGGGAGATCATACTATCCATGTATAGTGACTTGAAATGTAGAAAATTATCTAATTTCAGAGTTTATACCATTTTTGCAAAAAATCTGTCACTTATGAATATTGAGCTCGACTTGTAGTACTTTACACTCTCAGTGAGCTCAACGAAACGTATCACACTCTCCATGAGAGGGACGAAGTGTTGGTGAGCTGAATCCAGTTTCCTTGACCATTTCTAATCATAGGGAAAACCATTTGGAGCTAAGAAATGTGCTCAAGGAACTTGTATATTTCCATTTCCATAACCATTTCTATTTCCAACATTTGGACATTGGAATTGGAAATTAGATTCAAATCAATTGTGATTTAATCCAATTAAGTCATAAATCATCTAACTAAATGGAGTCACTAAAATCCATCATGTTTCATCACTCCCTCAGAATGGAAGTATCATGGTAGATGATCCATTAAAACAGATGTAACTATGAGTATTCCCAATACTCGTTCATTCTTTACACTGGAAGACTTTGATAAATCTGAAGTTCAAACCCTGGGTTGACTCTGTTCTTCAGAATATATCAATAGATTTCTCATTTGATAATGGGCGATATTATTAATCATATACTTTCCAAAAGCATATATTAATATCTCGAATTCGTGTCACTTTCATAATCAAGATGTGCATGGAATTAATTTTGACCCCAAAATATCTCATGAGTGAGCTTTGTCTCCCGGTTCATCAAGTATGAACATGTATGATTCCTTCGAGAGATCATACATCTCATATGACTTCATATTCATACCAACGCATCATTATATGGACTTTGGCTAGGCCACCAACCTATTGGTCTATCAAATGCACATACTCAAGCATATAGATGCACATATGTCTTAGGACAAAGGATGTGTGCCTGATTGTGACAGTTATGATTCGGGACTTAGTTTATATCGACCTCATCGAGTCAACTCTTTGACATGATTATTCCAACACTTCTGAATATCCATTCCTATACAGAGGACATGCATCAAGAAGTCGGTTAGAATCGGTCTTTATAGAAAGATTTCCATCTCTTTCTCAGACTGGAAAACTTTATTGAATATCACATGTTTGAAGTCGGTTATGTCCTCTCATCTACATGGTATTCAATATGGTCATGGTACATAACCCTAGTTTTACAAAGGGGCCTTAATAATAAAGTTCACTCCTTCAATTATTCATTTCATTTCAGATGGACATGATAAAACAATAACTTTTATTTCATTAATGGATCGCTGAGGGCTTATAAGTCCAATACACATTCTATTTCATGGTGATTTTGAAGTCAAAAACCATAAAAAGTTAAAAACAACCTTGTCTGATCCCATCATCGTGGAAATTTTGCAAAACATTATGTTGAAGATGCCTTTGCTCAAAGTCATGGAGTACATGCATGTAATGAAAAAAGTATTAAAGGAGGCATGTACCACACAACGTCAACCCCGAAAAAGCAGACGTCGAAGATCAGAGAAACACATTCTAACCAGGCAACTATACATGCTATCAACAACCTCCCGAGCAAGAAGAAGGACGCGAAAGCGCCTCTCATCAAATGTGAGATGTTTAACTAGGAGTTCAAAAGAACACTTCTTGGCAGTGGATCATCGATTAATATAATGCTTACAGTATTGTTCAAAGAATTTAGGTTAGGACCACTTAAATCTACAAGAATGATTATGTAATTCATAGATACTTCAGTGAAGTGACCAAGGGAATTTTGGAGGATGTCATTGATACAGTTCAAGGGATGTAATTCCCATGGACATTATAGTCCTTGAAACAGACACCTCATCACCCTTTCTTCATACCCTGATCATATTGGGAAGACCATTCCTTCGAATGGTTGAAGCAATGGTTGACTATGGCACCAGAAAGATCAATTTTGCTCAAGCAGTGACAAGGTCCTCATTTATGATCCAGGTACTAAAACTCGCAGAATCCATGTCAGATGAGAGTAAGCAAATGTAGAAAGAGATAGAAGACTATGGTTTTCTTGCAGAAATCAGAGACACGGATTATTTTTAGATGATATTGAAATACAAGAACTCCTCTCCAAGGAGGAGTCCCTAAAAAGCATAGTTGAATTACCTTTTGTCCTTGAAGATGAGGTTTATGATGATATGCTATCTGAGAAGGCTGAGTTGATTGAGAATGATCCATACCTATCAGATGAAGATAAATTCCTTATAGATCTATCAGATATCTTGTGCTCTGAGGTAGAAACACTCCAAGTGGACAACACACATATAATAGAGCCAACACTGACCACAGTTGTTGAAGTCACCAGTGAGCTGACTCTAACCCCTCCAGAACTAAAATCGTTACCTTCATCGATGAAGTACGCCTTCCATGTAGGTGATGAAAACATGTTCTCGATCATCATCAATTCTCAGTTGATCACGGACCAAGAACCTTGTTTAATCGAGGTTTTAGAAAGAAACTGCAAGGTGATTGGATGGAAAATTTTGAATCTCCATGGAACAAAACTTTCATTGTGCTCGCACCACATCTATTTGGAAGATGATTGCAGGCCTTCCCGTAAATTTCAGTGTCAGCTAAACTCAAGCCTTCGGGAGGTCATGATGAAAGAAATCACGAAGTGGTGCAATGCAGGCTTTATCTATCCTATCTTCGATTCAAAATGGGTAAGTCCATTACATGTGGTTACTAAGAAATCGAGTATCGTCATCGTAATGAATGACAAAGGACAGGAGACTCCGACTAGAGTAACCACTTCTTAGTGCATCTATGTGGATTACAAACGCCTAAATCTAGCGACCAAGAAAGATCACTTCCATTTGCCTTTCATTGATCAAATAGTTGAAAGACTTACAGCAAAGGGATACTTCCGGTTTTGAACGGTCATTCTGGATACAATCAGGTTGTTATAGCCCTTGAAGACCGGGAGAAGACCACCTTCACTTGTCCATTTGGGGCGTACGCTTTCAGACACATGTCGTTAGGGCTGTGTAATGCCCCCGCTAAATTTTAGAGATGTATGTTGGATGTATTTGCAGACATGGTGGGAAGTTTTCTAAATGTATTCATAGATGACTTCTCAATCTGTGGAGATTACTTTTATCAGTGCTTGACATATTTAGACCGGGTACTTCAGCGATATTGCAAGGTTAACCTTGTGCTCTCTTGGGAGAAGAGTAACTTTATGGTGACTAAGGAAATTGTGTTGGGTCACATCATCTCCAAGTGAGGCATGGAGGTCGACCAGGCCAAGGTGCAAGTTATATCGAAACTTGAGCCACCTACTTCTTTAAAATAAGTTCGGTCGTTTTGGGGGCATGTGGGTTTTTATCGAAGATTTTATCGAGATTGCCCAATCGTTGACAGAACTCTTAGGCAAGGGCACTGAATTTATTGTAGATGACAGAGTGCTCCATGCCTTTCATCAGTTGAAGGAAATATTCACCCATTTTCCTGTCTTACAGCCACTGGATTGGTCTCTTCCATTCGAGATCATGATAGATGCGTCCTATTATGCTATTGGGGCTATGTTGGGGCAACAACGGGATTGATGGCCATTTGTTATTCACTGCACTAGAAGAACTTTGTATGAGGACTAGAGGAATTACAAAGTGATAGAAAAAGAGCTTAGTCGTAGTCTTTGTACTGGAAGAATTCAGGTCTCATTTGCTCGGCTCAAAGTGACTGTATACCCTAACCATTCTATCATACGGTATTTACAGAGCAAGAAGGATGCAAAGTCACATTTACTTCGCTGGATCCTTCTACTCTGGAAGTTTGACCTTGAGATACGAGATAAACCTAGAGTAAAAAATGTGGTGGCAGATCACCTTTTCAGAATTATTGAGATTGAGACTCTTGAGCAGGATATCATACCAATCACAGAGACCTTCCCAGATGAAACCATATTGTCATCCATCTCACTCGCTTGGTATGCCAATATCGTTAACTACCTTGTCTCTAAGGAAGTCCCGCAAGATTGGTCAAAGCTGAAAGTAGACAAGTTCATGTCTGACATACATTTTTACCAATGGGAGGATCCATATATGTTTCATGAAGGTGTGGATTATATCTGATGAAGATGTATTCTTGAGAGGAATTTACAAGTGTCCTGAACTACTGTCACAAGTTATAGTCCGACGAACACCATTCTGGAAAGCGGACAACAACTAAAGTGCTTCAATATGGCCTCTGCCGATGGACTCTTTTTCGAGATGCTATTAAATACGTCAAAGGATGTACTGACTGCCAAAAGATAGGTGGCACCATCAGTTCCTGAGATACCATGCCTCTCAAGTCTATTCAAATTTCAGATGTCTTTGATGCATGGGGTATCAATGTCATGGGCTTGTTTCCAAATAGTCGGGGTTTTGAGTACATCTTGCTCATTGTCAATTATGTATGTAGATGGTTGGAACATCATATCATTGTTTGGGATTCCGAAGATACTGATATCAAACGGAGGTAGCCATTTCATTAATGAAGAGTTCAAGAAGCTGATAAAGGAATACAACATTGAATATCGTGTCGCTTCTCCCTACCACCCATAGAGGAATGGCCTAGAAGAATATTCTAATAGAGAAATCAAGGCTATCCTATAAATACTTGTGGGTCCTGATAAAAGAACCGATCACAACGGGCTTATCGTACAGCTACAAGTCTCCTTTAATCACGTCTCCCTACTGCCTTATGTATGGCAAGTCTTGTCATTTGCCCATGGAACTCATTCATAAGTCCTTGTGGGCAGTCAGTGTATGCAATCTGGATAGAGTGAAAGGTGGGAAAAATAGAAAACTAGACCTAAATTATTTATTGGAATTCTGATACTCTACATATGACAACATCCTAATGTATAAAGAAAAGATCAAGCGATGGCATGGAAAATATATCGGAAGAAAGACCTTTGAGCTGAATCAAAAGGTGTTGGCATTTGATACAAGTGAAAGATATTTCTAGGAAAACTAAAGAGCAAGTGATCAAGACCTTTCATCATGAAAAATGTATGTGACAATGGTAGCATTGTAATATCAGGCTAGTCATCTGATGCACAACCTTTTGTAGTCAAAAGACAACTGTTGAAATCGTATCTTGAGCAAGATACTTTCATGCATGTTGTCGATTCAGTTCAAGTGATATACCAAGAAGAGCTCCCTGATGTTAAAGAACCAGACAAATAAAATCTCAAAAATATCATTTTTGTTCCTTCTTTTCTTCTTTTTATTTCCTTTTATATTCTTTTGTTTACACAGTCATCCTTTTCATCATTGTTATACTTAGGATATGTTTCATCCAAAGTATAGGGGGTGACTGACTCGGGTGTTCATTCTTTGATCCCGCACATGTCTCCCAACTTATTAATAATTCTTTTATATACTTAGTGTATTCTTACCCTAAGAATAGGGGGAGAAAGGTCGAGCCGATAATTTCTTACATTCTCACTATGAATTAATTCTTTAGGTTATGTGAAACTGTGTTCATGAATGAATTCAGTGTGACTAATTAGAACCCTTCATGTCATTCGTACGATTCTTGAGACAATGGTTTAAAGCGAAATCTCGCACTTAACACTTAGCTCAACCATTGTTGAAAAATCTGGAAGTCTAAGTCTGGGCGATACTAGGCTGATTCATCAAGGGTGGCTCAAGAACCATTCGTAGGGATTGCCAAAATGGTACTGCAACCTACTGTTTCTCTGGTAGCATGGACATCTAATGACTAGAGATTGGATTGAAACAAAGCTTCCGATGAGGGATGGTCTGCAAGCACAATTTTTCTAAGACCCCAAAACATGGGTGGAACAAAAGATTCTATATCCATTGGGACAAGCAAGAATGCAGTGCAATGCCAAAAAAGTAATATCAAAAGAATCCTATACCAAAAAATCCACAAATTTTGGGCTTCAGAAAGGCCTGATTCTTGGTGGAGTCTTGGTTACAGTAACCGAGCTTCACAGGGAAATGCGACTACACTGGTCCCTTTTCTTTTCTCATTCTTCTAGCTTCTCCCTAATTCATTGTGCACTAGCATGTACCTAAACTTAGAAGGAAATATTTATCTCCTTGAGGACGAGTTACCAGAGGAGGAGACCACTCAATAGTTTAGCGGCTTATCTTGGAAGAGCTAATACCATCTACACACATGTACTGGTCATTTCAATGCTACAAGAGTATGTGTCAGAAAGGACAGCTTTGACCGGACTGTTGAGTTGATCTGAATAAAGGAGCATGGAATCTAAGGGCCTTTGAGTCATAAGTCCTAACTTTAATGTGGTTCCGAACACATTGATAATCTAAAGACCTTAGTTGAGCTCCATACTTTGACTCCGTAAAGACAAGTTTAAAAATCATGATCATTCTACTCCCTTTTTTTATTTTCTTTATTTTCTCTTTTGCATCACTTAAGTGTTTTCTAGGGACTAGCAAAGGTAAGTATATGGGGTGCTTAATACCCATTCATGCACCTTGATTCTTTTATTTGTCTTTCAAACCCTAGTTAAACGATTGTAAATATAGCTAACTTGTACAAATTAACTTTCTAATTGTTGTCTATAAAAGTACTTAAATATTAAAATACAAAATAAAGAAAGAAAGAAAAGAAAAGAAAAATAAAGGAAGTATTGTAAACACTGGTTGACCCTAAATCCTGAGACTAAGTCAATATTAACTTGATCGACAAGGAATAAAGTAGGGGGGATAATGGTAAACAAATACAGACAAAATAACACTGTCACCCAAAAACCCTAGGTGACCAGTACATTGTATATAATCGAAAATTACATTGATTTATACACGCTCTTACACACTTCAAATAAAATTATTTTCAACACAAAACATGCACATAATAACACATAGCAAGTCAAAATAATGCACAATGTGACTGGGACACACAGATCAATAAAGCCACAGACAAAACTTCACATATCAATATCTTATCCATTTGAACTCAATTGACTAAACTTATCTTTATTGTACTCAAAATTAAATTATCTATTTAGTGGGTGATTTCATTAAAATTGGAGTTAAGATACAAATGTTCGCTTTTTGGATCCCATTGTATTGTATACATATACATTTTATTCATTTAATTTTATTCTTTATATTTTTACTCTTAGTATATTTATAAATACTTGTAATTATTACTTGATACATGTCAAAAATATAAACATGGAGTAACAATATTAAAATTGAATTAAAAGAAATAATATAATATACATATATACTATACCTATAATGCACATGTACATATAAACTCAAAAAATAAACAAAAATATGAAAATACATAAGTACAAAATAAATATATACATTATGTGCATAAAATAATAAATTATAAAATGCAAAATAAAAATCTAATACACTATATATAGGTATTTATACATATAATTATACTATAAAAATTAAAATATAAAGAGGTCGATATAAATAAATAATAATCACATAAAATAGTACATAAAATAGGGAACAGCTTTCATGATTTTAGAAAATAATAATAAAATCATTTGCTATTTTGTTTTCCTTTTTATTACTATTTTGTTTTCTTCTGTCCTGCGTGGACCAATGGCAGGAGAGTCTGAGTTGACCTGGGTCAACTCCCTGGTCTCCTAGCCCTGTAGCATGTCAGATGCTGACCCTGATTCTTCTCTTTATTTTCGCATTTGCTACCTTAAAAATCACCTCACCCATTTCATGAAATTTCTTCCTCGATCTTTACTCTTTCATGCTAGATCCTTGGTCAATCTTGCATCGATCCTCATGGAATCCCTGTCTTTGGAGCTCCTTCGTCACTGCTATAAAATGAAACCCCGGGCTTCGATTCAATTTTTAATACCTTCTGAGTAGCTTTTGAGCCCTCAAATCGAGTCTCGGTGTGACCCTTTGTGATAGGAAGTGATTCCTTTCGATCAACAACAAGGAGAAGGCGATACTGAGGTGATTCACACCTCGTCGGAGCTCCACCGTGTGAGTCTGATTCCTTGGCCTTCCAGGTCAGGTGAGCCCCAATCATGGTTATTTTCTTTCCGCATTTCCTCTCTAGCATATTTGTAGAGTTAGATTTCTTAGTTTTAACTTGAGTAATCGAAATTTCCAAAAAATTTAGTAAGTGTTCATCGTGATTCCTCATTGTTCCGACCTACTATCACTGATATTTCCTTCCCCCTTTGCTTCTCCATGTTTCAACTATCATTTCCCCTCTGATTTCGCACAAATTAGAGCGAATCGAAGTTCCTCTTTCATCCTTTGTCGGAGTGTCTCTGCCATGATGCATCTCTACCAAATGTCAACTCAAATCAGCCCAGGACTCTTCGTTTTTTTGTTCGTGAGCTAACAGTGTAGGTATTGGAGCTGGTAGACCCGATTTGGGTTGATTTTTGTTCAGCCCAAAGGCATTCCAGTTGCTCTGAGTCTTCAGCACCTCCAGGAACCCATCGATGGGTCTTGGATCTCCTTAAGCAAGCCGTCAGCTGGGGAGGAGCCTTAGCTCCATTTTGAGATGGTTGGGAACCTTCCAGGTTGCCGGAGATGTGAGATATACCAGACTGAAGCAGCTAAGCTCGGTTGTTCTTCTGAGTTCCTCCTCATTGTTGCATCACCGTCCGATCAGGAGTAAAGACCAAATTGAGTAGTTACTGTTGGATTGAGCCATCAAACACAGTCAAATCCATATATGGGATTTAATCTCACCCGTCCAACTGGGAAGTGGTATCAAGCATTGTGGGTCGTGGATGCGCTTAAGTGAAAAGATCTGAGATGTACAGTAGCATGCATGTGGGGTAATTTTGCATTCTCTACCCTCTCCTTTTTATATTTAATATTCAGTCCAGAAGCATTCATCTATCCTATAATATTTTTGGTATTATTTAAATTAAGGACCCTCAGTTCTATTGTTTTTGCACTTTAATCCATTTCATGTCACCTCACGTGATTGTGTGCGTGACGAGGTGGGAATTTTGTGTGGATATCCTATCAGGTTTGCATATTTCATCTTGGTCCAGAAACTTTGAATATTAGTGTATTTATTTGTGGTAAATTTACATGATTAGCCCTATTGTTCCGATTATTTTCATTTATATCCCTGCTAGTACGAATATTGTATTCAAATGTGGAAATATTTCATGTACACCCTTGGATTTTCCTTAAGGGTTATTAAATGCTCTGAAACTTTGTACAAATTACAATTAGGTTCCTATATTGTAAATTTAATTTTGTGTTTGTATTATGATTATTAAAAATATCATTTTGCATCTAAAAATTATGGGAAAATTAACTTAAGTACCTGAAACCATATTATATTACTATTATTTTTTAAAGGTAATTAAAATTATTTTCCTACTTATAAAAATACAAAAACATTGCATTTTCTCATGTTTAACATTTAAAAATCCATAAAATTACAACATATTTTGAAAAATTCCAAAACAAATAGCAGGTAAGTTCATTAGTCACTCCGTCAACGTAACCATGCCAAGTTTTATTACAAACTTGCACAACTCATGTTGCTGCATTTTATGCAATCACTACTTAGTATTGTCGAAATAAGCATAGTGTCCTAAATCTTATTACACTTAGATCACAACCCTACTATTCAACAAGAACATGGACCCTGAGATCGACTTCCTATCATCCAAATCTGATTATAAGTTTGAATCTGTGTACCTTAAGACTTGGAGATCATTATCTCCATAAACCAAGACGCAGTCCTGAGTTCTTCTTTAGTACTTGAAAATGTTGTTCACTATGGTCCGATGTTTCTCTCCATAACAGGATTGATAACAACTTACCACTTCCCCTACATTGCAAATGTTTGGTATTGTACACATCATGGAATACGTCAAGCTTCCTACAGTTTATGCATAAGGGCATCCAACCATGGCTTTCTTTTCCACAACAGATTGAGGAGTCATCCCTTTAGATAGGTGAATACCATGTCTTAAAGGTAGGAAGCCTTTCTTATAATTATCTATATTGAATCTTTCCAAGATCTTCTTGACATATCCTTGTTATGATAGTCCCAATAACCTCTTTTTTTCTATTTATGGACAACTTCAGACCCAAGATATAAGAGGTTTCTCTGAGATATTTCATGTCAAAAGTATGGACCAAATAACCATGCATCCTTAAGTGCCATACACTCAGCTTGGTACCATACCAAAACTCATGAGGGATTTTAGGTATAGATTTAGATGGAATTATGTTTATGACATAACTTGCAGTTTCTATTGCATGTCCCGAAAACTAAGAGGTAAGTTTGCTTTAGTCATTATTAATCTCACCACGTTTAACGAGGTTTTATTGTGTCTCCCTGCAACTCCATTGCGTTGAAGAGTACCTGGGAGGAGTTCACGAAAGCGCTCCATCAAATGGAGTCATTGTCGGGGAGCATCTATTTGTAGAACATAGAGTTCTACTCAGCTTGTTTTGCCATTATTCACCTCATTGTCTATTTCTCTCTTTATCTTATTTTTATCTGAGAATATTCCTAACTATCTTCTTGTTTGAATTTGTTGTAAGGGCCCACCTATCGGGGGAGGATTTCTTTGGAGATTCTACGCACCCGAGAGCTGCGAAGACTGGTGGTTCCTTGTCCACCGGTAGGAGAGAGTAGCAGAGGAGACAAGAAGCCAGGCAGAATTACCTTAGTATATATTTAGTTTAATTTCATGCGAGAGAGAGAGAGAGATTTATCCATTTAAATTGTAATAATACATGACCCGAACTCTTGAACACTTAGACTATCACAAGTCCATTTCATTAGGTGATTGTTTACCTGGGGGACTTGACTGATTTTTTGTGTTTCCATCGTCTTCTATCTTTATTTCTCCCTATTTTCCCTCTTCTTTTTATTTGTTTTCCGTGATTTGGGTTTTCCACTTTAGTTTTATTTTAGGTCTTGTGGAATGAGCCCTTGGACTCTAGGAGTGGCTATTCGGTTAAATTAGATCCAAAGACCTTATATCTGTGCACATAGTCTCACGCTTGGATCTAGCCAAATTACGAGTTCTTCACATTAATAGAAGCTCATGACTTGGTGTGGTTTCCTCGTTTCATTGCATCTAGTATAGTTTTAAAATTTATGTCTTGTATCCCACATGGTGAGAGCTGGGAAGCACTATAAGTCTTCTGACTGAGCATCACATCATTGTTTCTCGACTTGCATTGCTTTTTCGTCTTCTCCCTCTAATTTTACTCACATAGGACAAGCAAAGAATTGATAAAGCCGTTAGACCTCTTGCATGAAATACTCAAAAAAGTGAAAATCAGACATTTAAAAAAAAGGACTGCTAAGAAAATGTTGATCTACTTAAACTTATTAATTGAACTACATTGTATTGGGTTCACAACACCCACATTATATTCAGATACCTTCCAAACTGAGAGAGGCATGATCCTTAAGGAATAGAACCCAAATCCCGGCCTAGGTATTGCCTTGTTTATAGCCTAGATTCATGAAGTATTTATGTTCCTATCGTACGTAGGTGAGTACGGCTTTGTATACTTGCAGACTTAGTCTGAAGTATTGAGCTTAGACCATCCCCTCGCTGGGGTATCCGTCTCATTGTCCCACGTCTGAGTAGGGCCTTGTCTGCTCGCAGACTCGGTTCTGAAATATTGATTTTCCCTATCAGCTTCCTCCTCTACTTCTTTGGTTAAGTAGTGGTCCATATCTGATATCAAGGACCTTTAAAAAGTACAGGCTACTTGTTACAAAGGAAGTAGAAAGTATAAAATGATTGTTGGGTCAGTACTCACTCGCCTATAGGATTAGCTACTAAGGACTAAATTTGATAAGATTGCCTAATACACACAAATAAAATTGCCAAGATAATCGTTGAACTCTTACGGCTTATTGTGTTGAGTTGGTGAATCTACCCTTGTTTTGAGGTTTAGTTGATTAGTCTAAAGTGGGTCAAGACCAAAATTATCATGCTTTGTGCCTTTCTATCTCGCACTTCTTTTCTCACTTCCCTCGCTTCCTTGCTCATTTTTTAGCCTTCTCTTCTCAAACCCTCTTGAATTCTCCATACCCTTCACCTACTCCTTCATCGTCACTTCTCTTGTCTCCCAAGATGTCACACAAGGTTAGTTTTGTTTGGATTTTGCAAACACCAACATTGATTCTCGGGTGCCGACATCTTCAATAATACAGGGTGATTTCTGAGAATTGAGTCCGGGCTTTACGGACTTCTCTTTAGACTCCTTGATTTTTGCCCAAATCAATGGTTGAGGAGAATCTTGTCCCAATCTTTCTCCTTTCACTACTTTCCTTTCACCAATAAATCCATTATTTGTGACAGACTCTCATCTCAAACTTGCCCCTTCTTTTTTGAGAATTTATTGGGTTCTGTTTCCCAATGCAGATCCAACACTTGATCAAGAGCTCAAGCTACATTTGGATTTGTAGATGGTTTCACAGAGACTTGATAATGGGTCGAGTTTGGATGATACAGTGGATCAGAATGAAGTCAACACACAACTGCCAGCCTCAATTCAAGCCATTCAGCAACAGTTGATAGATCAAGCTCTCACCCAAGTTGTTATCAGGGAAATGCTTAATGAGCTAATGAGGGACAGAGAAAGTCGAGTATAAGATGAAGAACACCATGGTGGGAATGAAGAAGAATAACCTGAAGGAAACCATGGAGGAGGAGATGAGAGAGGAGGACCACCCAAACCAACTCTGAAAGAAACCTATAACTCTAGTGCTAGCCAGGTTACTGAGTGGATTAGAATACCTATGATCTATGGACACTTGAAATTGAAACCATAACTGCTCCCTCTCTTTCCGATCTTCCATGAGAATAACAATGAGGAGACCTACATACACCTGCAACAGTTCAATAGAATTTACAGTACCATGCACTACCCCAACATTCCATTGGAGGTAATAGAGATGATAGCTTTCCCTTTCAGCCTTCAAGACAAGGCACTATATTGGATTGATTATTTGGGTAAAGAGGTGACAACCTAGGAAGAACTCAAATAAGCATTCCTGCACAAATACTACTCCCCAGTTCGTCTGAACTAGATGTAAGCGTTGATCTACAACTTCTCCCAAATGTCCCACGAACTGTTTCACAACGCATGTGAAAGATTCAAAGATCTTGTGGAGAAGTGCCCCATCATGATTTGCTCCATAGGGACTACAGAGTAGATATCCCATTCTCTAACACATTGTTGGCTAGGGTTTTCATGTGATTTCATAGGGACTCCAGAGTAGAGATCCCATTCTCTGAGCCAGTATGGGAAAGATCCAGTTCTCTGACGAGGAGACTTTTCAGACTCCATCTCTAGCGACCGTGGACTTCGATGAAGATGTTTCTAAGGCCTTTTCCAGTTCGATCCTTTAGAGAGATGGAGCAGTTGTGGGCCAGAGTTCTCTAGTGGAGATTCATTCCAATTTTGGTGACTCTGACAGACACAGTATAGAGCATATGTTCTCCGACAAGGAAACCCAGTTCAACTCACACTCCATCTCTTTTGTTCCTCCTCACCAGCACGACACGAGAAGCAATGTTCTCGACAGCAATCGACAGTATAGTATGCTTTTACACTATAAAAGAATGTGATTGCTGTGCACGGTATCGCTTGCACTTGGCAAGCACATGTGCCCGTGAATACCCTTGCGAGCACTTAGGTTACACATGTGCTAGCCTTAGCTGTCGTCCTTTTGTATCTGGAGGCGCAGCATTTTTTCTTATATGGGAAAACACTTGGATAACACAAGTGCTCGCTTATATGTGCTCGCCCATTTGAAATTCAAGGCGCGATGGTACCAGCGTGTGTCAATATTTTGGCGAGCACCTGGAGAGTCATTAGCAAGCACATAAGTGTACTCGCCCACGCTTGTAAATAGAACGTCGGGCAGCCTCTTTTCCTCATTCCACCCGATTTTCTTCTCAAGTTCTTCCCCTTCGGCTATTCTTGCTCCATCATCCTTGCCTCGATCAACCTCTGTTTGGGTATTCAATGACACACACATCTTTGTTTAGGTATATTTTATAATCCTTTCTCTCATTTTTTATTATTTCATTACATTCCAATCTTGTTTTGATGGTTTAGGGTTTTAATATTGTTGATTCTTTACTTGTTATTTTCTTTATTCTTAGTTCTTAAACTTGTTATTTATGCTTCATATAGTTGATTAATATGTAGTTGTTGTTAGGTTTGATTATATTTGTCTAATATAGATGGAAATTCATAGGCATGTCAAGTGTTTGATTAAATGTCACAACAAGTAAAATGACTAAATAGAGAAGTAGATGAATGTTGATAGAGAAATAGAGAATATTGAATTATACCATAACATTAGTTTCATTACAATGATTCACGTCTCGGTATTTTAGGATTGCAATTGGAAGTGGCAGAAAATAGAGAAGTAGATGAGTGTTGATATAAGAGAAGGAAAGAAGAAATACATGGGAAGGAGTTAGAGGATGTATTGGTGGCGTTGAACTTGAATTTGTAGTAGAGTTAGAAATGGTTCAATTGAAAGATGGGATGAGAGATACAAAGTTTTTGGGAGTAAGAACACAAGGGGATGAACCTCATTCATATGTTAGAAGAAAACAAAGAACATAAGTGTGGAAATTAGAAAACACATTGTATAGAAAACACATATGTATTTAAATTCTTTGTATACATGTGATGAAAAGAATGGAAAATCCAAGTGTGGTGTTTGACTAACAGAAATATTTATTCTATTATAATTTATTATCACATTAAATTCTAGTTAATGTGACCAAGTGTATCGCATTAACTTATAATTAGGTTGATAATAAAATCAAAACCCTAAAAACTTATTTTTAAATCGCTCAAAATCTTTCACACACGGTACGTCCCTCCACACCGGGTGTGGCCCTGCACACCGGGAGGCGTGTGCAACACATTGGAGGATTTAATCACCTTCAATTGTGTTATATTTTTTTATTTTTTGCACAGTACTATTGGACTCACTAAAGTGGATTTTGATGTTTGTAGGTGGAGAAATTTTTTTGCAGGTGCACTTTCAATAATATTCATTAAAACACTTTATTAAGCACTAAGTTAGGATCACACTTATCCATATCCCCATCGTTAACCAATCAAATATACGTAAATGCCCGGTTAACATAAATGAATAAATATATTAAGATTTTTTTATAGTCTCATTTATAGCACGTATAAATGTACGACGTAAAGTGATCTTAAAATAATACATTTACGTTGGCTTTCCTTAGTTTGGTGATCCCAGGCTAAGGGGGTCCGTAAGGATTCAAACTTACTAAAAAGCGATCATTATCACACGATGTTTGTTTCTGATGGAAATTTAGCTCCATAACCCCTTCCTCTTCGGTATACCAAATCAATCGCAATTTACTACCGAAATACTCACTACATTGATTATTTTGAAAGTTGATTGCGATTGGTTTTTGAGGTATACTGGAGAGGTGTAGGGTCATGCTGCCGAATTTTCCTCAGAAATAAGCAAGCATGTGACAACGATCGTCTTTTAGTATGTTTGAATCCTTATGGATGAGCTCAAGTGATAACAAAAAAACACACTTCTCTTCTCATCTCCTAGAATAAGCATGATAGGTTTAGGTTAGCGATAAGTTAGGGTTTAGATTTTTCTACTTATGTTCTCCATGATTAAACCAAAGTTAAATCTAGTCTTCTCATTTAACCATATGAATTGTTACATTCAGGTGATAAAGATGGCTAACATAGAGTGGATGTACAAGTAGGTAATAGAAGGACGACATGTAGATACCTTTCAAAGAGGTGTTCAAGAATTTGTAGAATTTTCTTACGCTTAAGGTTCTCAAGTCGTGGAGTAGATGGTACTATCTTGTGTCTGTGTACAATGTAACGCCCCACCTCGACGGGAGCGCATCTCAACACCCATTCACATTATTACCCAACAACAGTCATAAACAACCTGCATGATATACCATTTATACAAAAACAACATAGGAAGGAAAATCTAAGTTTTCATTGATAACAAAAGTCCACATAGGAATAGCAATAAATACTCAGAGTCTCTTTATTACATCATAAATACTTGGAAATGAAAGATAGCAACAACTACTAAGAAACTAGTCCTCAACCTTAACCACGTCCTGCAGATGCACCACCAAAGATATGAGCCTCTGTCTCCTGCTCTACACCTCCTGTTGGATTTCCAAAGAATGTAACTCATGAGTCAACTGACTCAGTAAGGATAAAATAACTTATAAATCAAGAGAGAGTATAGGTAGGCAATGCAAATGCAGTAACTTAACAAGTTTAGAAGAGAACCTTCTAAAAGCATCTAGCATTATACAATCACTTATATTCTAGGCATGTTACACAATCAAACCAATTCTTTGACATATCTATATTCATATTTTCATTTATTTATCCCGGACTCGCCCGTCAAAGGAGAAAGATTACACTAGAAATGAAGTCTGCAACACTTCATTTAAAGTGCAACCCAAAACCTGTGTGCAAACGCGATCCTTCAGCTAGTCTAGTTGATAGTACTCTGACACTCGAGACGGGCATATATGTTCAATGAGTCTCAACCCTGTCAATCGAGTCTGCCGGAGGAGTCTCGCTCGCTCCTTAAAAAGTGCAACAAAACGGATCCGTATGTGCGATGCATGCGTGCATCCACCTCAATTCCACCAGAGTACCTACCACCACCCCCACTCTGTGATGCCCCTCGAGTGGGGATGACTCACTGTCGGCTCAGCCGGACCACAAGGGTGTGCACCCACCTTGTAGTATTTATTCTCTTGTCCCCTCTTACACAATAACATAACAAACTAAGACCCTCGGATCCCAATTTGCTTCATCATTTTTTTTTGTTTTAATCCTTTCATCCATATGTAAAATGTAAAGTAATCAATCTCGGGATTGAACAACCAAAAAGAACTTCATTAATCGATACATACTAACAACATTATTCAAGACCCTCAGGTCACAATTCATTTAAAACCACCACGACTTTATCTCATGGATCACTCGCAAGCACCGAACACATGTTTACAACAAAACATCTGGTGATACGGATATCACAAGCCCTGCTTATAATAATAAAATCTGAACATCACACGTCTAGCATTCCACCTTGTATTGAAAGATAAGTACTATAATGGCAAGATAAATCATGTGTAAGATAAAAGTCCTACTCACAATTTTAATTTTCCAAAATACTTATCTACTCACGTTGTATTCCCTACATGCATATGCGTTACTAATCATATGTTTCTATGATTAGAAAGTACTCTCTCAAATTCTATTGATTATTATAACTATTAACAAAATATAGCAGTTAAAATCGAATACTTATATAAATACTTACACGTATATGGTATAGAACTGAAAAAGTTGATCCAATAAGATATATATAACTATATGGACGATGAGTAAAAGGAATATATCAATTGAATTTATAATCACCATTCAAGATGTCGCACGCTATACTACATGTGCTATAAATTACATACCCGAGAGGTCGTTACCCTGATAACTTTGTTATGTTATGTTATAATATGGTGTTGATGGGTAGTAGGACTTCACCAAAACAATTTAAACTATTATAACGTTCTTCATCTCACAATGTGTTATCAACTATTGCTAAATTATAAGACATGAAATAGGTAAGGATTTCAATCAATATAACAAAAAAAACACGTTTTTTTTTACAGATAATCAACCCTTCTTAAAATAGAATAACTGTATCCCTAATGGTAGCATGTGAAATTTGGTAATTAGGAAAGAAAACTAAAAGAGATTTAGTAATACACGCTAATAATATATTCGATATTCTCACCCTCTGATTGATGGCATTTCAAGAGTCTTCAGAATATAATAATATAATTATACCAAGGGTTATACCTACAAAATACAGATCACGCATAAACACTATGCCGCTACACAACAAAAACGGAGAATTTTTGGTTATTACTTAACATAGAACAAGGCTAACGAGGGTTGATAATTTTCTTAATGTCTATACTACAACATCAAGTGGACCACATATACGTTTATGTTGTCAAAAGTCTATATTCTAATGTGTGATGTTCTTATTCCAAATCCCAAACCACGATATTATTTTCCAAGCCAAAGGTTTATAACATGAGCATGCATGAAAGGATGCCTCAACCTCTCGATCATGCCAAAATAAAATTAACTTTCAACCTGAACGATTCATGATGGATAAAAAATAGGGTTCATGATATACCAACAGCAAGAGATGATCCAGGGGTTAGATCAAAGTTCGACAATAATCTTGAAACTCGATAATCTCTAATCACGAGATATGTGAAAAAGAGAGGAGGAAATCATGATCCGTTACCTATATTCGTGCACGTCTTTGATCTACGTGCTCGATCGCCCGATCACCAATCCAATGAGAGGGCTGCCTTTCTCTTGCGATGGCCTTCCTCGTCTTCTTCTTGTCTCGAAGCTACGGAGCTTGCACCATTATCCTTTTGGATCTCTAGAGAAGGAGATGGAACAAGATAAGAGAATGACTTGGGGAGGAAGAAAGGATGGATTAGGGTTTGGAAAAGGAGTAGGAATGAGGGGAGATAAAGGGTGTGGGTCTTTATATAGTTGGGGATTAAAGTCTTAGTTTTAGCAACCCTAAAACAACCCTAATTCGAAATTAATTAACCAAAACCCGTAACCCTTAATTCCCTCAAAAACCATGACCCCTCTTCACTAAAACAGGCATATCTCCCACATCCGGATTCGGAATTTCGTGTTTTTGGGCTCGTTGGAAAGCTTGCGACGAGACGCTTCTTTTGAGTATAATATTGAATAGGTTTTAAAGCTTCAGAAAAATCCGAAAATTACGGGGTGTTACATTATAACAACCTTAAAAACAGTCTCGTCCCCGAGACTTAGGATGTAAAAGGTGTAATATAACAACCTTAAAAGGTTGGATCCTATCGAGTAAAAGATAACAACCTTAAAAAGGATGAGAGTAGCTTATAAATTACCTTCAAAAAGGTATGGGTAGTCCCGTCGCATATCCGCCTCAGGTTCCCAGGTGGCCTCCCCGGAGTTGTGTCGTTTCCAAAGGATCTTCACCAAGGGTATCTCCTTGTGCCTTAACTTCTTCACTGAACGATCGATGATCCGAACTGGTTCCTCCGGATAACTCAGGTCAGTATCCACATGAAGGTCATCATAACTAATCACATGCGATGGATCATGCACATATTTTCTCAAGTTGGAGATATGAAAAACATCATGCACACCAGCAAGGTGAGGAGGAAGAGCAATCCTGTACGCAACTTTACCAATCTTATCGAGAATCTCGAACGGTCCGACAAACCGGGGTGCTAA
This sequence comes from Ottelia alismoides, assembly GCA_037367405.1. Classification (NCBI taxonomy): domain Eukaryota; kingdom Viridiplantae; phylum Streptophyta; class Magnoliopsida; order Alismatales; family Hydrocharitaceae; genus Ottelia; species Ottelia alismoides. Next base: position 708,246 of record JAZKJV010001045.1, on the reverse strand, counting down.
CTTTCCCTTCACTCCAAATCGCTGAACTCCCTTTGTGGGAGAAACTCTCAAGAAGACAAAATCTCCAACTTCAAAGCTAAGATCAGTGCGTCGCCTATCGCTATAGCTCTTTTGCCTACTCTGTGCAGTAAGCAATTTCTTCCGAGCTATCTTGATTGCCTTAGCAGTCTCCTCCAAATACTCTACCTTATGTAGAAGGTTATGTCCAATCTCCTGCCAACTCAGAGGTGTAGAGCACCACCTTCCGTACAACGCTTCAAAAGGAGCCATGCCTATGTTGGCATGGTAACTGTTATTATACGTAAACTCTGCTAACGGCAAATGATCCTTCCACGACCCTTTCCACTCCAGCACACATGCTCGTAGAAGATCCTCTAGCGTCTGAATCGTCCTCTCGGATTGTCCGTCGGTCTGTGGATGGTAAGCAGAACTGAGGCATAGTTGTACTTCTAAAGAACTCATGAATTCCCTCCAGTAGTGAGAGGTGAACCTTGGATCACGATCAGATACAATCTGCTTAGGCAGCCCATGAAGTCTGACAATCTCCTTAATAAAGACCACTGCAAGCTGTAAGGGAGTGCATTCCATACTCACAGGTATGAAATGTGCTGACTTAGTAAGCCTATCAACCACGACCCAGATGGCATCATGACTACTAGTGGTCTTAGGAAGACCCGTCACAAAATCCATAGATATACCCTCCCACTTCCACTCAGGAATAGGAAGGGATTGCAAAATTCCAGGTGGCCTCTTATGCTCAGCCTTAATTTGCTGACACGTCAGGCATTTTGCCACAAACTTGGCCACATCCCTTCTCATTTGCTTCCACCAAAAATTCTTTTTCAAATCCTTATACATCTTTGTGCCACCAGGATGTATCGACAAACGTGAACTATGTGCCTCACGCATGATCTCTTCCCTCAATTGTACATCTGCTGGAACACACAATCGATTCCCATTTCGTAGCACACCATCTTGATAGGAAAAGCCAACTAAGGTTCCTGCGATAGCCTTCTCCTTGAGTCTCTGCATACTCAGGTCTTCCTGTTGCCCTTGGATGATTCGCTCAACTAACTCTGGATGAGAAGGGGATGGAACTATGACAGTCTCTCGACTACTCTGAAATGGATGCCAATCACTGAAAGCTGCAAGAAGATCCCATGCTTTAAGCTTAGGACGAGATTCACTTGAATGAGGCCTACGACTAAGGGCATCAGCAACCACGTTCGCCTTACCAGGATGGTAAGAGATGGTGCACTCGTAATCCTTTAACAGCTCCAGCCATCTCCTTTGCCTCATATTGAGCTCCTTCTGATCAAAAAGATGCTTGAGACTCTTGTGATCTGTGAAGATTTCGAAAGCAACACCATAAAGATAATGTCTCCACATTTTAAGAGCAAAGATAACTGCTGCCAGTTCCATATCATGAGTTGGGTAATTTTTCTCATGGGGCTTCAACTGTCTAGATCCATATGCAACAACCTTACCATGTTGCATCAAAACCGCACCCAGACCCTCCTTTGATGCATCGGTGTAAACCGTGAATCCGTCTGGGCCCGACGGAATTGTCAAGATGGGAGCTGTAGTGAGCCTTTCCTTCAGAGTCTGGAAGCTATTCTCACATTCTTCTGACCAAGCATATGGCATCTCTTTCTTGGTTAGCTGGGTGAGGGGAAGGGCAATCTGAGAAAATCCCTTCACAAACCGTCTGTAGTAACCGGCTAAGCCAAGAAAGCTTCGGATCTCAGACACATTCTTCGGTCGTTCCCAACTAATGACTGCTTCGATTTTTGCCGGATCCACCGACACTCCTGCACCTGAGATAACATGGCCTAAGAATGATACTTCTTGAAGCCAAAACTCACACTTACTAAACTTTGCATAAAGCTTGTGCCTCCGTAAGGTCTCCAACACTGTCTGTAAGTGAGTGCGATGTTCCTTCTCATCTCGAGAGTATATGAGGACATCGTCAATGAAAACTACAACAAAGCTGTCAAGGAAAGGCTGAAACACCCGATTCATCATGTCCATGAATGCTGCTGGGGCATTTGTTAAGCCAAAGGGCATCACCAAGAACTCATAGTGACCATATCTGGTTCTGAAGGCAGACTTTGGTATGTCCACATCCCGAATACGTAGTTGGTGATAACCAGACCGCAGATCAATCTTGGAGAAGATGGATGACCCTTGTAGCTGATCAAAGAGATCGTCAATGTGCGGCAAAGGGTAACGATTCTTGATTGTTACTTTATTCAACTGTCGATAATCTATACACATGCGCATAGATCCATCCTTTTTCTTAACAAAAAGGACAGGCGCTCCCCATGGAGATGTACTAGGGCGTATGAAACCCTTCTCCAGCAGTTCTTGTAACTGCACCTTGAGTTCCTTCAGCTCAGCTGGTGCCATCCGGTATGGTGTCATGGATACTGGTTGAGTTCCTGCAATGATAGAAATCTCAAACTCCACCTCACGAGGTGGGGGAAGCCCAGGCAAATCTGCAGGAAATACATCCGGAAAGTTCTTTACTATTTCAACATCTTCTATTCCTTCCATGGGAGTTTGATTCCCAATGACGTGAGCAATAAATCCTTCACACCCTTGAGATAGCAGGCGATGAGCTTGCAATGCTGATATGCAGGTTACCCCTCTCGACGAGATGCTTCCATCAAATATGAATTCTTGTAGCTCAGGAATCCTGAAAATAATCTGTTTTTGGAAACAGTCTAAACATGCGTGGTGATTCTCAAGCCAGTCCATGCCGAGAATAACATCAAAATCCTCCATCTGAATAAGCAGCAAGTAGGCCTCGAGCATATAACCTCCAATATAGACCGGGCAATCGGAAAACACCCGATGAACAACAAACACCTGACCTTCAGGTCCCTTAATAAGATAAGGGTCTGAAACCACAGTAGGCTCTCGGCCTAAGGTATCCGCAAAACTCCATGATACGAAGGAATGAGATGCACCCGAATCAAAAAGAGCATGAGCTGTAAAGTCGCCTACTGAAATCATACCTCGTACTACTGATCCCGAAGCATGTGCTTGCCCATCGGTGATGGCATGGAGTTGTCCTTCTCTTCGTGGCCCACTGGAACCTGTCGTGCCCCGAGTCTGGTTGGGATGTCCCCTGCCACCACGAGAGGTAGAACCACGTCCCTGGTGCTGCGGACGTCCCCCTCGTACAGTACCTCGCATCTGTGAAGCTCCCAACGGACAGTTGGATCTGATGTGCCCCTCTTGGTTGCATTGGTAGCAAACACGTGCATCGGTTATGCTGTTCACCATAGGATGTGCTGATCGTGATGGCTCGGAAAGTGCTTGCCCCAAGGTAGGAGCTCCTCCATGTGCAGACCTGGTAGACATGCCATGCCGGTAGGGGTGGGTACGTTGTCCTCTTCGTGCTGTCGAACGGTCATTACGAGCAATCTTCCCATAATAGCTCGATCCTCCTTGCCTGGTTTGCACTGACCTGCCTTCACGCAAGTCCTCTTCTACTCGTGATGCAGCATCAACCACTTCCTTCATAGTAACCAATCTAAGGGGTACTAGTCTCTCGCGAATTTTCTTACGGAGACCCCGAAAGAACTTGAATGCTTTGTCAGCCTCAGTCGGCACAGTGCTAGCAGCATACTTCAGCAACTCCGTGAACCTGTTTAGATAAGCAGTCACAGTCTTGTTCCCTTGCTCAAGTAGTGTGAACTCCACGCGACGTTGCTCTAGCCAGTATTCCGGATAGAAATGCTCCCGGAACGCCTCAGTAAATTTCTCCTAAGTAACTGGCGTTGCAATCTGCGGCTCCATAGAACTCCATCATTCCTCAGCATAGCCTGCTAAGGAGTAAGTGGCAAGGGTAAATTTCTCCTCATCTGGTACATGTATGGTGCGAAATACCTTTTCCACACGCTTCACCCACCTCTCTGCCACATCTGGGCTTGTATTGCCCAGAAACTCCGGAACCTTCTCCTTGCGATATTTTGAAAATATGTCCTCTTGTCGCGGTGGCAGCGGCGAGGGGGGAGGAGGAGGAGGAGCTGGCGGCGATGGTGGATCACCGTCTCCCCCACCCATTCCAGACCCCCCTTCAGACGTAGATCTCGACAATCGTTCCTCGAGCATAAGCTGTCTCTGCTGCACATCCTGCAGCATCGCCATCATCGCAGCCAATTGCTGCGCAGTCTGATCCCTACGAGGCGGCATGATCTGCATGAGTAGAAATAAAAAGGGAATTGTGATTAGATTCAAGAGAAGAGGTCATTTGTCAACCTTGATCATTTTTTTTGACAGTAGTCAGAAGACTACTTGTCTAATGTACAATGGTATTTCTCCTACCATACAGTTGTCTGTGACTGATGGGGTAATTGGGCTCTGATACCAAATGTAACGCCCCACCTCGACGGGAGCGCATCTCAACACCCATTCACATTATTACCCAACAACAGTCATAAACAACCTGCATGATATACCATTTATACAAAAACAACATAGGAAGGAAAATCTAAGTTTTCATTGATAACAAAAGTCCACATAAGAATAGCAATAAATCCTCAGAGTCTCTTTATTACATCATAAATACTTGGAAATGAAAGATAGCAACAACTACTAAGAAACTAGTCCTCAACCTTAACCACGTCCTGCAGATGCACCACCAAAGATATGAGCCTCTGTCTCCTGCTCTACACCTCCTGTTGGATTTCCAAAGAATGTAACTCATGAGTCAACTGACTCAGTAAGGATAAAATAACTTATAAATCAAGAGAGAGTATAGGTAGGCAATGCAAATGCAGTAACTTAACAAGTTTAGAAGAGAACCTTCTAAAAGCATCTAGCATTATACAATCACTTATATTCTAGGCATGTTACACAATCAAACCAATTCTTTGACATATCTATATTCATATTTTCATTTATTTATCCCGGACTCGCCCGTCAAAGGAGAAAGATTACACTAGAAATGAAGTCTGCAACACTTCATTTAAAGTGCAACCCAAAACCTGTGTGCAAACGCGATCCTTCAGCTAGTCTAGTTGATAGTACTCTGACACTCGAGACGGGCATATATGTTCAATGAGTCTCAACCCTGTCAATCGAGTCTGCCGGAGGAGTCTCGCTCGCTCCTTAAAAAGTGCAACAAAACGGATCCGTATGTGCGATGCATGCGTGCATCCACCTCAATTCCACCAGAGTACCTACCACCACCCCACTCTGTGATGCCCCTCGAGTGGGGATGACTCACTGTCGGCTCAGCCGGACCACAAGGGTGTGCACCCACCTTGTAGTATTTATTCTCTTGTCCCCTCTTACACAATAACATAACAAACTAAGACCCTCGGATCCCAATTTGCTTCATCATTTTTTTTTGTTTTAATCCTTTCATCCATATGTAAAATGTAAAGTAATCAATCTCGGGATTGAACAACCAAAAAGAACTTCATTAATCGATACATACTAACAACATTATTCAAGACCCTCAGGTCACAATTCATTTAAAACCACCACGACTTTATCTCATGGATCACTCGCAAGCACCGAACACATGTTTACAACAAAACATCTGGTGATACGGATATCACAAGCCCTGCTTATAATAATAAAATCTGAACATCACACGTCTAGCATTCCACCTTGTATTGAAAGATAAGTACTATAATGGCAAGATAAATCATGTGTAAGATAAAAGTCCTACTCTCAATTTTAATTTTCCAAAATACTTATCTAATCACGTTGTATTCCCTACATGCATATGCGTTACTAATCATATGTTTCTATGATTAGAAAGTACTCTCTCAAATTCTATTGATTATTATAACTATTAACAAAATATAGCAGTTAAAATCGAATACTTATATAAATACTTACACGTATATGGTATAGAACTGAAAAAGTTGATCCAATAAGATATATATAACTATATGGACGATGAGTAAAAGGAATATATCAATTGAATTTATAATCACCATTCAAGATGTCGCTCGCTATACTACATGTGCTATAAATTACATACCCGAGAGGTCGTTACCCTGATAACTTTGTTATGTTATAATATGGTGTTGACGGGTAGTAGGACTTCACCAAAACAATTTAAACTATTATAACGTTCTTCATCTCACAATGTGTTATCAACTATTGCTAAATTATAAGACATGAAATAGGTAAGGATTTCAATCAATATAACAAAAAAGACACGTTTTTTTTTTACAGATAATCAAACCTTCTTAAAATAGAATAACTGTATCCCTAATGGTAGCATGTGAAATTTGGTAATTAGGAAAGAAAACTAAAAGAGATTTAGTAATACACGCTAATAATATATTCGATATTCTCACCCTCTGATTGATGGCATTTCAAGAGTCTTCAGAATATAATAATATAATTATACCAAGGGTTATACCTACAAAATACAGATCACGCATAAACACTATGCCGCTACACAACAAAAACGGAGAATTTTTGGTTATTACTTAACATAGAACAAGGCTAACGAGGGTTGATAATTTTCTTAATGTCTATACTACAACATCAAGTGGACCACATATACATTTATGTTGTCAAAAGTCTATATTCTAATGTGTGATGTTCTTATTCCAAATCCCAAACCACGATATTATTTTCCAAGCCAAAGGTTTATAACATGAGCATGCATGAAAGGATGCCTCAACCTCTCGATCATGCCAAAATAAAATTAACTTTCAACCTGAACGATTCATGATGGATAAAAAATAGGGTTCATGATATACCAACAGCAAGAGATGATCCAGGGGTTAGATCAAAGTTCGACAATAATCTTGAAACTCGATAATCTCTAATCACGAGATATGTGAAAAAGAGAGGAGGAAATCATGATCCGTTACCTATATTCGTGCACGTCTTTGATCTACGTGCTCGATCGCCCGATCACCAATCCAATGAGAGGGCTGCCTTTCTCTTGCGATGGCCTTCCTCGTCTTCTTCTTGTCTCGAAGCTACGGAGCTTGCACCATTATCATTTTGGATCTCTAGAGAAGGAGATGGAACAAGATAAGAGAATGACTTGGGGAGGAAGAAAGGATGGATTAGGGTTTGGAAAAGGAGTAGGAATGAGGGGAGATAAAGGGTGTGGGTCTTTATATAGTTGGGGATTAAAGTCTTAGTTTTAGCAACCCTAAAACAACCCTAATTCGAAATTAATTAACCAAAACCCGTAACCCTTAATTCCCTCAAAAACCATGACCCCTCTTCACTAAAACAGGCATATCTCCCACATCCGGACTCGGAATTTCGTGTTTTTGGGCTCGTTGGAAAGCTTGCGACGAGACGCTTCTTTTGAGTATAATATTGAATAGGTTTTAAAGCTTCAGAAAAATCCGAAAATTACGGGGTGTTACATACAAAGTGTCGTTTAATGAAGAAGAGTTCTAAAGATGAAACTCAATTGCATCTTTACAAAAATGGTTTCATGGAAGGATATAAGATTTGGTGGAGGCATGGTGAGGACTTCGAAGACACGATGAATGAGTCAATAGTAATAGACAATATAAACCCATTCGTGGATATGGTTATGGACGTTGCGGGTCCAGATTTTAACACTACCTGTCAAGATGATGAGAAACCATATGGAGAGTTTGCGGACTTCTACGAGATGTTGAAAAAAGCAAAAGAGCCATTGTGGTTGGGTTGTAAGACATATTCAAAACTCTCCGCAGTTTCAGATCTTTTATCGATGAAGATAGAGTATAATATGATTGATCGTAATTTTGATGTCATGCTTAAAATTATTAAAAAAATGTTACCAGAAGATGTTGAATTACCTGACAATTATTACAAGACCAAGAAAATGATGCGGAAGATGGGTTTAGTGGAAGTTAAAATAGGCTCTTGTATAAATCATCATATTTTATACTACGGTGAACATCAACATTTGACACGTTGTCCGGAATGTGATAAAACAAGATATCAAGAATCAAGTAAGAATGGCACAAAAAGCTCAAGAAAGATTTACGTTAGTTCTCGTTGACAACGAGATTAAAATGGTTATATTATTGTAAGGAAACGGCGAAATATATGACATGGCATTAAAACATATAATTGATGAGTGCATGGAGCATCCATCCGAGTCTGATTGTTCGAAAGTATTGATGTCGACATTTCCCCCATTTTCAGAAGAGAAAAGGAATTGTGTTCTAGGTTTATGTACAGATGGGTTTAATCCTCATGGAAGAAGTAAAGATTACTCTTGCTGGTCACTAATGACAACACCTTACAATCTTCCTCCCTAGTTATGTAATAAGAGACAGTTTATGTTTCTATCGTTGTTGGTGCCAGGACCTACACATCTGGGAAAATATATCCACGTGTATTTACGTTCTCTTATAGATGAGTTGAAAGTGTTATGGTTTGATGGGGTAGATATATATGATGTAAGTAAAAGTCAAACATTAATATAAAAGTAGCTATACTCTGGACTATAAATGACTTTCCAATATATGAAATGTTATCTGGATGAAGTACGTATGGACGTAAAAGTTGTCCGTATTGTATGTAAGGTACAAAATCATTCCATCTTTAATACGATCAGAAACCCATTTTTTTATTGTCACAGATGTTTTCTTCCAAAAAACCATCCCTATCGAAGACAGAAGCAAGCATTTAAAAAGAATGTCATCAATCATACAGATCCTCCGACAATTAAGTCTGGTGGAATGATATTATCATGTTTAGAAGAATAGGAAAATGTTTCCTTGAACAACAGAGATATAACAAAACCTCTTCCTAGATTTGGAGATAGTCACAATTGGATTAAGAAAAGTATATTTTGGAAATTACCATATTTGAGTAAGCTATTGATACGACACAACTTAGATGTTATGCATATAGAGAAAAATGTTTTCGATAACATCTTCTACACAGTCATGAATGTAATCAGTCGCACAAAAGATACAATAAAATCTCGTCATGATTTAAAAATAATATGTAACCAATTGGAGTTGTATATAAGGGAAAAAGAAAATGGAAGGGTTGAAATTCATAAAGCAAAGTATACATTAGACAGAAATCAAGTTAAGTTTGTCTGCGAATGGACAAGAAAATTAAATTTTCCAAACGAAATGCATCGAATTTCTCAAATTTGGTCGACTTGAAGAAGTTCTCATTTAAGGGAATGAAGAGTCTGACTGACATATTTTCATGGAAAGACTGCTACTGCTAGTGTTCAGATGATTGTTACCGAAAAATGTTGTAGATGTTATATCAGATGTCAGCAGATTTTTTCAGATTCTATGCTCGTCACGAGTACACCGGATGGAGATGGAATATCTTGAGAAAAATATTCTTATTATTTTTTGCAATTCGGAAACAAATATTTCCATCGCCATTTTTGATTCAATGGAGCGTCTAATGATTCATCTTCATTGCGAAGCAAAGGTTCTAGGGTCCGTAAAATATCGATGGATGTATCCATTTAAAAGGTATTTCTAAAAATTAATTTATTTTTTAATCTTTTGATATGTGAATAAAAACATATACATGTTTTACGTAGGTTCATGTTCTTTCTGAAAAGAAAGGTTCAAAATAAAAGTAAAGTGGAAGGATCAATCAGTTTACGGTATATTTACGAAGAAGTGGCAATATTCTGTGCTAGGTATCTTCCAGAAGATGTGGAGACTATCCACAATAGATTAAGAAGGAATGATACAATTAACTCGGAGGATAAACCTAATTTCAGTGTCTTTAGTCAATGTACTCAGCTCATTAGAAATTCTACAGAACCTATATTATTGAAGCAAGAGAAAGATGTCGCGGAGCTATACGTATTAGACAATTACGAGGAAATAACGCCATATGTTCAGTACATCTCTGTATTACTTTACAAATGATATGTAAATTTCCTTCCACTTATTTATATTGATTCATAAACTTATTTCAGGGAATTTAGAAAGAAAATTGTCGAAGAGAATCCTATGTATTCAGATTATGAAGTTGTGAACATCTATAGGAATCAAATTTCGGAATGGTTTAAGAACCGAATAAAACAATTGGATGGTGATGATTATCATACACAAATATTGAAATACTTTGGGGAAGGTTCGGTTTATAAGGTCCGATCTTACAGCTCTTGTTGCAGTAATGGTTATCGGTTTCATACATTAAATTCTGGTAGATATTTAACAACTCAGAATTATGGAGTGATGGTTCGTGGTTCTTGTTACGAGGAAGATCATTTGAATTACTATGTAATATTAAAGAATATATTGGAAGTAGAATATAGTATTCTATGCTATAATAAAGTAGTTCTCTTTTTGTGTGACAGGTATGACCCCAATGGAGGCGTAGTGATTGATAAGAGAAATAATATTGTTGATGTGATACCAAGAAAATTTATACGGAGATTTGAAGCCTTCATTCTAGCTTCTCAAGTGGAACAAGTCTATTATCTCCCACAAGTGTCAAAGAAGAGAAAGAGCATCGAATATTTCAGTTCGTGAAAATAAATTCTCAATGTATATTTCTAATGAATACTGTCGTTTAGAAGATATTATAGATGAAGCTTTTACACCTACTCATGAGCGAATAAATGTAGTAGAAGAAGTCCCAATCATTGAATCAATGCGATTAGTAGACAATGAAGTATTATATGTTGACTTACAAGACGATGGAGACTCTACAAATGATGATTCAGATAACTCAGAAATCAGTGAAATATGCTCTAATTACTCTGAATCACATGACAAAGATTAATCATAAGTTCAGTCAGTTATAAAAGACAAATTATAAATGTTCTTTACTAAATTTGTAATTAATTATTACGTCATCGTTGCAGTCATGGCAGGTTTTGGACATGGCGGCTCTCATGGATCTCAGTGACCCAATCGTCCATTGTCGTCAGACTCGCCTTCTTCTAGTAGGCAGTCGACCCCTCCTATTACTTTAGAGTCACTTCCAGATGAGACTCGACAAGTCATAGCCTACTATGAGTCTCTTGGTTATCCTCCTCCTCCCTTTTAGGGATGCGTATATGGAGAGCCATCTTACACAGCCACTCCTGTTGCATGCCCGGTACATGTACCAGCACAGACCTCAATGTATTCCGGTTCACCTTCTTCTTCACGCCCGAGCATCCATGTACCTTTACCCACTAAAGGTGGTTAGATTTCGGAGTCCTACCCTTTGTTGGATCTTATTATGGATGGGAGGTACGATTTTTATATAATAAATCTTCTCATTTATACCTTCATATTATTTGAAAATTTTATAAAATATGCAAGTATTTTTTGAATAGCAACAAGGTGGTAAAGGATATTACCAATATAATCAAGATATATTTGACTAGCATGCAATTCCGTTGGTGTCGCATTCCTGTTACTAAGCAGGAGAGATTGTTTGAGATGTTTCTGGTAAGTAATGTTTTAATGCAATTATTTAAATTTGTTACTACTCTATAATCTAATATTTTACAAAATATTTTCATAGTATATATCATTTACATCCCGATCTGAAGAAAGAGACTTATCATCGAGCATTTATTCATTTGGTGGAGAAGAGGATGAGTGATACCTTTTCAAGGCAAGGAGATACTCACATACGAAGACGGGATGTGAGGAGATGAATTTTGAAGAGATGAAGAGATTCCCACCTTCATGGTACACGGAGGATAGGTATTATATTATGTTCATAGTTTATGATTTAATTGTTTTTTTAAAATAAATACTTATAACATATTTGTTGCAGGTGGGTGGGTTTTTGTGATGCATTCATTGCAGATACTGAGTTTGGGAGGAGATCGATGGCGGGAAGGATAAACCACCAAAAATTGAGGATCAAATCGATAAGTGGCTCTAAAACCACAATCATATCAGAGCAGATCTGGTAATTTCTTAATAGAAATTAGATTTTAAATACTATCTATTTACAGGTCTATTTTTTATTTATTTTAGGCGAAAAGGTTAGAAAGAGAACCATCTTTTCAGGAGTAGTGGTCTAGGTCCCATATGAGTGGGAAAGATAGAGAGTCTCAATGATCAACCCCTGAAGCGGGAGAATTGTTGGTTAGTCTTTTTGTATTTAAGTAATTTGAAAGGTATAATATATTTATTTTTATTGTTTTTTAACTTGTATTTCAGGATCATTATTTGGTACTAGCTGCAGAGAAATGGGGTGAAGATCCTAGTAGGGAACAACCACCATTTGATAAAGCAATTTGGAAACAGGTATAGATAAATATTAATTTAGTATATTTGATTTTTAAGTATATATTCATATTAAAACATCCAAATTTTTTATAGGTGTTGGAGGAGAGGGATGGTGTAGTGAATAGGAAGCAGACGCTTGGTGGTCTTCCTCCATACTATGTGGAGGAACATCATCATTCATATTATTCTTATGGCAAATCGTCGTATTCAAAGCCACAGTCATCACAGCCATCATCGCAAATGGAGTCTCAGATGGCGATGATGGTGGAGACTGTGATGAAGCTCCAACAAGATTTCTCGAGGTACATGTAAGTATTGTCCTTCTAAATTTTGATAATTTAATATGTCAATATCTTCAATTGCATATCATATATATATATCTTCTATAAAATAGGTCACAAGAGTGTGCATCTCAATATGAGGAGATTGAATCAGATGAAGAGAAGGATGAGGAGAATGACCTAGGAGAAGAGGCACACATGTATGCTAGATTTAAGGAGAAGGAGAAGGAGAAGAAGAAAAAGAAAGAAAAGTAGGGTTAGTCTCAAAAAATTTTAGATCAAAAAAGAAATGATTGGTGGTTTTTAACATATTTTGTTATAGTTTTTTAGCAACTCTTTTAATATGTATGAACTTTGACAATAGAATTACATGTACTTGTCGGACGTTTTGAAAATCCTTTGATATTATATTTAGTTGCTAAATGTGATGCATATACTAAATTTGTTTATTATCTTATATGCTTAGTTCGTATGTTCATGTGTATTATGTGAGTTTGTCAGGTACAAGATACTTGATTTAATTAGGTGGATGGTACATTTAAGGTACTATTCTCGACTTTAATAAGCACCTACAGTGGTTTCTTAGCATGGTATGCAGGTTCGATGGGTGTCTAAACCCCGTCGAACATGTATATTTTTTTTCTATTCCTGAGTTTGGGCGAGCACATGTGCTCGCCAAGTCCTATCTTTCTGCACGCCCAAAGGGACATGCATAAGACTTTGGCTACCGCATACGTGCTCGCCCCTAGTTTGGGCAAGCGCCTGACATGTACAAGTACTCGCCCACCTGCTCTAGCAACATTCCAATGAGCTAACGCAGATCGAGCGAGCACTTGGCTTGTGATACGCGAGCACAAAACGAGCCACCATGTGCACGCTAATCGCGTCTTTTTTGTAGTGTGAGTTGATATTGTCTGTAGTGACTTGTATTGTAAGTTTGAGATTTAGCCTGGTCCATAATCTCTTCAGGAGCTTGCACCAAGAAAGCCAACAGCTCATAGATGGACTGTGTAGTGGATAGCACTTCAATAAGGACGAAGACATCGTATGGCATATCTTCGAGGAGAGGGTTGAGGGTTCAACCACATTATCATCGTCTCATGTATTCCATAAAGTCCCGTCGATCCCACACAAGCTTGTGAAAAGCAGCATCATACCATGAAGAAGAGAGAGACATGAGTTTCAATCTCAACATCATCGGGAACTATCTCTCTAAAGTTGATATTATTGAAAAGCAGTCACAAGACCTTGAAAAATTATAAATGATCAAACATAGAACCATGTCACTAGACAATCTCAATCAAATTTCAAAGCAGCTTGAGCTTCTGGTGAGCACCATCCATGCTTGCTAGTATGTGAAGGAATCAGCCGAGCTTTTTGCAAAGCCGAAGGAACATTCATACCAGCAGAATCAAGGGCCATTCCAGTTAGTTCAACACGTGTACTACGTGCAGACACCTGACCATGGATCATCGTCATAGCAACATATGGTTGTCTACCATCTAGAACCCAAGGCTTATACCTGATGAACCGATGTCTACCTCACTTAAGAATGATATATTGTAGTATAAGAAGGCAGAAAATGATCTATCAAAAACCACAATCTTTGAATGTTGTGGAGAATTTTTACTTGGTAAGTCTGCCAAGGTCGAACACAGGGAACTATGATTTTTAGTTGCGTGATTTTTTAATTAATTTAAATAATTAGTTAATCGCGATATTAATCTCTGAGTCATGGAATAAACAACATGAAAAAATGCAATGATGAAGATACGATGCAAAATAAACAGAGAAGAAAATTGAGCACGGGATCTGTGATTTTGATTTGTAATCCTAAATTCAAATAAGTCAATTATTCCTTAAAATAAAATCATAGATCTAATAAATCTAATAAGTAGTTATCAGTCGATATCTCATATGCAAACCAAAAAGATCGATGTATCAAAGTCATATCCTGTAAGATTTCCTTAAGATACTTTGGCCCTTGATTTTTCCTGTAATTTAAGCCTCAAAAAAATGAATCTTTATCATATAAGATGTTAGTGAATGAAATTAATTAGTCCTTGATTTTTCCCCTAAAAGACGAATTCCTCAATTCAATATGGTCAATTATCAAGAGAGGATTAAATGAAAATATCCTCAAAAATATCAGTGCACTATAATAATTCTTCCTCGATCTTGCCCCTTGTAGAGATTAATCTCTCAAATAGTATGATCAATAATCCCAAGAAAATTAATCAATTAATTTTCATCAACCAAGTCCCTGCAAAATAGGTCAATAATTTTCTTGATAAAATATTGCACAAAACATCAAAATTCAGCCTACATATGTCCACAGAGACCTTCAACCAATAATAAACATAAAAATCTTCAAATCCATTCACAACATATATGACATGATAGAGTACCGAATAAGCTTTAAAACGACATACTATGCGCTAAAATCGGAGTTCGTATGAGAAAGTTATGCAAAAATGAAATTTCAGGGACTAAAATACCGAAACCCACCTAGGTTTTTCTGTGAATTCTCTATGATGTCACACGCGATGCATGACTTGGGGGGGGGTCTTTCTACAATTTCTTGGATCGGTAGTGTCTCTTTTGCAATTTACCCTCCCACGCGCGTATAAAGCACGTGCGCTAGAGGTTCGGATGAGGAGGAAGAGGCTCAAGGATTCCGAGCCTATGTGGTAAGCTGGTGAGGCTTGGGCCGAGGCTCGGGGATCCTACGTGGTGCCAGGCTAATCGCCGGATCAAGGGCTTGGGCTTGATCCAACAGTGGCTGGAGGCAGGGCGAGCGACGGAGGGCGACAGCGGGACTCAGCCGAGGGCACGACAAGGGTGGGCAGAGGAGCAGAGTAGTAGCGTCGGTGTGGTCAAGCGGCGCATGACACGGACCATGCAAAGGTGAAGGTAGGGTAGGCTGACGGAGGAACTATCAGAGATTGAGGCGAACCTCCAGCTGTGCGAGGCGTGAGGCGGTCGGTTGAATGATGCTCTAGGTGTTGGAGCAGCTTGCGCAGAAAGATGCAGTAGGGCGAGGCAGAGCTTCATCGGTTGCGGCCACCTGCAAGGGTTACTGGACACCAAGGATGAAAGGGGGTGCTAGAGCGCGAGGTTTGGCAAGATGGAGGTCCGATGGGGTGGAGGACTTGATCGAGATCTCCCATGTACAAGTGGCAAGGTGATTCGTGGTGGAGGATACAAAAGAGGAAGAAGGTGAACTTGATTTAATTGTGATTTGGATTTCAGATCGATGATTAGAATAAGGAAGATAACCGAGAACAGATATAGAAGAAAAGATTGAAAGGAGAAGGAGAGGGAAGAGAAAATTCTACATGAAAGCGAGGCGGAGGAGGCGCTTGGGAGAAGCTCAGTGCAAAGCTTCAGTGTTTTCTCAAGGTTGTGGCGGCCGACCAAGATTCAACAGCTACAGGAGGAGCTGCGACAAGGGATGGGGACTCCCTTGGATCTCGTCGGGACGTAGGATGATCGTTGCTCAAATGAATGACTTTCGCTATCACCTGAGACACTCATTCCAAAGCTCTATAGAGGTCCAGCTATGGCGGATGATCAACGATGGGGCGATGGAGCTAGGTTATATAAGTAGGCAGGGGAGGTGCAACGATGGTGGTCAAGAGAGAGGGGGAAGTGGCAGGCGATGTTGCAAGGAGGAGGAGAGAGGACGGTCACGTGCGGAGCACCTGACCAGGGTGAGAGAGGGGAGAGGGTCGGTCACGTGCGACGCACGTAACCAGAGAGAGAAATGAAGAGAGGGGCGGGTCACGTGCTCTGCACGTGACCTGGGCTGGAGTGAGAAATGGAGAGAGAGAGAGAGAGATGAAAAAGGAAATAAATAAATAAAAATAAAAATAAAAATAAAAATAAAGTAAAGTAAAGTAAATTAAAATGACAATTAAAAAATTAAGGATAAAAAATAAAAAAATAATAAAAAAAGTATTTAAATTAAAAGAAAAGTCGAAAAGAAATGGTAAATTGAGTCAAATCAAATAGTAGTCAACACGAAAGTTTCTTGTCTCAACGAGATCTACAACTTTTGTGAAGGACACAAAATCAAAAGAGATCGACTGTACAAAAAGTAATTTTGGAGGTATCCTTTAGATAATAAACATTTTCCTATTTTGTGATTTTTTGGATTTGTAATATGATTTTAATTAGTGGATTAATTTATATACAATATATACATAATTAATCTGATTTTTATGGATTTTTTATAGGATTGAAAAAGGTAAAACAAAACAACAAAGAGAAAATGTGCACAAAATATACAATATCAGATATATTTTTATTTCTTTTAATTTTGCTTTTTTATGGATTTTAATTTTTAATGGCACGTTAGTTAACTGATGTAAGAATAAAATAGAGAAAGAATCGGGTCAAAATAAAGATTATTTACACACAAAATAATAAGCTCAATCAGGGCCAAAAACAAGGGTTATTTATCTACGGAATTTAACCCTAAGTCTAGCATAATTATGAATGTTAATTAATTAATTTTAAGGTGTTTAATTAATGAATTATTAAGGAGATTTTGCTAAAATATCTATATAGAGTAGATGAATCAAGGATTCATCACACCCCTATACTTAGCTCTTTGCATGTCCCCAAGCAAATTTTAATGAGTTAGAAGGTTGAATCCTTGACTGTGCATATGCAAATTTCAAGACTTGTCTCATTAAGAATCTTTGGATTTTAATGGTCCTAAAATTCTAAGCTTAACCCAGCTCTCAAAAGGAATCCAACTTCTCTAATTATCATACTCTCTTCTTATTCATATAGAATAAGAGATATGATAATTAGTGTACTGCAATCATGAGAATCGGGTCAAAATGTCACTCAAAGTCCTGGTCTAGGAGACTCTCCTCAAGACCTAATCCTCAACACTGGGGAATAAATCAGTTCTTGAAAGCAATAATCTGTCTCAGTAGTTTGTCAGACTTGAAAAATGTACATGGATGGCCAGGTAATGGAGGTCTTAGGTTTGTTTATTTTCTTATCTTCCTCACATTGAAACAAGGATCCTCTTGAGTGCCTTATTACTCAACACACGTATATTTTTGGTTGTTGACCAATGTGTCAGTCAAGAGAGTTTGAGTCGTATGTACTTGTTTTCCTGGGAGTACTCTGGGGTGTGTCTTCTTTAAGTATCTAATATACTTATACTCAGACTTGTATCGCTTACGATGTAGAGCTCTTTTTGAGGTACTAGCCCGACTCATTGGTCCTAATTAGCTTTGGTCCAATTGGACACTTTGAAAATGGTTGGGAGTGCTTGCCTTTGACTGAAGCTCATTGAGATTGACTTGTAATTGAGAGAGCTTTTCTTTCAACTTTTTTTCTTCTTTTTGGCTAGCTCCACTACTTTTACCAAGAGTTGGCGTACACATATCAATAATTCATTAAGTTTCATCACACCCTGGCACATAGGTTAATATCGAAAAGGTAGCATGAGAACTTGTTCACATACTAGCTAGGGTTTGTTGACACTCAGGTTTCATGAAGCTTTCATCGACTTTATCCCATCCTTGAGTATCATAAAATCAGGTTTAAACTCAAATCTCAAGTCCTCATCCCTTAAGTGAAATCTTAACACATCTCATCATTCATTCAGTTGTGCAAGTGATGTGCTGATCATATTCTTAGAAGGCAAAGATTAAGTGTGTAATATAGCACTCACATCTTTCAAACTAGGGAAGTGTGGATAATTAAGTCTCAAACCCTAGTTACTAAGGCCAATTAACTATGAATCAAATGACCTTAAAAACATGAGTTTCTTTCATTCCTCAAGTCTTGAGTGATAGTGAAAATGTAAAGGATAAAACCTTAAGTTGGTTTTTTAAATTTTTTTATCTCCCATAATTTTAAAAAAAAATATGTATTATTTAAACAAAGAATTTTAGTATAGTATACATAATATACACCTTATACACATACCCAATTTTTGATAAAAACAATTAAGTACAAGCTATGGATAAAGTATATATGATATATACAAACACTCCCCCCCCCTATACTTAGCTTATGTTATGTCCTCATGGCACAAATTGAAATGTAAACATAGCTCGTATCAAGCATAGTTGAGTGAAAAGAAAAGGAAGTCGACTCGCCCCCCTATACTTAGACTTTTGAGGGCCTAAGCATGGCAGAAGAGCGAGAAATGGGGTGGTTGATGAATCCGTGATTCACCACTCTAAAACTTGAAAATAGAGCTTCATTCCCGAGTAATTAGCAGCACTTCTCCATTTATTCTGCATAATTAGCATTTATGCATGTGTAAATAATTTGTGCATTTTAACATTCGTATTTGCATAAATAAGAAGCCTGAAATAACTTGTAAAAATCACATGTAAATACCGTATTTGTATCTATTTTATACTAACTCAAAATCCAATAAAGTCAACTCTATAGTGTATATATTACTATCACTAATAAATAAAAAATATCAAAAAAAATACTAACTTGTAAAATTATCCAATAAAACCTTAATCCAAGTTTGAGACTATGAACCTTAAAATGCACATATCTCTCTCCTACAATGTATGATTTAGGTCTACTTATTTTTAAAGTAATATACATTAAAGACCTTCAAAATAAGATTAATTTCATAAAAATTGGAGATCGTATGTGAAACTTGGGTTTTGGGCCCCTATTGTATATTGTATATATTAACCAAAATACCCTTCATTTTATCTTTTTATTTTTCTTATTTATTAAAACCCCAAAAAATAGAATAAGTTGTAATATTTGTTTCATATTTTCTCTAACTTTATTTCGATTTTTCTCTTATTTAAAAATGAAAAAAAAATGTAAAACATAAAAATACGGTATTTTATACCTATAAGATACCACCCAAAAATACACTTTGTACATAAGGCTTATTTTGGTTTTCAATCCTTCATGAAAGTTGTAGATCTCGTTGAGATGAGCAAATTTCATGTTGACATTTTTTAATTTGACCTTGTTTGTTATTTCTTTGTTATTTTCCTTTACATTTAATTTTTTTGATTTTTTGCGATCGACACATGGCAGCTCCTTAAGCCGCCACGTACCACCCATTTTATTTATTTAATTATTTTTTTATTATTTTAATTATATTATTTTTTTAATTACCCCACCACGTGGCTTCATCCCTGCGCACCACGTGGCCTCTCCACCCCTACTCCTTCTCTCTCCGGTTGGTCACGTGCTTAGCACGCGTCGCGACCCTAATTCTGGGTCGTCGGATCCTCCCATATTCGGATCTGATTACTCAGCAATAATTTATTCAGCAATCACAACTAACATTCAGAAACATACTGCAGGTAAAAATACTCAGAAGAAAGTATTTCAACATTTCTTTCATTCACAAAATAAGGTTCACATAATACATTTTTCCACTATAACCATTTACATGTACATCAGCTTGAGAGGAAAATACACAAAAGGTTACTAACTACCTTACAGAGAAAAGCTACTGCGGCTGGTTGGATGACTATGTATGTAAGCAGGATGGATTTTTAAAGTCCTTGCGATGGATCACCGACACCTGTTGGGTTTTCCATAAATCATAGGATAAAAATATAGCGAATGCTAAGTAACGAAGAAGAGAAAAGCAAACAAATTGTGTAATTTTTGAAAACTTGTTATCACAAAAGTTTCATTCCTTCTCATTAATTTAAGTTCTATTCCTTTTCTATTCCACGTCAGGGATTAGTCCAGGGGAACCCCACCATTCTTGGACTCCGAAGTTGTGGACCCTCTGGGATTGGAGATTGTGTTGATCTTGGTAAGCTTATGTTGTCGCACATCGCCTCAACCAATCCTCCAATACTACCCTGACAATTTTCTTTTCTTTTATTAATCAGGGTCTCAAACCCTCATCTTGGCAAACAAAGGAGCATACCATCCTCGAGGACTCGGTTGCTTAAAACCTTAGGCAAAAATTTAGTTATATAACCTAGCAGCTTTAAATACATGTTGTCGTGACCCAGCCTCTATTGAACCACCCGTGCCTCCACATGGCACGACCACATCTTCTGTCGTTCAACCAGAATATATTGGCTCCTGGTACCACACGTTGCAAATCATTTATTTCGTACGCACTTATCATAACAGGGCAACAGTGTACCACCTAGGTAGGGAAATGCCAATACGGGTTCCTTCCGACAAACCTATAGGTTGCATGCCCGACCTATAGTTCTACTCCCAGTCATCCTTAACGTGACTCACGACCCTTTTCAGGATCCAACTTAAAATACATAAATTCCCATGATGTAATTCCTCAATTCAGCCTTATATTTGCATAATCATAAAATATTGAATATAGACTTACACATATATTAATTCATATATTTATATACTCATAATTATGCTCATTTTAACTTTCAAACCCTAACTTTCCAAACCACTGCATCGATTCAATACTTAGACCTTATTTTAGTTGAAGTCACAAAGCAACTTTTCATATTTTCTCAAAAATAACCAAATTAGAGTTCTTCGTAGAAAAGAACATAAAATCAGAAATTTCAACGATCTCGTATGAAAACCCAACAGCAAAAGGCAGGATTTCGTTACCTAATCGAGCTCTCTCTCGCGTATGCAGTGCTTTATCGTGTTTCGTTTTCAGAAAGGATGATTTAAGGCTCCTGAAATGATCGGATTTCATTTTCATATCAAAAATGCTAATAACGTGTCAAGAACGCGAAGAACGAACGAAGAACACGAAGAACGCGAAGAACACGAAGAACACCAAGAACATATTTTCTTTTGAAATTCCGACAGAGCTTCCCCTTATATGGGGTGATATTTCTAGGAAAATTTTGGCAGATTTTCCCCTTATAACGGGACATATTTTTCGAAATATTTCGGCAGAGTTTCCCCTTATATTGGGACATATTTCTCGGAAAATTTCGGCAGAGTTTCCCCTTATATCGGGACATATTTCTCGGAAAATTTCGCAGAGTTTCCCCTTATATCGGGACATATTTCAAAATAAAAATGAAAAGAGTTCCCTCTATAAAATCAATCGAGAGGAAAACAGCAAAAATGAAATAATATAATTAAACTGCAAGTGATGGAGAATTGGTAGACACCACGCGTCTTAGGTCAGTGAATGTTTGAAGAATCACATGGTTCATTGACGTGCACAGTCGCCCGTACCTAAGTAGGGTATTACACAGATTTCTCCATCAAAATAACTATAAAAGCAGAAAAGAAAGAACAATAAGCAATGGAGAATCGGTAGACACCACGCGTCATAGGTGAGTGAAATGTGTGACAAATCACAAGGTTCACTAACGTGCACAACCGCTCGCACCTAAGTAGGGTGTTACACAGATTTTTCCTCGAACCACAATAGGAAATAAATCGGAAAGAAAGATGAATCAAGAATAAAACTTGGAAGAAAAGAGGATGAATTGAAAGCCTAGCTTACGAAGAAAATTAAGAGAGGATTATACCTTCCTCCTCCTCGTTCTCCCGGCAACGCTTCGCTGGCGCTCTTTCCACGCCTCCCACTCCTCCTCCCGACCTCTCAACCCTAGCCCTTGGGTGGTGGTGGTAGTGGAAATTGTAGAGAATGAATGGGTAGGGGGTATTTATAGGCTCCAGAAAACCACTAACCATGGTTAGAAAACCATGGTTTAGACCTTAACCATGGTTTAGCGGTCCATGGTTTTGGCACATGGTTTTGGCCAAAACTTATCCCAAACTTGGGGCTTAAGTTAGAACAATCCAGAAGATTCTAGATTCGCTAATGACGCTTAATTATCATTAATCGTGATTAACTTTCATTAATCGCGATTTAAATTTCGTGGCTTACATTTATCTTTTGTTAACTATTGGTTGGTGTTTGCTAATGATCATTAACGTTTTCAATACGTCGTTAGTTTCTTTAATCATGCTTAATTAGTCTTAATGACAGTCATTATGGGTTAATCACGTTCCTCCTTACTTCTCTTTCTTCCGAAAATCATAACAAATAGAAACAAAGTCCGATTCACACGAAACAAATTCCGTTGGTTTTCTCTTGACGAGTCGGATCTTATGATATAGGATCCGAGAGATGCTAAGTTCATGGCTTTAAAATTATAACAACCTTAAAGGAAGTCTCATCCTTGAGAATAGAAATGCAGGCATAACAGCCTTAAAGAGGATTGAAACATAACAACCTTAAAGAGGATGAACATGCTTTCATTTATAATGAACATATACAGAATACATAGTGTTATCATTCAAACAAGTACGGGTATTTCTCTCTCATTTCTGCCTCAGATTCCCATGTGGCTTCTTCAAACTCTTGGTTCTGCTACAATACTTTAACTGGAGGCACCTCTTTGTTTATCAACTTCTTGATATCCCTTTCAAGTATTTGTACAGGTATCTCTTGGTATGTCAAGTCTGGCTCAACATATAAATCATCATAACTTATCTTATGCTCTGGATACCTAAAGTACTTTCTCAGATTTGATACTTGAAATACATCACGCATTGCCGAAAGATGTGGAGGAAGCGCAAGTCTATAGGCAACTTTTCCAATCCGTTGAATAATTTCAAAGGGACCCACGAACCTGGGTGCTAACTTCCCACGCAAGCCAAACCTCTGAACACCCTTCATAGGTGATACTTTGAGAAATACAAAGTCACCTACCTCAAATTCAAGGTCTCTTCGCATGATATCACTATAGCTTTTCTAGCGACTCTGGGCAGTTATTAGTCTTTTTCGAGCAAGCTCTACTGCTTCCCGTGTCTCCTGAAGTCTATCTGAATCATAAAGGTTCTTTATTCTGACCTCTTACCAACACAAAGGAGTAGTACACCTTCATCCATATAGTGCTTCAAATGGTGCCATGCCAATACTTGTATGGTAACTATTATTGTAGGTGAATTCTGCAAGAGGCAAATGTTTAATCCACGATCCGTTCTATTCTAAGGCGCATGCTCGTAGCATATCCTCTATAGTCTGAATCGTACGTTTTGACTGACCATTTGTTTGTGGATGATATGTTGTGCTCAAGCATAACTGTGTACCTAAGGCTTTCATGAAGTTCTCCCAATAGTGTGAGGTGAATCGTGAATCTCGATCGAAAACTACTTCCTTTGGGATACCATGGAGGCGTATCACATGTGTTATATATAACTCAGCAAGCTGGTCTGGAGTGAAAGATAAGCTTATTGGAATGAAGTGTGCTACCTTGGTCAGACGATCTATTATTACCCAGATACTATCTTTACCACCAGTCATCTGAGGTAAGCCAGTAACGAAGTCCATGGAAATGTTTTTCCATTTCAACTCAGGTATAGAGGGGTTGTAACAATCATGGTGGCTTTTGGTGTGAAGCTTTTACCTGTTGGCAAGTAAAACATGAATTCACAAACTCAGCAACATCTTTCTTCATTCCTAGCCACCAAAAGTATGAATGAAGTTCATTATACATCTTCGTAATTCCTGGATGAATAGATAATCTAGAACAATGAGCTTCACGTAAAATGTCTTTCCTCAGTTCAGGTATGTCTGGTACACAAGCTTTGTGATGGTTATATAGTAACCCATCTTGTATCTGGAATCCCTCTATCTCAT
Source organism: Ottelia alismoides (assembly GCA_037367405.1). Classification (NCBI taxonomy): domain Eukaryota; kingdom Viridiplantae; phylum Streptophyta; class Magnoliopsida; order Alismatales; family Hydrocharitaceae; genus Ottelia; species Ottelia alismoides. Next base: position 684,220 of record JAZKJV010001045.1, on the reverse strand, counting down.
TCTTCTCAAGTTGTTGTCTCAAGTCTTTAAGGATTGGATCATCCTCTTGTCCTTTCTTTATTTTATCCCAGATCTCTGGTTTGTATCGGTGAGGAATAGTTATAGTATCAGCACTACTATCAATTGGTTTCCATTCACTTAACGTTAATAGTAAACCCCAGAAGTGGATAGCACTCACTAATCCAGGTGAATAAGTTCTTCTGCTAAGGGCATCTGCTACGACGTTCCCCTTACCAGGGTGGGAGGAGATAGTGCAATCATAATCTTTCAACAACTCTAGCCATCGTCTCTGTCTCATATTGAGCTCCTTTTGATCAAACAGATATTTCAATCTTTTATGATCAGTGAAGATTTCAAAAGTAATACCATATAGGTAGTGTTTCCATATCTTTAAAGCAAAAACTACGGCAGCTAATTCAAGGTCATGTGTCGGGTAGTTCTTCTCATGTGTCCTGAGTTGTCGTGATGCATACGCAACTACCTTACCATGTTGCATAAGAACTGCCCCAAGTCCTTCTTTAGATGCGTCAATGTACACTGTAAACCCTTCACTCCCGGAGGGTAGAGTAAGGATGGGTACAGATGTTAGGCATTCTTTCAGTGTTTGGAAACTAATTTCGCATGCATCTAGCCATATGAATGGAACTTCCTTCTGGGTCAACCTAGTCATTGGCAATGTTATTCGTGAAAAGTCCTTCACAAATCTTCTATAATATCCAGATAATCCCAGAAAAGATCGTATTTCTGTGACAGTCTTCGGGCGTTCCCAACTCATCACCGCACTAACCTTTGTAGGATCAACTGATATACCTTCTCCAGAAATAACATGGCCTAAGAAAGATACTTCTGATAGCTAGAAGTCACATTTGTTATATTTAGCATACAGTTTGCTCTTCCTTAGAGTTTCAAGTGCCTGCCTAAGATGGTGTTCATGCAGATACTTATTCGTGGAGTAAATAAGCACATCATCAATAAAGACTACTACAAAGTGATCTGAGAACTCCTTGAATACTCTATTCATGAGATCCATGAAGGCTGTTGGGGCATTTGTCAGTCTAAAAGGCATAACTAAGAATTCATAATGCACGTATCTAGTTCGAAAAGCTGTCTTGGCAATATCTGTATCTTTAATTTTTCAACTGATGGTATCCAGATCTTAAATCAATCTTGGAATACACAGTTAAGCCATGTAACTGATCAAAGAGATCATCTATTCTTGGCAGAGGATACTTGTTCTTTACGGTCTTCTTGTTTGGTTGTCTATAGTCAATGCACAACCGCATTGACCCATCCTTTTTCCTAACAAAAAAGACAGGTGAACCCCATGGTGAAGTAATTGGATGAATGAATCATTTATCTAACAGTTCTTACAACTGTACCTTTAACTCTCGTAACTCAACTGGTGCCATCCTATACGGAGGGATAGAGATAGGTTGAGTATCAGGTATGAGAGAGACTTCAAATTCAATCTCTCGCTCAAGTGGTAATACAGGTAGTTCCTCTGGAAGTACATCAGGAAATTCACACACTATAGGTATATCTTCCATCATTCTGTGTGACCCTGATGTAGTGGTTATGGCACCCTTTCTCTAACAACTGTTGTGCCTTCAATGTAGAGATATATTCAATATTATCATTGGATGTCTTTCCAATGAACTGGAACTCTATCGAGTTAGGAAGGTGAAACGTTACTATCTTCTGAAAACAGTCAAGACATGCATGATGCCAGTCTAGCCAATCCATCCCTAGGATAAGATCAAAGTCCTCCATTTCTATTAGTAGTAGTGAAACAGGTAACTGATGTCCCGCTATCAGTACTATACAATTATCCAGGATTTCTCGGATTATAAATACTTGTCCTCCTGGTCCCTTGATCAGATAGGATTGGTGTACTTCTACTGGTAACTTAACCAAAGTGGGTACTAATAGTCGAGCAATAAATGAATGTGAAGCACCAGAATCAAATAAGGCATGTATTGAAAAGCCATGAATAGTAACAGTACCTCGTACGACTGTGCCTGAATTGTAGACTTTTTCTTCAGTGATTGCATTGAGCTGGCCATTAGGAATAGGCAAGCTAGAACTCGCAACACTTTGTGGTGGTTGTTGTGTAAGAGGCGCTCCTTGTGAGCCACGACCTCTACCCTGTCTTCCTCCGTGTGTTGCTCCATTGCTCAGGGTGGATGTTATACTGTTAATTGGGGTTGGTTTAAACCTTGACCCGCTCAACTTCGGACAATCTTTCTTGATGTGGCCTTCCTGATGATAGTAAAAACACACACGTACTCCTGTTTGAGCTGAAAACCCAGCCATAGTGGTGCTAGCTCCTGCTGCTGAGTCGCGAGGATATAGTGGAGGCCTAGAGAAACCCTTTCTTCCAGATAATTCCTAACCCAAAGTCTGTGGCGAGCTTATATTAGACCTGACTGGATGATAACGATTGTCTCTTCGATTGTAATTTGTCTTACGTTTGGATGGTCCACCGATAAAGTGAAAGCTTCTTCTTTGGCGGTTTTCATCCCTCTCCATCTCAATACGAGATGCGATGTCCATGGCTTCATCTACAGCGGTGGATCTAAAATCTGCAAGCTTTTCTCTCAAATCTCCCTGAAGACCGCTAACAAATTTGGTAAGACACTCTTGTGGTGAAGCTTCTAAAGCTGGGGAGTAACGTAGCAGCTCCGTAAAATGAACATGATAATCTCGTACATTCTTGGATCCTTAGGTCAAAGAATCTAACTCCCTCCTCTTCAATTCTTCCCAATGGGAGGGACAGAAGTGAGCTCGGAACCTTTCTTCAAAAACATCCCATGGAACTGAATCTACTATTTTCTTGGAAATGGCTCTCCACCATCGTCTTTCATAGTCTGCTAAGGAGTAATTAGCAAAGTGCACCCAAGTATGTGCTGGTGCATGTATTATTTTCACCATCCTGCTGACATCATCAAGCCATAGTTCTGCCTCAACAGGTGTCTCTATGCCTTTACATCGAGGAATCTTTCCCTTTTGGTAATTGTCTAGTAATGTTTGGTGTCTAAGAAGGGCCTTCTCCATTGCTCCTTCAGCTGGGGAAGGAGCAGACTCACTTGAAGGATGGTAACTAGATTCTTCCTCAGAAAGATGGACAGAACCTTCAATCCTGACATCCGCAGGCTTAGATGCCTCGGGTCTCTCAGCTTGTGCATTGAGTCTCTCCTCCAATGCTTGTTGCCTTTGCCCCATGTCTTGGAGCATTGTCATCATAGCCGCTAATTGTCTAAACACGTCTTGGTCTGCCATGATCCTGCGATAAGTCAAGGCCAAAGGTTAGGTCCTATATGTCTTAGCATGATGTAAGTAAGGGACAATGACTTGTGAATGGTATTGCAGTCAATTATTAAGATCAAATGATCTTAATACAACCTTAGTTTCTGAATACCACTCATAGTTGTTAATTACTAAATAAATTAATAGAGTAATTGGGCTCTGATACCAATCTGTCGTGACCCTAATTACGGGCCGTCGAATCCTCCCATATTCAGATCTGGTTACTCAGCAATAATTTATTCAGCAATCACAACTAACATTTAGAAACATACTGCAAGTAAAAATACTAAGAAGAAAGTATTTCAACATTTCTTTCATTCACAAAATAAGGTTCACATAATACATTTTTCCACTATAACCTTTTACATGTACATCAGCTTGAGAGGAAAATACACAAAAGGTTACTAACTACCTTACAGAGAAAAGCTACTGTGTCTGGTTGGATGATTATGCATGTAAGCTGGATGGATTTTTAAAGTCCTTGCGATAGATCACCGACACCTGTTGGGTTTCCCATAAATCATAGGATAAAAAATTAGTGAATGCTAAGTAACGATGAAGAGAAAAGCAAACAAATTGTGTAATTTTTGAAAACTTGTTATCACAAAAAATTTCATTCCTTCTCATTAATTTAAGTCCTATTCCTTTTCTATTCCATGTCAGGGATTAGTTCAGGGGAACCCCACCATTCTTGGACTCATAAGCTGAGGACCCTTCAGGATTGGAGATTGTGTTGATCTTGATAAGCTTATGCCGCCGCACGTCGCCTCAACCAATCCTCCAATACTACCCTGACAATTTCCTTTTCTTTTATTAATCAGGGTCTCAAACCCTCAGCCTGGCAAATAAAGGAGCACACTGTCCTCGAGGACTCGGTTGCTTAAAACCTCAGGCAAACATTTAGTTATATAACCTAACGGCTTTAAATTCATGTTGTCTTGACCCAGTCGCTATTGAACAACCTGTGCCTCCACATGGCACGACCTCATCTTCCATCGTTCAACCCGAACATATTGGCTCCCGTACGACGCGTTGCAAATCATTCATTTCGTACGCACTTATCATAACAGGGAAACTGTGTACCACCGAGGTAGAGAAACGCCAACACGGGTTCCTTCCGACAAACCTACAGGTTGCATGTCCGACCTGTAGTTCTACTCCTAGTTATCCTTAACGTGACTCACGACCCTTTTCAGGATCCAACTTAAAACACATCAATTCCCATGATCTAATTCCTCAATTCAGCCTTATATTTGCATAACCATAAAATACTGAATATATGCTTACACATATATTAATTCATATATTTATATACTCATAATTATGCTCATATTAACTTCCAAACCTTAACTTTCCAAACCACTGCATCGATTCGATGCTTAGACCTTATTTTAGTTGAAGTCACAAAGCAACTTTTCATATTTTCTGAAAAATTACCAAATTAGGGTTCTTCATAGAAAAGAACATAAAATCAAAAATTTCAACGATCTCATAAGAAAACCCAACAGCAAAAGGCAGGATTTCGTTACCTAATCGAGCTCTCTCTCGCATATGCAGTGCTTTATCATGTTGGCGTTTTCAGAAAGGATGATTTAAGGCTCCTGAAACGATCGAATTTCATTTTCGTATCAAAAACACTAATAATGTGTCAAGAACGCGAAGAACGAATGAAGAACACGAAGAACACGAAGAACACGAAGAACGTCAAGAACATATTTCTCTTGAAATTTTGGCAGAGCTTCCCCTTATATGGGGTGATATTTCTAGGAAAATTTTAGCAGAGTTTCCCCTTATATCGGTACATATTTCTTGGAAAATTTCGGCAGAGTTTCCCCTTATATTAGGACATATTTCTCGGAAAATTTCGGCAGAGTTTCCCCTTATATCGGGACATATTTCTCGAAAAGATTCGGCAGAGTTTCCCCTTATATCGGGACATATTTCAAAATAAAAATGAAAAGAGTTCCCTTTATAAAATCAATCGAGAGGAAAACAGCGAAACTGAAAGAATATAATTAAACTGCAAGTGATGGAGAATCGGTAGACACCACGCGTCTTAGGTGAGTGAATGTGTGAAGAATCACAGGGTTCACTGGTGTGCACTGACGCCCGCACCTAAGTAGGGTATTACACAGATTTCTCCATCAAAATAACTATAAAAGCGGAAAAGAAAGAACAATAAGCAATGGAGAATCGGTAGACACCATGCGTCTTAGGTGAGTGAATGTGTGACGAATCACAGGGTTCACTAAGATGCACAATCGCCCGCACCAAAGTAGGGTGTTACACAGATTTCTCCTCGAACCACAATAGGAAATAAATCGAAAAGAATGATGAATCAAGAACAAAACTTGGAAGAAAAGAGTATGAGAAAGCCTAGATTACGAAGAAAACTAAGAAAGGATCATACCTTCCTCCTCGTTCTCCCGGCAGCGCTTCGCTAGCGCTCTTTCCCCGTCTCCCACTCCTCCTCCCGACCTCTCAACCCTAGCCCTTGGGTGGTGGTGGTAGTGGAAATCGTAGAGTGAAGGTAGGGAGGGTATTTATAGGCTCCGAAAACCACTAACCATGGTTAGAAAACTATGGTTTAGACCTTAACCATGGTTTAGCAGCCCATGGTTTTGGCCAAAACTTATCCCAAACATGGGGCTTAAGTTAGAACATTCTAGAGGATTCTAGATTTGCTAATGATGCTTAATTATCACTAATTGTGATTAACTTTCATTAATCGTGATTTAACTTTCGCGGCTTATGCTTATCTTTTGCTAATTATTGATTAGTGTTTGCTAATGATCATTAACGGTTTTCAATACTTCATTAGTTTCTTTAGTCATGCTTAATTAGTCTTAATGATAGTCATTATGGGTTAATGACGTCTTAACCCTCCTTACTTCTCTTTCTTTCGAAAATCATAACAAATCGAAACAAAGTCCAATCCACACGAAACAAATTCCATTGGTTTTCTTGACGAGTCAGAGCTTATGATATAGGATCTGAAATATGCCAAGTTCATGGCTTTACAGCACGTGACCACTCTTCCCTACACCCGTGCACACCAACGACCCCCTGCCCCGCTTGGCGCGGTGGCCTCTGCAACCCTCCCTGTGTGCCTCCCTCTTCATGCGGTGATGCGCAACCGCCCGCGTTGCGAGGCGGTGCGTAACGGCCCCCGCTCCTCCTCTCTCCTCACAACAACCCCGTAGGACCCGGCCACCATCTCCTCCCTCCACCCACTCTGCCTCTCCATCTCCCCACGATCAGTGCACCTCCTCCACATCACGCTTGACCCAACTATGCCCACAACCATCACCCCGTCGACCCACGACTCGCGTCACCCACACCCTGCCATATCTCCCCTCACAACCACCTTTAAAAGCCTTCTTGTGTCCCCATTGCCTTCCATCCTCCACTGAGAGAACAAGCCCACAGAGCTCCGATCTTCTTGCGGTGACAACGAGAGAAAGATTTGTGTGAGCGACAACCGTGCATCTTGTCAGCACGATCCAAGGGAGTCCCATCCCTTGTCACAGCTCTGCTATGAGCAGCTCAGCTCCGCCATCCACCGAGGTGTTGAGCGATGACGAGAACCGCTCAAACAATAGTTCCTCCCCAGGTGACTCCTCCACCATCCGAGCCACTTTAGGTAAACATCTTCTTTCCCATCCTCTCTTCTTCCTCTTCTCTCATGCTTTCGTGTTTCTTCGGTTCACCATTCGCCCAACCACCATCGCACATCTCTTCTTATCCTACATCGTTGACCACCTTCCCCACGCACCGCCACCCTCCTTAGCACTGGGGGTCAACATTGTACCTTCCTCCGCAAGCGGCGGCATCACCATCGACCACGCTCATACCTTCCTCGCGTGCCACTGCAACACAACCCATACTCTAGGAATTTGACGATCGAAGAAGAATGCCACCGGCCTCAAACGAAACCCGACCTCTCGCTCGCCTCGAGCTAGCCTTCGACAGTCGATCTTGTCGAGACCCTTGCCCCCTCAGCGGGCGCGCGCCTCCGCAGGTCGGCCCTTCTGGTAGCTTCCCAACCCACACGCACCACTGTGCCTCGCCACTTCACTGTGCGGCTCCGACGTCGCCATCCTCCAGTTCCGTCGCACCATGCCACCTCAGTTGCTCACCACCGGTCGACACGTTACATCGCCGAGCTCCCCTGTCGCCCGTGCTCGTCGACCAGATCAACCACTGCCCAAGACTCCTCCTCACGGGAGGTGCTCACGAGCGATGTGGAAATTACGCTTATGCCCCTCCTGTTATGTGCCATCACCAATAGATCCTACAAGATGAAGATCACGTGCTTTGCACGTGCGCTCAGAGGGAAAATTGCAAGCGACTCTCGCCTCTTTCCAGATTTTGCATCGAAGTCCCTGCCAACTTGGTGATGTCAGCATGCGTGCACCGTACGCCCCTGGCCAAGATAAATTACATGAAAATCCTTACAGGTTTAGGTAACTAAAGAAGCGCCTTTGTGTGTTATTGTTATTTTGCTTTATTTTCTGAATTTGTATATAGACCCATGCATTATCATGTTAATTTGAACATTCATTTAGCACCATTTCTTTATTCTAAAAATTGCATATTGTAGAACACTTTATGCCTTATCATTATTGTTGTTTGATTTTTTGAGCTATGGATTATTTAAGATAATTATTTTCGTGGATAATTGAACATTTCACCCACTTCTTGCTATTAATTCAATATTAAATTAATCCTTGTTCTAAAAATTGCAAAAAGTTCACAGTAAGTAGAGTTTGAGTAGTTTTATCTTGTACCAAAAATCATCACATTTGCATGCACATCGAGGTCGGAATAAATTGTTTGGTGATTCGCTTAATTAAGTTTTAATAGGTCACAGATCAATTATTTTTAGGATATTATAATGTCCCTGGATTGACCTCACATAGACTAATCTAGGATAATTTTATTTCTACAAAATAAATTGGTTTGTTGTTTATTAATTAACTTTGTGAAATTCACCTAGTCTGCATATTTTATTCATAATAAATTCATATTGAGTCAAAAAATTCTAAAAAAATGCAGTAGCTTAATTTCATCATTATTCAACTTCTGTCTAAGTTTGAGAATTTTTGGATTTGAATTGATTGAAATTTGTATTTTAACCCTTAAACTAGCCTGAAATTGCATTGTATTTTCACTTGCATTTAAAAATACCAAAAAAATATATCCCTGAAAACCTAATATCAGGATCGACTAAAAGTAAATCTAAGGAGAAAGTTGCCTCCCTGAGTTTGACATTGGGCTTGCCCAAGTAAAAAATTTTGACTACTTTCTTTAATTGGAAAATTAATTAAATTGTGATTTTTTAAATCCGATTTTGCCCAATTGTAACGAACGAAAATCGAACATAATTCGACACTATTAAAAGGGCAATTCAAGGGTTAATCAGCGAACAAGGGTGAGAAGAAAAGAATAGAAGTGATGTATACACAATGATATCAGTCCCCCTATACTTAGGCTCAGGTAAGCCTAAGTATGATCGAGCAATCAGAGGTGGAGGGTCGAGTAGATCAAGGGTGGATATACAAGTGATCATCTGAATCTTCTAGTTGTAATGAAGAGGATGGCTTCATTTATCAAGGTTTTATATGGGCCAAGGGGGTCTTTCTTCTAATTATGTGCCTTGTGTGAAGGAGATTTGTTCAACTTGTACCAATTGCTCATGTGATTCGACGAAGTGCTTAAGCAGCTATCCATTGACTAGGGAAGTTTGTATACTATCTACAGTCTCAGAAATTGTGACACTACCATTAATGTTTACTTCCCTAATGATGAAAGATCCCATCCATTTCGATTTCAGTTTACCTTGGAAATTTTCAACCTTGCATTAAACAACATGCTTTCTGTCGTCAGACGAAGTTCTTTGTTCTAATGTGCTTGTCATGCCATTTATTTACCTTGTCCTTATATATTGTGATGTTCTCATATGCATGGTTTCTAATTTCGGAAAGCTCGTTTAAATCCATATCTATGTTCTTCTTCTTTGATGACAGATCTAGATGATCTTTTTTATTGCCCATTTTGATTTATGCACCAATTCTGCGGGCAAATGACATGGTTTTCCAAATACCATTGCAGGTGCCCAATGGGGTCTTATAAGACATCTTGTGAGCCCGTAGAACTTGGTCCAGGAGTTGGGACCAGTTATTCTGGTCAGGGCAGACTAGCTTATGTAAAATCACTTAGACCTCCTTGTTTGACACCTCTGCCATGCCATTAGATTGTGGGTGGTAAGGGCTAGCGACGCAATGCTCAATGTCGTAGTCCTTAGTCAACTTCTTTACCTCCCGGTTAACAAAGTGGCTACCCCCATCATATATCATAACCTTGGGGATCCCGAACCTTGAAATATTATGATCTTTCAGAAATTTACAGATGATTCTGCTGTCTACAGCTCGAGTAGGGATAGCCTCCACCCACCTTATAAATAGTCAACTGCGAGAATAATACATTCAAATCCATGGTAGGGAATGGGCTCATAAAGTCAATGCCCCATGCATAGAATACATCACAAATGATTACTAGTTGCATAGACATGGCACCTTTGGGACCAATGGTCCCTCACATTCTTTGACAGACTAGGCATGATCTGAAAAATTGTAAGCATCTTTAAACAATATCGGCTAGTAAAATCCACATTACAATATCTTCTCAGTGGTCCTCTTCACGGAGTGGTGTCCTCTTGCCTCCAACGTGTGGCATAGATTAAGGACATTTTGGTATTCATCTTGAGGAATACAACTTCTCCATATACAACCCAGTCCTTCAAAAAAAGGAAATGATCCTCCTAATGGTAGTGTCTGGATTCCAACTTAAGTCGGTCAATTCTGCTTTTGGGGTAATATTGGGGAACTTTCTTAGAGACAAGATAGTTAACCATGTCGGCATACCATGGGAGGGAGTCAATAATAGAAATTGACTTGTTTGGGAAGGATTCACGGATTGATTCTGAATCAGGGATTTTATCTTGTTCGATCAGGGATAAATCGTCAGCCACCACATTCTTCACTCCATGCTTATCTTTAATCTCTGAATCAAATTCTTGAAGTATAAGTATCCATCTGAGAAGGTGTGCCTTTGCATCTTTCTTTGTCATAAGTATCAGATGGTTGGATGATCTTTAAACAATGTCACCGTAGATCTTAGAAGTAAAGATACGAATTTTTCTAAGACAAAGACTACAACAAGCATTTCCTTTTCTATCACAGTACAATATTTCTGAGTTGGATACAAAACCATGCTTGCGTAGTGAATAACATAAGAGACTCCATCTCTCTTCTATCCTAGCACAACCCCAACTACAAAATCGGAGGCATCGGTCATGATCTCGAAGGGAAGAGACCAGTCGCGGGCTTGCAGGATGGGAGATTCCATGGTCTTCTTTTTGAATAGCTCGAAGGCCTCAAGGCACTTATGATCTACAAGGAACTCGTTATCTTTCCCTAAGAGCTCAGTCAGGGGTCAGGCAATTTTTGAAAAATCTTTGATAAATCTCTGATAAAATTCGACATGCCCTAGAAAAAACTTTCTTAACGTTGGTTGGTGGCTCAAGTTTCTTGATCACATCCACCTTGGCAGGGTCAACCTCCATTCCCTTCATGGAGATGGTGTGCCCCAACAAGATGCCCTCATTTAACATGAAATGACTTTTCTCCCGGGAGAGCACCAGATTACCCACCCTACATTTCTCAAGGACTTGATCCAAGTGTGCGAGACAATCATTGAATGAATCGCCACGGATCGAGAAGTCATCCATAAACACTTCCAAGAAATGTCCAACCGTTTCAGCAAATACCACAATCATGCACAACTGAAAAGTGATAGGGGTGTTACATAACTCGAAAAGCATGCGCTTGAAGGCATAAGTGATGATCCGAAAAATCGGCCCTTTAAGAGTGCTGGATTAGCACTTGGAATTGTCGTAGTAGACGGGACGATTCGGGTCATCAAAAGACCACCTCATTTAAATATATATATCAATAAATCAATCAAAATGCGATGGTCATAATATTTTTACTTGGTAAGATACCAAGGTCGAACTCAGGGACACGAGCCTCTCTCGTATTAATCGGATTTTAGTCTATCTTACTAAGCGTTGAAGTTAAAGCACGTATAGGTCAAATCCATACAATGAGGCACAACAATGCATTAAAATAAAACATGCAATTTTTTTCTATTTTATTTTATTAAGCAAATGAATGCACATGCAAAGCGAATAATATGCCCGAAATTATAATTACTTAAGCCATAATTAATACAAGTGAATCAGAATCAGATAATGAAGCAATTTCCATGTATATAGCAAGTAGGCATGAGAAACAAGGAAATCAGGACACTTAGATAATGGAATAATACACTACAGATCATAGTGTCAAATATAAAAGTTAAGCATGCCATAAGAAAGACAGCAAGGAGAGCTTCAAAATGAAAATGAAATCATCTCAATCGGATATATGTAGCTCAAGATATGCTTAAAAGAAGTCAGGGGCATAAGTGCAATAAAACATAAAAGATAACTACAAATAGGTCTCTGGGAGGGACTAAAATGTAAATATGAAAAGTACGAGGCCTTACCAGTAAATTACCCACACGCACAGGGCATTTTTGCAATTATTAAAACCCGCGAGGGCATAATTGCAAAATACCCAAATGCACGTGAACTGCACGTGCTCCAGGGACCTATCTGCAAATTGGAGAAGATGGCGGGGGCTCCCTGCAATTTGCCCAGATGGCACGTGCTGTGCACGTGCTATCTCTAGGCTCGGATCGATCTAAGGCTCGGAGGAGGCTCGGCTGCTTCGGCTAGGCTCGGAGAAGGCTCGGGAGATACGAGCCTCCAGGCTTGGGCTCGGATGAGGCTCGGGTCATCCAAGCCTGGAGCTCGGATGCTGAGGTTCGGGGTGGCTCTGGAGATGACACGTGGCCGAAGATGGACCCTCTGATCACAAGGATCGAAGGGCTCCCGAAGTCATATGCGTGGCTGCACGAAGGCCGTTGGATCGAGATGATCCAACGGTTGCTGGAGAGGAAGTTCCTGAGCGACGTGGCTGTATCCGAGCCGTCAGATGATGACCATCCGACGACAACTGCTCCTTCGTCTTCATCCTCGACTGGCGGCGAGAACAGAGCTCCGGCGAAGGAGCTCCAGCTCAACCGCTCCATCCTTGGCACGGTGGAGCTCGCCCGATGCTCCTGAATGATTGTCGATGAAGCTGGGATCTCGGGCGAGGTGATGGATCTCCGGGATCTGGCCATAGAAGCTCGGTCGTAGCAGGCGACACGGACGAGGTTATCTCCGGCGGGTCTCCGTCCATTGAAGTAGTTATCGACCTGCAAGATTAGTGACATAGCCGAAGCAAGCAAACACTTGTGCGTGCGAGGTGGAATGGATGGGAGCTCGTGTGGGGGCAGAGAACATGGGAGCTCGGAGCTCCTCCGCCGCGAGGGCGGAGGAGATGGGTCAGCAGTGGTCTAGGGTTGCGAAGGACGTAGAAAGTGATCGAAAGTGCGCGTGAATGGGGGAAGCGTAGCGGAACTTTGGAGGTGAACAAGGGAGCGAGAAAGAGGGTGGATCGACCTAGAAAATTACGAGAAATCAAAAAGAAATGCAGAGGAAGAAGAAGTGACTTACCGGAGATGGGGCGGAGCGGGAAGCTTGTGCGCGAGCTCCGAGGTTGAGCTCTGGTCGTCGCTGGACCCTGTCAGCTAATCAGGGCAGCTCAAGCGGGCCTGGAGGCGCCACGACACCGTCGGGATTGGCAGTGGGTCTCACCGGGGAGCAAGGGTCGTCATCGCTCAATCGCTCCGCCTCCCCCTGTCACAGGGAGGCGGAGGATGGTTGGGCCCTCTCCCGCGTAAAGGTGGACAGGGCGATTCGAGGGAGGAGGCGCGGTATTTGAAGGTTTGAGGTGGTGGTTACTGAGGTAGGAGGCGTGTCTTGCGAGGGCGATATGGAGTGAGTGGAGAGGTTTCGTGGGGTGTTGGAGAGTTTGTGAGGTAGAGGGAAGAGTGGGGAACGTAGTGGGCCGGTGGGCAAGAGGAGAGGTGGTCGGAGGAGATGGAGAAAATGGGAAGGGCGAAGGGTCTGCGCGAAGTGGAGAACGTGGGCACGAGGGCGGACTGGAGGTTGACGATGACATTCAGCCGTTGGATCTGGAGATCCAACGGCTGACGATTGGGCGCGGAGGGACGGTCTCGATTAGAGCTGGAGGCGATGCGGTCAAAGGCAGATGAATGCGCCACGTGTTATGCGCAAGGGTCGGTGGAAGCGAGCGGCCGAGATTGTTTCTTGAGGTTGATCGAAAGGCTAGAAAATGGCCATGAGTACAACGGCGGAGATGGAAAGGCCGGGATGTGATCGAAGGGCGCAGCAGCATGACATGTGGCGCGAGGAGGTTAAGGCGCGAATGTGCGGTGCAGATGAGATCTGGGGGCCGATCGGATGGTGGTTATCAAAGAGTGGCGTGGAGGGTATTTAGCTGTTGGATCAAAAGAAGATCCAACGGCCCTGGTCAAGGGCGGATGAGACAAGGGAGGCGGGCCACGTGGCGCACCCAGAACGGGCCACGTGGCCCAATCAGATTATTTAGAGAGTATTTTTTATTTTTGAGGGTTAATTTGGCTGAATTTGAGAAAACTCAAAACATGAAAGTTGTAGATCTCGATGAGATCTACAAGTTCCATGTTGACCAAACTGGAGAAGAGATCATCTGTAGAGTCGAAATATTTTTAAGGGTATTTTTAAGGCTAAAAATACCACAGAACTTTGTTTTGCCATTTTTTTTATTTTTAATTTTTTAAGGACTCTGATAATTACAGGACATTAACTGGGTTTTATTGACAAAACTTAAGCAAGGGGGTTAATAAATGGAAATTGTGATGATGAAATCGGGTTTCATCACCCCCCTATACTTAAACTATGCTCGTCCTCGAGCATCAAAGAGAATGACTAAGTTGGATTAACCCCCTTGTGCATGTGAGTTCAGGATCCAATCCGATTAAGTCGACTCGACTTTAGAGGTCCAAAACCCTAGAATTCAACTCAGCCTTAACCAAGAGGTACCCAATTCCTCTACTTCTCCAGACTCTCTCTAATGTACATATAATCTAAAGGACATGACATTTTAGTGTTGACTGCGATTCTGAGAGTAGAGTCAAATCGTCACCCAAAGTCTTGGTTCAAGAAAAACTCATAAGGACCCAATCCTCAACACTAGGGAATAAATCAAATCTTGCATTCAGTCCACCGTCTCTTTAGTTGTCAGACTTAGAAAATATAGATGGCAGGCCAGTAATGGAAGGCATGGGATTGTGTCATTTCTTCTCTCCCTCTCACTGGAACAAGGATTCTCTCTAGTGCCATTTACGCAACACATTTTTTTGGTGTTGATCAGTGCGTCCGTCAAGAGAAGTTGGAGCCGTCTGCACTTGTTTTCCTGGGAATACATCGGGGTGTGTCTCTTTTGAGTACCTATCATACCTTCGACACCCAGACTTGTAGCATTTACGATGCAAGCCCTTTTTTGGTGCAAGCCCGACTCCTGGTCCTAATAGCGGTGGTCCAAGTGGACACTTTGAAAAGTTTGGGAGCGCTCGCCTTTGGTGGAAGCTTTTTGATATTTGACTTTGTGGAATGAGCTTTTCTTTGGAATTTCATTGACTTGTATAATTTGTGGCTAGCTCCACTGCTTTTACCAAGAGTTGGCGCACACTGATCAAAATTTTTTTATTTTATTCACACCCTGGCACTTAGGCTAATATCAAGAGATTAATATAAGAACCAAGTTCTCATATTGGCTAATATTGCTGACACTCAGGTTTCATGAAGCCTCCAAAGATTTTATCCCATCATCGAGCATCATTAAATCAAATCCAAACTTGACTTCCTCATCCCAATTCCTCAAGTGAAAAATCAACTCATCTCATCAAAAACAGCAGTCGTGCATGTGATGTGATGATCATATTCTTTATGTCTGAGACTAAGCATGGAATATAGCATGCAAATCTAGAAACCTAGGAGAATGTGGACGATTAAGTCTATGACCCTGATGGCTAAGGCTGGTTAACCTAAAATCTCAAAGACCTCAAAAAGCTAAGTCTCCTTGATCATTTCAGATCCTGGGTGAAAGTGTAAGTGTAGAGGACTAATCCAACTTCTTCATTCAAAAACAAGATATTTTTTTAATAGAACTTCAAGAGATATTAGAACTGCCTAAACTCAATTAAGCATCTCGTTCAGCCAATATGGATGTAAGTACAGGCCGAAGCTCGTTGCTTGAGGACGGGGCCTTACGCGATGTCCTCTAAACCATCCAATCTGCTAAGGGCGAACCCTCACTGAACGCGGCTTACTTAATTGGGCTTAGTAGTCACTAACGGCTCCTAAAGGATTTTTGGGTTTTCTCATTTTTATGGATTTTAATAAAGGTTAAAACACAAGTTAAACTCAACTTTCCTTGAAAAGAGATGGAGATTTTTTCAAAACCATGTCACACAAATAAAAAGTTTTTTCAAAACATTTTCAAAAGATTTTTTCAAAACAAGGAAAAATCATTTTCGAAAATATTCTTATAAAAATAGCGTAACATAATATCGAAAAGCCGTGAAATCATTTGAGTTCTCTTAGTCCCAAGAGTTTTACCTTAGCCAAAAAGTTTTAAATTTTTCAAATTTTTCAGATTATAGCTAAAGTAAGTATACGGTATATACGGTATACCCCCCTATACTTAAACTTTGCTATGTCCTCATAGCACTAGATGTTACAAGTACATAGGTCCATTTAAATATATAGGAATATACGGGAGCTAAGAGGGGCTCCACCTATACTTAGGTTAGAAATAACCTAAGTATAAAGGCAAGGAAAGGAGAGGAGAGAAAATCACGGGGACTCGGGTCCCCCCTATACTTAGGTTGAGATTAGCCTAAGTATAAAGATGGAAATTGATGTTGGGAGGGACCCAAGGGGAACGAAGGAGATGGATGGATGTACAAGTGAGCGGTTGAATCTGTGGAGATGAATGGAGTGACTAAGGTTCTAAGGAGTGTATCGAGTCAAACAAGGCTCAATCAAGCAAGCAAGACCCTCAGGTTCACCAACTCACACATGAAACCAACCGAGGTTGGTTTATTATCTTGTCGGTTTTATTGGTGATAAAACATTTGATATTTTATGTGGAGAAAATTGTTAAGTGAAAACAATACGTAAACGAGGGTGTTGGTCTCCCAAAACCAAAGTTTTACTCCATTTTTGGTTGACTTGCAATTAACAGTCCCACTTATTATTTAATGTTATCACTGAGTTAAGGTTAGCTCATAAATCAAGACAACATCGTCTACCGTTCATTCCCATTTTTCCATTAACCTAGGTGATCAAGCTAGGAAAGAGAAATAGAGAAAAAATCGTGTATTCGATAAAACCATGATCTAAGCTAAGCGAAAAATCATGCAGTGACTTAGCGAAAAAATCCGTGAAAAACTTGGGCCGTGTTGAAAACCAAAACTCATGTATGCAAGTCGATTAGAAAGCCACACCTAACATGCTTCTATTAGCGGGGAAAATTTTCATTTTAATTTGGCTAAGTGAGGCGATGTTACGTGCGTCTTTGTTTAAAGTGTGTCCTACTTACGAGCAAGCACGTAAAAGATAAAAAATGTAATATGCTCAAAGAGCCGCGTGCCTGATCCTAGGTCGACACTCAAGTGGGGACGACCCCCACACAACCACATATAATCGTTCGATTACAATCGCGAGCCTTCGATCGAAGACCGCTGTAAAAGACGAATTATTACATGACATGCAAAAATAAAATGCGAGACACATTTTTTTTTCTTTTCTTCCCTATTTGCTCAGCGTATGTTTTGCGGCTCCTCGCAGCGGATAGCATCCTGCTCCTCGCCTCCTTGAACCATCAAGGGCCCTGCCACAAAAACAATAGTTAGAGATCGATAGAAAAGAAAATTTTTATAATGCAAAATGAATTGACAAATTGACCTATAAAATGAACACTAAATTAAATAAACAAAAATCCAAAGAATACAAGAAATGAGTCGTGTCCCCGGCAACGATGCCATTTGATGATCCGAAAAATCGTCCCTTTAAGAGTGCTGGATTAGCACTTGGAATTGTCGTAGCAGTCAGGCTGATTCGGGTCATCAAAAGAGCACCTCATTTAAATATATATCAATAAATCAATCAAAATGCGATGGTCGTAATTTTTTTACTTGGTAAGATACCAAGGTCAAACTCAGGGACACGAGCCTCTCTCGTATTAATCGGATTCTAGTCTATCTAACTAAGCGTTGAAGTTAAAGCACATATAGGTCAAATCCATACAAAAAGGCACAACAATACATTAAAATAAAACATGCAATTTTTTTCTATTTTATTTTATTAAGCAAATGAATGCACATGCAAAGCGAATAATATGCCCGAAATTATAATTACTTGAGCCATAATTAATACAAGTCAATCAGAATCAGATAATGAAGCAATTTCCATTTATATAGCAAGTAGGCATGAGAAACAAGGAAATCAGGACACTTAGATAATGGAATAATACACTACGGATCATAGTGTCAAATATAAAAGTTAAGCATGCCATAAGAAAGACAGCAAGGAGAGCTTCAAAATGAAACTGAAATCATTGGATATATGTAGCTCAAGATATGCTTAAAAGAAGCCAGGGGCATAAGTGCAATAAAACATAAAAGATAACGATAAATAGGTCCCTGGGAGGGACTAAAATGTAAATATGAAAAGTACAAGGCCTTCCCTGTAAAATATCCATATGCACAGGGGCATTTTTGCAATTGTTAAAACCTGCGAGGGCATAATTGCAAAATACCCAAATGCACGTGAACTGCACGTGCTCTAGGGACCTATCTGCAAATTGGAGAAGATGGCGGGAGCTCCCTGCAATTTGCCCAGATGGCACGTGATGTGCACGTGCTATCTCTAGGCTCGGATCGATCTAAGGCTCGGAGAAGGCTCGGCTGCTTCGGCTAGGCTCGGAGAAGGCTCGGGAGATACGAGCCTCCAGGCTTGGGCTCGGATGAGGCTCGGGTCATCCAAGCCTGGAGCTCGGATGCTGAGGTTCGGGGTGGCTCTGGAGATGACACGTGGCCGAAGATGGACCCTCTGATCACAAGGATCGAAGGGCTCCCGAAGTCGTATGCGTGGTTGCACGAAGGTCGTTGGATCGAGATGATCCAACGGTTGCTGGAGAGGAAGTTGCTGAGCGACGTGGTTGTATCCGAGCCGTCAGATGATGACCATCCGACGGCAACTGCTCCTTCGTCTTCATCCTCGACTGGCGGCGAGAACAGAGCTCCGGCGAAGGAGCTCCAGCTCCGCCGCTCCATCCTTGGCACGGTGGAGCTCGCCCGATGCTCCTGAAGGATTGTCGATGAAGCTGGGAGCTCAGGCGAGGTGATGGATCTCTGGGATCTGGCCATAGAAGCTCGATCGTAGCAGGCGACACGGACGAAGTTATCTCCGGCGGGTCTCTGGCCATTGAAGTAGTTATCGACCTGCAGGATTAGTGACATAGCCGAAGCAAGCAAACACTTGTGCGTGCGAGGTGGAATGGATGGGAGCTCGTATGGGGGTAGAGAACATGGGAGCTCGGAGCTCCTCCGCCGCGAGGGCGGAGGAGATGGGTCGGCAGTGGTCTGGGGTTGCGAAGGACGTAGAAAGTGATCGGAGGAGTGCGCGTGAATGGGGGAAGCGTAGCGGAACTTTGGAGGTGAACAAGGGAGCGAGAAAGAGGGTGGATCGACCTAGAAAATTACGGGAAATCAAAAAGAAATGCAGAGGAAGAAGAAGTGACTTACCGGAGATGGGGCGGAGCGAGAAGCTTGTGCGCGAGCTTCGAGGTTGAGCTCTGGTCGTCGCTGGACCCTGTCAGCTAATCAGGGCAGCTCAAGCGGGCCTGGAGGCGCCGCGACACCGCCGGGATTGGCAGTGGGTCTCACCGTGGAGCAAGGGTCATCATCGCTCAATCGCTCCGCCTCCCCCTGTCACAGGGAGGCAGAGGAGGGCTGGGCCCTCTCCCGCGTAAAGGTGGACAGGGCGATTCGAGGGAGGAGGTGTGGTATTTGAAGGTTTGAGGTGGTGGTTACTGAGTTGGGAGGTGTGTCTTTGCGAGGGCGATATGGAGTGAGTGGAGAGGTTTCGTGGGGTGTTGGAGAGTTCGCGAGGTAGAGGGAAGAGTGGGGAACGTAGTGGGCCGGTGGGCGAGAGGAGAGGTGGTCGGAGGAGATGGAGAAAATGGGAAGGGCGAAGGGTCTGTGCGAAGTGGAGAACGTGGGCACGAGGGCGGACTGGAGATTGACGATGACATTCAGCCGTTGGATCTGGAGATCCAACGGCTGATGATTGGGTGCGGAGGGACGGTCTCGATTAGAGCTGGAGGCGATGCGATCAAAGGCGGATGAATGCGCCACGTGTCATGCGCAAGGGTCGGCGGAAGCGAGCGGCCGAGATTGTTTCTTGAGGTTGATCGAAAGGCTGGAAAATGGCCACGAGGACAACGATGGAGATGGAAAGGCCGGGATGTGATCGAAGGGCGCAGCAGCATGACACGTGGCGCGAGGAGGTTAAGGCGCGAATGTGCGGTGCAGATGAGATCTGGGGGTCGATCGGATGGTGGTTATCAAAGAGTGGCATGGAGGCTATTTTGCCGTTGGATCAAAAGAAGATCCATCGGCCCTGGTCAAGGGCGGATGAGACAAGGGAGGCGGGCCACGTAGCGCACCCAGAACGGGCCACGTGGCCCAATCAGATTATTTAGAGAGCATTTTGATTTTTGAGGGTTAATTTGTCTGAATTTGAGAAAACTCAAAACATAAAAGTTGTAGATCTCGATGAGATCTACAAGTTTCATGTTGACCAAAACTGGAGAAGAGATCATCTGTAGAGTCGAAATATTTTTAAGGGTATTTTTAAGGCTAAAAATACCACAGAACTTTGTTTTGCCATTTTTTTGTGATTTTTAATTTTTTAAGGACTCTGATAATTATAGGACATTAACTGGGTTTTATTGACAAAACTTAAGCAAGGGGGTTAATAAATGGAAATTGTGATGATGAAATCGGGTTTCATCAATAAGTACCGAAGAGACAAGCGAATGTTGTCTTTTCCTGGTCCTCGGGGGTGATGGCTACTTGATTGTATCTCAAGTATCTGTCTAGAAAGAGAAAGTATTCTCTTCCTGCAATCTCTCCAAAATCTGATCAATAAATGGCAGTGGGAAGTGATCCTTCTTCATCACAGCAATCAGACGTCTGTAATCCACACAGACGCGCCACGAAGTGGGGACTCATGTCGTGATCTCCTCTCCCTACTCGTATAATTTGGAGCCCTGGCTTCTTTGGGACTACGTGTAAAGGTGGCATCCACTTGGAGTTTGAGATGGGATAAATGAACCCTACTCCACACCATTTTCTATCTCAGTCTTAACCACTTCTCGTAATTTTGGATTCATCTTACATTGGAATTCACGGAAGGGTTTAGCATTGTCCTCAAAGTATATATGGTGTGAAAAAAGACCTGGGTTAATCCCTTGAGATTTGGCAATCTCCAACCTATTACCTTACGGTTTTTCTCTAATACTCTTAGTTGGCGGATTTCTTGCTCTTTGGTCAGATGTGAGCTGATGATGACTGGAAACTTTCCCTTAGGTCCTGCAAGGAAGGCATACTTGAGAGTATTGGGAAATGGTTTGAGCTCGGGTATATCAATATCGTCTAAGAAATATGGCTCTATCACTACTGAATCTGGTTGTGTTGTGGATGGATCCTGTGTAACTTCATCTTCCACTAACTGAACGGCTTTGGGGTTCAAATCGCTAGATATGTGTTGTATTTCGGTGAAAGCCACGTCCGACTAGGTTTCCTCACTCCGAGATTGTCCTAGAAGAGATGGGACTGGCAGGTCTACAGAGACCTCTAAGTCTCCAGGAGTGTAGGATGATGCACAGAGAGTGTTTTCTTAAATGAGTTGGCAGACTAAGTGATCGACAATGTCCTCTCTAGATGGGAGCGATTCTATGATTGTGGTTGGGTTCTGTCTCCAAGGCCCAACTGTCGTTATTGTCTACAATCTGCCTTTGTCTCGAAATTTCTTGACTCGATGCTAGATTCTGTATCAGGTCTCTGGAATCTAGTTTGCTTCATTTCTAGTTCAACATCTCCAAATTGGATTATTACCGAGGTAAAGTCAAATAGCGCTCATGCGGTCCTAAGGAATGGATGCTCTAAGATCATCTAGGAATCAGTCCAATTCCAAGGGACATCCATGTCAAGTACTGTAAAATCCACTGGATAATTATGTCCCTCGATATTGACTACAACGTTCCTAATCTCACCTCTGGGTCTCTTAATTGATGTACCAGCAAATTGAAGTACGACTCTTGACTTCCTAAGTGGTCCCAAATGAAAATGTTCATAGGGTATGGAGGGCGTGAGATTGATAGAGGAACAATTGTCTAATAATGTTCTAGCAAACTTATCTAATTGATCCGGCTGGTCACGAAGTGTGCACCCATGTCTCTCTTCTTCCTTGGAAGCTCATTTTTTATTAAACGAGATGCATCTATGGAGAAGATATGCTTCTTCGTTCGGTTCGAGTCCTTTCTGTTGACCCTTGTCGGTGTGCATCTCACCTTAAGGTATTTTCTAAAAGCCGGATCTCTTTCTATCATCTCATCTAGTGATAAAGTGACCTTGATGTTCTCTCTGCAGATATGGGTCATCTCTTCATCATTTTTTTGGTCTTTTAAGTTTTTCTTCTTTCCAACCATTAGAGCACGAGGGAAAGGGATCGAGTGATCATTATAAGGAACTGAATCATCACTTTTATTGAAAATGTAAGTCTATACATGACTCAGACTGACACTGACACAAGGACTCTAACTTGAATTGGGAAAAGAAATGGCGCATGTGGTTGTGGGGGGTGTTGTTGCTGTGGTGAGTCTTTCTTGCCTACTTCAGACTTGATTCTGAGGTGTTGTGGTGCTCCGGTGTAGGGGTTGGTGGTATCTCCTCCTCTTCTTCTTCCCCAGATGTATGCATAGGTGTGGACACCAGGTCTATGTCACCATATTCCTTAACTCGATCATGTATGGTTATGGTCTTTCCGCTCTGAAGAGAAATATGATTGGAATTATCATGTGAAAAGATCTCGTATTCAGGTAAAGAATATTCTAATATTGGTACCTGACCTTTATGTCCAAGATTATTAGGGTTGGCTTGGACTTGAGTTGGAATAACGGTTTGAGGTGTAGTTCACTCATCTCTCCACATAGAGAGTCGATTAATATCAACTCTCATGTCGTGAATCTCATCCAGCACTCACTGGAGTTCGGGAGAGATCAAAGATGACGAGCCTTGTGACCTTGTCCTTGCCTAGGTTGGGTCTGTAGGTATTACCGGTATTGGCCATGTTATCCCCAGCACTAGTACTGCTACTGTTGTTGTGGATGTGGGTTTTGATAACCCGGACGGTATTGCTGGAACTGACGTTGCTACTGTTGAGGCTGATATCAAGGACGAGATTGTGGTGGATGAGGGTTCGGAGTTGAGTTGGGTTCTAGTCGGTTGACTGGATCCATATTATACCAGACTCCATTTATCTCCATGATTTGTGGAGGTTCCTCATAAATTGTTTGTGTAGGGGTTTCTTCGGTTTATTGAGCGAAGATTGGTCCCCCAGTGGCTCTATTACCCTACCCCTTTCCATTGAATGTGGTGAATTTGTTGAATACGAGCATAGGTTGCATTCAAAGCAGGTATATGGATTTTAGATACCGTGTTAGCCAATTCTTCCATCTGCATGGACAGTTTGGCCAATTTCTCCATATCAGTTGATTTATGGAGTTCGTCCACCTTCTTATAAATCTGTTCAACTACAGTTAGCTTGTCAGTTATTATTCCCATATCTGCATTTTGGTCAATCGACAGATTGTTCACAGTCCTCTTGGCTCCCTTTTTAAATAAGAGTGAAAGGGAGCTGGCCATATGGGCCCAGCTTGTGATCTGTGCTCGGCTAGAGATTGCTAATTTCTTGAACACCTTGTAGACTATGTCCCCGTGACGTCCCATGTAGGTTCCTCTGCGGGAGGCATTCACTAACCCTTGTGTCTCAGGGTTAAACCCACTAACAAGACTTTGGACTAGCATCATCTTGCTCATGTCATGCCTAGAGCATTTTTGAATTAGGTATGTAATCCTCTCCTAGGTCTCATGGAATGGTTCATTAGGGAATTGAGTAAAGCTCGTGAGCTTGATCAGCATTTGGCTAATTCTACTTACTATGTGGAATTTCTTTTAAAAACAGAGTCTTGAAGGTAGCCCATGTGGTGACCACTTCCCCTGGATTTTTCAGCCAATAAGCCGCCTTATCAGTCAAGGTGAAGGGGATAGCTCTCAACCTTATGTGGTCTTCACTCACCATAGGGTGGGAAAGGTTGTCACAAACTAACTCAATGTCGAGAAAGGCATATGGTTCTTCATGATTATTTCCTCCAAACTTAGGCAGCAGCACGAGGAAATGCGATTTGTGCTCGAACGCATCCTCAGGAGGTACATGCCTCAACCAATTATAATCTTCATCTAATTCAGGGAGGTATATGTCTACCATAGCAACCTCTCCTCGTTGCAGTTCTGCCATCTAAGCTCTGAGTAGTGCATTGTGTTGCTCGGTTGCGGTTACCCTATCCAGAAGTGCTCGCAGCGAGTCATTGTCCTCGTCGTCACCAAGGTTCTTCTTAGGAGGCATCTTTATTTCCTTTTCATCTTCAGATGCAGATAGGTCTGGGTTAGATATATGGATAGAAGGTTTAGGAGTTCTATCAAAGATAAAAGTTTCTTTGGTAGGAGGAGAGTAGAAGATAGGGTGGACTAACAGAACCTCAAAGGAGACTTGGAAAGAGGGTAATCCCAAGACCAGGTGGGTTCGAGAAGAGGGTCATCTCGAATCTAAGGAGATGTTAAATCTAAGGGGTTCCAAGAAGTGTCTGCAGGGTCCAAACAAAAATCCCCAGAGAAATCCATCTCCGATGTCAAGAGAATCAATATGAGAACGAGGGTCAAGACAAAAGATAGAGTATAAACACACAAAGCAAACACAATTAAATTCCGTAGATTCACCACCCGATACTTGTAAAGGAAGATTAGAGTTCAGTCGCTTATCTTTTAAATTTTAATTTAGTGGTAAAACAATCCTAGAGCAGATCTAAGCAGCGCTTTAGGTTCAAGAGAATCTAACAAAGATTGGCCAGAATATGTACGGGTAGTTGCACCTACTTTCAACCATTATGGGTGTAAGTATGGATCGTAGAACGGCTATCCGTATTACTTCAGGATGTTGCCTTACACATTGTCCTTTAATCACCCAATCTGTTAAGGGAAACTGTAGTTCCCTCACTGAGAAGTAACTAGTCATTTTTAAATTCGGTAGTCAGAATGAAGCCTCCAAGTTTTGGCTCTACCCTAATCTTGATACAAACATTGAGTGTGTTTCTCTCCACCAGACACAAGGGTTACTTTTATATTAATTTTATATACAGACGCCTTGATTAGTTGTCTTGATTTTAAATAGGGTTATCACTTAAGTCTTTATGTGAGCACAAAAAAAATCATGCCTAACGATCAGTCCCAATTCCTTAATTCCAAAGTTGTAAAAACTGAGGAGTAGTGGGTCGAAAAAGGCCAATGCAAGCGTTAAATCAATGATACATGCTAAGTAGGAGAATTAAAGCGATTCCACACATTCTTCATGCAAGATGCAATACAAGGAATTAAAATTTACACTAAATGATATGCACAGATGAAAACACCCTAAACATGTAGTTCTATTAGCAGGAAGATTGATTTAAAAGTTAGTCTAACGTTGAACGATCCACAGTGCGTATAATTAGTGAAATAGGGTGGCCTAAAAATTGTGATCACAATCAAAAATAAATCTAAGCCAGCGTATGTGCGCTTGATTTCTATGTCATTCAAGTCGGGTCCCAACCACACAGAAGGGGTTGAAACAGACCCGACACACCACAAAAATTTTCGGTCCATATTATTATAAAACTCATGGTTCAGAGAGACTCTATAAATGATGTAGAAAATAAAACCTAATCTAAGCTCTCTCTCACACAAAAAAAATAAAATTTACTTTACTTGATAGGCCCTTGAATTTATATGAGAAAATCGCTCTGAGATATCTGCTAAGAGAAAAAATATCGTTAGCATCGGTAGTGAGAGAAAGATGCAAACTAAAATGCAAAGGAAAATAACAAAAAAAATGACATAGAAATTAATTTTGCAAAAATTAATTACGGGAATTTATTTAAACCCCTAAAAATGCACCGTTCCCCAACAACGACACCATTTGATGAACTGATTCTACCTCACTTAAAAATGATATATTGTAGTATAGAAAGGTAGAAAATGATATATCAAAAACTGCAATCTTTGAATGTTGTGGAGAACTTTTACTTGGTAAGTCTACCAATGTCGAACACAGGGAACGACGATTTTTAGTTGCACGATTTTTAAATTAATTTAAATAATTAGTTAATCACGACATTAATCTCTGAGTTAGGGAATAAACAACATGAACAAAATGCAATGATGAAAATGCGATGCGAAATAAACAGAGAAGACAATCTGTGATTTTGATTTGTAATCCTCAATTCAAATAAGTCAATTAAGTATGGTTAATTATCAAGAGAGGATTAAATGAAAATCTCCTCAAAAATATCAGTGCAATACACAATTCTGATCTTGACCCGTCCAAAGATTAATTTCTCAAATAGTATGATAATTAATCCAAAGAGAATTAATCAATTAATTTTCATCAACCGAGATCTGCAAAATAGATTATTAATTTTCTCGATAAAATATTGCACAAAACATCAGAATTCATCATGCATATGTCAATAGAGACCTTCAACCAATAATCATTATAAAAAGCTTCAAATCAATACACGAGATATATAACATGATAGAGTACTGAATAAGCTTTAAAACAACTTTTCATTCGATTCCATCTATTTTATCCTAAAATCAAAGATCATAGTTCATCGGAGCTCTGAGCTCTGACCTGTGTCCTGCCTTTATTCGATCGTTGATAGACCATCTGACCATCTCCACATCTTCTTCCCAGCATCCTTTGTCATCTTGTTTCATTTTACATGCGAGCCCATGGCGAGCCATTATGCAATAAATGTTATTGCAAATATCATTCCCTGATCTGAAATGAAGAATAACTAATTTGCATAATAGGTCCCTTAATACAATTAGGGTTATCTACCATGACCATCTTAATGATCATACAGTTATTGATTCAATTAGTGAATCATAGAGGTTGGTGCTTGGATGAATATCTAAAGAGTTAGATTGAGGACTCATCAAGCACCGTCAAATGATTGTTAAGAGATGATCTCCAGTCTGAGTAGGAGATGGCAATCCTTTCTCATTTGGCTAATATCTGACCGACCTCTTGACGAAGGTCCTCTGCATGGTAATAGAAATTCGGAGGTGTCAGATTAGTTAGGTCAAAGAGTTGACTTAACGAGATCGAGATAACCATAGACCTATGTCATATGTTGTCACGATATAGCTACGCATTCTCTGACCGGAGACAGATGTGTTACTATAAGTTTGAGTATGGACATTTGGCAGACCAATAGGTTGACGACCTAACCAAGGTCTATATACCGACGCTCTGGTGTGCATGCAAGGGCATATGAGTAATAGGACATCTCAAAGGGATCATACAGATTCATTGTTAAACCGGACGACATGAGCTCACTCATAAGATATTGGGAAGAATCAAATTCCATGCGCGATCGTCTCGCTTTGGAAGCTTGACTGAATTTGTAAGGTTTGATATATGCTTTTGGAAAGTATATGATCAACACCTAGGTACGATATATGCTTTTGGAAAGTATATGATCGATACCAACCCCTAATGATCGAATGAGAACCTTAATGATAAAATCCTAAAGGAGACAATCTATAAGAGATCCAAAACTTCAGATTTGTTCTGGGTCTTCCAGTTTGCAGGATGTACAGGTACTAGGAATACCCGAGGGTGATGTGATCATAAATGAGTGTATAACCATGACGCTTCCATTCCGAGGGAATGATGAAACAGGTCTGGATTTTAGTGACTCCTCTCATAGAGAAGTAATCTGATCTTAGTCCAAATATCGGACCTTGATCTGAATGTGATTCATATGCAATAAGAAGATTAGATCTGCGGCCTTGATTTAATCAAGCATCTTTGGGAGGTCCGCAAGATCTGGATTTGAGATGTGATCTCAATATCCAAGTCACTAAACATGGAACAATAAAACCTCCATGTCCTTATCTCCAAGTATCCGTGGAGAAAGCGCATTATCCTTAAAAGAGTTCATGGATAATTTCATTATTGATACATGTATCCGATCATTGAGAAAATGGATAATTAAATGTGATTTAATTATCATGAACAATATGAATTTGATTCATATTATAAGGAGAGTTATCTAAGATAACTAAATGTGATTTAATTATTAAAGATGTGAATAATTTGAATGCGATTCATATTATCTGAGCACATGAGAATAAGAGAGCCAAGATGATTAAATGTGATTTAATTATTATAAATATGAATAATGTGGATAGCATTATCCATATTAATCAGATACATTATATATTAGAGAGAGTCCATTGTGATTTATATATGTTAATTAATTATTGATGTGAATTGGATTCACGTTGGATGATTAATTAAAAATATAATTTACATTATGTTTAGGATGTGAATGTGATTCATATTTTTCCAATGCACTATTACAATATTTACAAGATAATTATTCATTATTCTTGTGAAATAATTTACAACAAGTATTGTTGTAAATCTTGGAGTATCATGAGATAATGAGATCTCATGAGATATTAAGGAGATAGACCCACTCTCCCCTTTGTTTAGGGGATAAGGTCAATCTTCTCATTATCTTCAAGAATAATTAATTAATTAATTTGATTTGATTTGATTTGAAATTAATTATATTAATTTATCGATATATATTGATTTAAATTAAATTAATTGTTGTTGTGTTTTTACAACAACATCATGGCCACTGAAAGAAACACAAATCAATCTCAACCATTGATTGGGTGTTGTCCATGGATTGAGATCCATGAACTCCCAAAATCCTATATAAGAAGAGGCACCCCCTGCTCTTCG
Organism: Ottelia alismoides; assembly: GCA_037367405.1. Lineage (NCBI taxonomy): Eukaryota > Viridiplantae > Streptophyta > Magnoliopsida > Alismatales > Hydrocharitaceae > Ottelia > Ottelia alismoides. The sequence continues at coordinate 655,650 of JAZKJV010001045.1, read as the reverse complement.
AGTTACACGTTTACGACAACAACATATGCTCTCTCCCTCTTTCTCTCTCTACACTCTCTCCCTCTCTCTCTCTCTTGTGGCCGTCCACCATGGAGCTCTTGAGAGAGTCGTCATCGTCGCAGCATCGTCGTTATGTTGCCAGAGTATTCACTCGTGGATCTCTGTCTCCTTCAGTGTGTCTCGCTATGAAGAAGACGTCAGATCTCGTGTCAATCAGGAGATTCGCCGCTTGGATCATCATCATGGATTGCGAGAAGGACGCCTCTCATCAACGCGCTCGCAAGCGTCTCTTCCGTCGGATCGGAATTAGGATAGGAGGTCTCTTCATTTAGAGACTGGATCGCAACCACGCTTCAAGAGATAACCTTATACCTAATTGTGATTTAGATGAAACGACCGAGGAAACGACCCGAGAAGTGTTCTTGTATCATATGGTTTCATCGCATTAAAATTTTTAAATTCTGCTGCCTCGAGCCACTAGTACGACTAGTCGCTCACGATCGCATTCGATGCAATCCTCATGCTTCTGTGATGCGCTTGAGGATCTCCCCATATCCTTCAAGTGATATAAGAGCCAGGTTAAAGGTTTTGGATGCGATCCATGAACCTAGGAAGACTTGGGCTCGTTAGGGATTGTGAAAACTTTATGCATTTTATTTTCGCAGACCTATTTTGTGAATATTTTCGGGACTTTTAAATGGTTTAGACATGAAATATTTGAATAATGTTCCCCATTAATTAAGGAAACTGTGAGATTTGAGTTTGCATGATTTGGAATCCGATAACTCAAGATATGATCACTTTAATGAACCCATATCCACTATTTCGAGGATGGCAAATCATAACGTAATTAAAGAGTTGATTACTATTTTGACACACCTAGAAATGCGTAATAATCACTTGGGTTCTATTTTAAATCAAAATAGCAAATTTTATAAACTGATTTTGCATGATTTGGATTTAATATGAATGAGATATGCTAATTTTAGTATGTGAGGGTCACTACTGGAAATTGCATACTTAATCAAGAACCTTTTGATTGTCATTTATATTTTATAGGAATTAATGTTTAATTTTTTGAGGTAATTATTGATAAATATTTTTGAAATATTTAAATATGATAATTATTTCATTAAATAACACTGTCTTAACCAATAATTGATTAGATATGATCTAGATCACAAATTGGTTACATCATACACTTTCCAACAAACAAGTTGTTTGAATAGGATTGGGATTTGTTTAGCAAATCTCCTTATAATGTTAATTAAAATGGTTTTGAATATTATTATATGGTGTAACTTCGGTTGAAAAATCGATTATCATCTCAAGTACAGAGTGATTGACTCGGCATTATCTTTTCCCGAGGCGAATATGGTATCTAGTCGGGGAGCGTTGGGGTAGCAGGTTGCACCGTGTGCAGTCTGTCCCACTCCCGTCGGTATTGGCCATGATAGCGGGTAGGGAACGGATAATGCTTGAGAGATCATGATGTATTTTTCTAATTAGTAATATTCGAAATAATACATATTTGAGATAATACCATATTTTCAAGTAACAATAAAGAATGTTTGATGGATACTAATTGGATCATTAATTTAATATGATTAGATTAATTGAAATTCAATTAAAATTAAAACACTCTATCATGAATAGAGTTTATGTTTCCCTTGGAAGAATTAATCGTAATGAATATGATTAATTAAAATTTGTATATGAGGTGGAGGATCACATAAGTGAAATCCATGGTCCCCCATCAAGGCAAAGGGTACCATCGCTAGAGATTGTATGTCGGAGATGCATGTCTGAAGTGACAGCTCCTGCATACAAGCCATTTGGATCAGGCTCTTTGCTTCTCGAAAGAGTAAGGATGCATGCGTAGTGACCCCAATATCGGGTTCTCGTATTATTGGGGTGATACTGGATTGAGCATAGCGAGTTGTATTCATGTTGACGGTTGGTTCAATTAATGACGGGTTAACATCACCTTAGGGGTGGTGGGTCCGGGTGTTAAAGACCGAATTGGGAGATGTAAGTTGGACATACAAGGCGGAATGTGTTCTCGCTTCTTTTTATCCGAGTTATAGATTCTCATACTATTGAGATGTGACAAAGATAAGATGGAGATCCCAGATCTTGCTTAAGATATAATGGTAAGTATATCTCTTACATTAAAAGTGATTAAGGGAATGAACTTTCAATGTTGACAAGGCAAGACAACTTTGATATAAAATTCCTAAATCAAAGTAAAATATGTATATATATGCAAATTTCCTATTTCATATAATCCTTCATTAAACCCACTCAGTACTATACTCAATCATAACCAGTAAAATATCATAAATTGGATCCATGATCAAGATATTGTACTTGCAGTTAGACAATATTGTATGTGGTTGCAATGTGCAAGTTTCCTCATAATAATAAGGAATGACAAATAAAACAATAAGACAACAACCTAGGGTGTGTATGTCTCTACAGTCTTGATCTCTCATCGAATGTACTTTGGAAGTGACATGTCGATGATGATCATAATTGGCAAATAATTATTATAAAAATCTAATAGATATTTTGGCATTCATATGTGCACTCTACATTTAATCATGAATGACATGGTTCACTGCATCAAACAGAATGGTAGCTCTATATGAGATGATGTATTCAAAATGTTTGAGTACCTACCTGAACTTAAGTCCTTAAGATTTAAGATGTATGTAGATATGATGAGTATCATCATTCTACTATATATGTTATAGTCATTCATGAAGCTTCATAATATTCATATTGTATGAATTGAATGAGGCATGCATAAATACTCTTATATTGAAGTCTTTTGAATTCAACATAAGCGATCCTTTGCCTTAAGCAATGGTTGTTTATAGGTGAAAGGAGCAAAGTGGAAGCATGGGTCGGACCCAAGTTAGAAGGAAAGTCAAAGAGTTGAATGTACTTCTATGTAACACTTGCAATTGGTTGCATATGTTTTAGAAGACTGGAAAATTTGATCTTAAGGTTTAATAGTCATCCACATGGATATTGATGCAATTATTGCAACAACCTCTATTGGATAAATAGACTTCATTTTTTCAGTGGGAGAGCTCTTAGTCTTAGAGAATGTCTCTATGACCTGGATATTAGAATACACTCATTGTATATTTCTAAATTTTGGAAATAAACATGAATTCTGGAATAGACCTATCATAAAGAGTTATGATGGATATATTTCAAATAGTAATATGGCATCTGGAGGACTCTGCTAAATTAGAAAAATAATGAATGGTTCATTAACATTTCTAATACTGAAATTAAACCTTAACAAGATCAATGGGAGGACGGAGATCATTTGACAATGATCTAGCATCAAATCTTGGACATATGTCTATTGATGAAATGAATGGACTAGTAAGATATTGAACTTTAGATTGTCTAAAGGTTCAAAACTTACATACTCGTGAATAGAGATTCAAAAGTAAAAATGTCAATACACCATTCTTTGGGAATGGTGCAAGATGTCAATTTATTCAAGATCACATACATATTGATGTATGTGGATCATCTATACCAAAGTAAACATTAATGATATGTGATATCATTCGATGATTATTTGTGATATAAGATTTCTTCTCTTCACCTTAGAAACCTTTGAAATGTTCAAGGATTTCACAATTTTGGTTTGAACCAAAGTTTGAAGGAAGATGAAATGAATTTGATTTAACCTAGGTAGCAAGTACCTATTAGATGAATTCAAGGAATACCTTACAGAGATATGAATATCATTCCTATCTCACTCTTCCTAAAACAACTAAACTTAATAGAGTTGTTTGAAGATACAATTGGATCATGTGTGACATGATTTGATCAATGATGAATATTAGCATAATTACCTCTTGGTTTCCAAGGTATATATGTAGTAGAGATCACAATATATATACTTAATAAGGTTTCGTGCAAGTAAGCTAGAATCTAGCACAAGAGTGTGCGGCTTCATTAGGAAAATAAAGGATGGTATTGGATACCTACTTTATGACCTTGAGATTCTTAAAATTTCTCATATCTAAGGATATGATTCTTAGAAGATGATTCTCTTGAGAATCAAGATGAAAATAAAGTGAAGGAACTCATTTAGTCTTGAGAAGATAATGAGGCTCCTAAAATCAGAAACTAAAAAGATAACTAAAGATGAAACACTAATACCTCTTCAAATGAGTTTGAGGATGGATTCCATGTGTTAGTTAAGTCTGACAATGATCTTACTTCATGTGATGAAGCTTCTGAAGATCATGACATGGAAAGATGGATGTTAGCAATAAAGTCTAAAGTAGACTTCATATACAAGTGTTGTATATGGACCCTCGAGGATCTACCTATATGGGTAAGACCCGTTAAGGTCTAAATGGATCTTTAAGAGAAAGAGGGAACCTGATGAGAAGGTAGAGACCTTCAAAGAATGACTCATAGCCGTGAGCTGCACACCGAAGAGAAGACATTGCATGCAATGAGACTTGCTCTTCAGTGACCTTACTTAAACCCATCAAAGTATTGCTAACTTTAGCTACACAATTTGACTTTTGACATCTTCAAGATGGAAGTCAAGATTGCATTTCTCCATGAATATATCTCCGAGGATATTCATATGAAGTAGCCCCAGGGCTTCATGGTTGAGGAAAGCAAGGTGTGCAAGCTGAAGAACTCCATCTATGGACTCAAATAAGCTTCTTGCTTTTGGAACATAAGATTTGATGAAATTATAAAGGTTATGATTTCAAATAGAATCTTGATGAACCATGTGAAGCTTAGTGGGAGTGCCATTGTGTTCATCGTGCTAAATGTAGATAATATCCTAATCATTTGAAATGATATAAAGATGATAATAAGTGTTTTATAGTCTGGTTATTCCATAGTTTGGGATATTATCTCAAAGAAACCTCGATCTTAGTTCTGAAAGTGTTCAGACGCAAAGAAAAGACGGTAATGGGACTGTCACATTAGTAGTACACCTTGGACATGCTCCATTTTCTAGAAAAGTTCAAGAAAGGCTTCTTTCCCTTAAGATATGATACTGACCTTTCTAAAGGGATAGCACCTCAAAGAGTTGAGGAAGTAAATGCTAAAACTGCTTGCCCTTGTGCATCAGTTACGAGAAGCCGAGTATATGCTAAATGTGTACAAAAGATAGATGTCTGCCATGCAGTGGGAGTGGTAAACTATTACTAATCCTACTATGGTGATAAGACGCTTGATTGCAGTAATAACAATATCTTCATAGATGACAAGACTTTATAGATAGTGATCTCAAGTCTTATCTTCAAGAAATTAAGACTTTATAGATGGTAATCTAAAAGGTCTTAACCGCAGATACCTAAGGAGATAGAGATCTATGGAGTCTGGATATAAGGGTATTCTGATAAGGATAATAGAAATGAAAATACTGGTTATGATAATTATCGAGTTGTATTGTCAAGGACACTATAACTAACAAAATTGAATATTGGTTGCATAAGATGCAACATTCGCATTGGATGCGAGCACTGTTACTAGGGATATGCAAGTGCCGTAAAAGGACTTGGCATAGTCCTAGGAACAGAGTGACTGATCAGCTTACCTAGCTATTTTCCTAATTAGCCTATGATTGTCACATGAGTGCATGTTTAAATGATTAGCCCATTAGTGGCTCTTTGGGATAGTGGGAGATTGTTGGACATGCGAGCCCACGACGAGCCATTATGCAATAAATGTTATTGCAAATATCATTCCCTGATCTGAAATGAAGAATAACTAATTTGCATAATAGGTCCCTTAGTACAATTAGGGTTATGTATCACGGTCATCTTAATGATCATACAGTTGTTGATTCAATTATTGAATCATAAAGGTTGGTGCTTGGATGAATATCTAAAGAGTTAGATTGAGGACTCAAGCACTGTCAAATGATTATTAAGAGATGATCTCCAGTCTGAGTAGGAGATGGCAATCCTTTCTCATTTGGCTAATATCTATCCGACCTCTTGATGCAAGTCCTCTGCATGGGAATAGAGATTCGGAGGTGTCAGATTAGTTAGGTCGAAGAGTTGACTTAACGAGATCGAGATAACCATAGACCTATGTCGTATGATGTCATGATATAGGCACGCATCCTCTGACCGGAGACAGATGTGTTACTATATGTTTGAGTATGTACATTTGATAGACCAATAGGTTGATGACCTAACTAAGGTCATACACCGACGCGTTGGTGTGCATGCAAGGGCATATGAGTAATACGATCTCTCAAAGGGATCATAAAGGTTCATTATTGAACTTGAAGACATGAGCTCACTCATGAGATATTGGGAAGAATCAAATTCCATGTGTGGTCGTCTCGCTTTGGAAGCTTGACTGAATTTGTAAGGTTTGATATATGCTTTTGGAAAGTATATGATCAACAACTAGGTATGATATATGATTTTGGAAAGTATATGATCAATACCGACTCCCAATGATCGAATGAGAACCTTAATGATAAAATCCTGAAGGAGATAGTCTAAAAGAGATCTAAAACTTCGGATTTGTTCCGGGTCTTCCAGTTTGCAAGATGTACATGTATTAGGAATACCTGAGGGTGATGTGATCATAAACGATTGTATAACCATGACGCTTCCATTCCGAGGGAGTGATGAAACAGGTCTGGATTTTAGTGACTCCTCTCATAGAGAAGTAATCTGATCTTAGTCCATATGTTAGACCTTAATCTGAATGTGATTCAAATGCAAAGAGAAGATTAGATCTATGGCCTTGATTTAATCAAGCATCTTTGGGAGGTCCGCAAGATATGGATTTAAGATGTGATCTCAATATCCAAGTCACTATATGCGGAACAATACAACTGCCATGTCCTTATCTCCAAGTATCCACAGAGAAAGCACATTATCCTTGAAAGAGTTCATGGATAATTTCATTGTTGATATATGTATCCGAGCATTGAGAAAATGGATAATTAAATGTGATTTAATTATCATGAACAATATAAATTTGATTCATATTATAAGGAGAGATATCTAAGATAATTAAATGTGATTTAATTATCAAAGATGTGAATAATGTGAATGTGATTCATATTATTTGGGTGCATGAGAATAAGAGAGACAAGATGATTGAATGTGATTTAATTATCATAGATATAAATAATGTGGATAGCACTATCCATATTAATCAGATATATTATATATTAGAGAGAGCCTTTTGTGATTTATATTTGTTAATTAATTATTGAAGTGAATTGGATTCACATTGAATGGATAATTGAAAATATAATTTACATTTCATTTTGGGATGTGAATGTGACTCACATTTTTCAATGGCATGATTGTAATATTTACAAGATAATTATTAATTATTCTTGTGGAATAATTTACAACAAGTGTTGTTGTAAATCTTGGAGATATCATGAGATAATGAGATATCATGAGATAATGAGATCTCATGATATATTTAGGAGATAGACTCGTTCTCCCCTTTGTTTAGGGGATAAGGTCAATCTTCTCATTATCTCCAAGATTAATTAATTAATTTGATTTGAAATTAATTATATTGATTTATCGATATATATTGTTTCATATTAAATTAATTGTTGTTGTGTTTTACAACAATATCATTGCCATTGAAAGAAACACAAAATCAATCTCAACCATTGATTGTGTGTTGTCCATGAATTGAGATCCATGAACTCCCAAAACCATGTATAAGAAGAGGCACCCCTTGCTCTTCGAGTTACATGTTTACGACAACAACATATGTTCTCTCCCTCGCTCTCTCTCTACACGCCAAATGCTCTCTCCCTCTCTCTCTTGTGGTCGTCCACCATGGAGCTCGTGAGAGAGTCGCCATTGCTGCATCATCGTCGTTATGCTGCCGGAGTATTCGCTCATGGATCTATGTATCCTTCAGTGTGCCTCGCTCATGAAGAAGATGTCAGATCTCATGTGAATCAGGATATTCGTTGTTCGGATCATCATCATCAATTGTGAGAAGGACACGCCTCGTCAACGCGCTCGCAAGCGTCTCCTCCATCGGACCGGACTTGAGACAGGAGGTCTCTTCGTTTAGAGACTCTATCGCAACCACGCTTCAAGAGGTAAACCTTCCTTATACCTAATTGTGGTTTAGATGAAACGATCTGAGAAGTGTTCTTGGATCATGTGGTTTCATCATACTAAAATTTTTAAATTCTGTTGCCTCAAGCAACTAGTACGACTAGTCGCTCACGATCGCATTCGATGCGATCCTCGCACTTTCGTGATGCGCTTGAGGATCTCCCCATAACGAAATGCAATGATGAAAATGTGATGAGAAATAAACAAAGGAGACAATTAAGCACGGGATCTGTGATTTTGATTTGTAATCCTCAATTCAAATAAGTCAATTATTCTTTAAAAATGAAATCACAGATCTAATAAATACAAGAAATAGTTACCAGCCAATATCTCAGATGCAGACCAACAAGATTAATGTATCAAAGTTATATCGTGCAAGAATTTTCTCTAGATACTCCGGCCCTTGATTTTCCCTATAATTTAATCCTCACACAGTTTGAATCTTTATCATATAAGATATCAGGGAATGAAATTAATTCCTCCTTTATTTTCCCCATGCAAAGATGAACACCTCAATTCAATATGGTCAATTATCAAGAGAGGATCAAATGAAAATTACCTCAAAAATATCAATGCAATACACAATTCTGATATTGACCCATGCACAGATTAATTTCTCAAATAGTACGATAATTAATCCCAAGAGAATTAATCAATTAATTTTCATCAACCAAGACTCTGCAAAATAGATCGTTAATTTTCTCGATAAAATATTGCACAAAACATCAGAATTCAGCCTGCATATGTCAACAGAGACCTTCAACAAATAATTGTCATAAAAATCTTCAAATCAATCCACGAGATATATAACACGATAGAGTATTCAATAAGCTTTAAAACACCTTTTCATTCGATTCCATCTATTTTATCCTAAAATCAAAGATCGTAGTTCGTCTGAGATCTGACCTGTATACTGCCTTTATTCGACCGTTGACCGACCATCTGATCATCTCCACATCTTCTTCCCAGCATCCTTTGTCATCTTGTTCCATTTTCCACCCCAAATCTTGTGTAGATCATGGAGAACGATGCTCAATCTCGGCCTCTCGCCGGAGCACATGTGTACTTACACTCCTACCCCCATTTTTACTCATCTGAGGGTCGAAGAGCTTCACCCTCGAGCCCTAAAGCTTCTGGTGTAGACTAACACAGGAAAGGACCCCATATGGGGGTCGAATCACTCAAATCTATCGCTCCAGGTGCCTAGACATTCTCTGACTTGCCATACCTCCATGGATGAGTTCTGGAACTTTTTGACCCATCTCCCAGCTGTGGAATCATTCCAGGAAGGTATAGAGCATCTCAGCAGCTCGGGAGACCATCAGGATCAAGTAGGAAGCTCGATCGAAGTTCATCGATCGGCTATTCTTGAGTTGTTTTTCTTGACCAGCTTAGAACCATTGGATCAAGGTGAGAGCTTTAGATGCGCTTCAGCCATCCGATCAAGCGCCACAGAACTGTCAGATCATAGGCGGGATCTACTCTCCGCCCTCCATCACCAAGCATCACCGACCGTTGAGGAGACACCATGTGGATAAGCGAAACCATCTCCGTTGTCTGCCAGTGCGCATGTGAGGGCATTTTGCAACTTATTCCCCCACTTTTTGTATTTATTGTTCAGTCTATAAACTTACATTTGCCTTTGTAATATTTTTGTAATATTTTCATTAAGGACCCTAAACTTCTTCTTATTTGCACTTTAGTCCAATTCCACATCACCTCACGTGCATTTGTATGGGAGGGGAGGGTATTTTACGCGGACACCCCCTAGGTTTGGTGATATTATTTGGTCCAAAAACTTTGAATTTAAGGACAAAATATTTTTGGAAATTTGCATGCTTGGTCATGTTATTTCATTTATTTGCATTTATACCCTGTCAGTGTGGATTATATTTTTATTATGTGAAATTTCACATATGCCATGGATTTCAATAAACTATTATTAGATGTTCTAAAACTTCATAGAAATTGCAACTAGTCCCTGTATTACTGTTTAAATTTTATACTTGTATTTTAATTATAAAAAATATGAGTTTGCATTTAAAAATTATAGGAAAATTATCTTAAGTGCCTGGAACCATATCTTGTCATATACATTATTCATAAGGTAACTAAAACTATTTTCATATTTATAAAAATTTAAAAACATTGTACTATAATTGGAATTAAAAAATCCATAAAAATAACAAAATGTTTTGAAAAAAAATCCAAAAAATCATTTATGTTTGTTTATATATATTTGATTTTCTAACCAAATATTTTTTATAAAAAAATTAAATGCAATTCCTAAAAATTGCAAAATATAGAAAACTTAATAAAAAACCACAGAAAATCATAAAAATATGTTTTAAGTTTTTTTATTTTTTGTATTCTCTAGTATATAGCAAAATTGAAATTGATCACAATTTGATACATATTTATTAATCCCATTCTAAGTTCATGTATTTTCTGTTTTATTTATTTTGTGTATTTATTTATTTAAAATCCATAAAAATTCTAAAAAAATATCCAAAAATAATAAAATAGATAAAAAAAATATAAAACTTCGAAACATTTTCTTTTTGAGTTTTTGAGTTTATTTGCTATATTTTAAAAATCCAAAAACATATATTTTCCATCTCTTTTCTATATAGTATTTTTAATATATATTAGCTTATATTTATTTCTAAAATTAAAATATAAAATTTTGCAAAATTAGAAATCCACAAAACTTTTTAAAAATAAAAAATACAAAAAATATTTGTAAGTAGTCTATTCATTTTCTTGCTCTACCTCGCATGCTTCTTTGTGGTTCGTCCCCAACTACTTTTCACTATACACATCTTTATAGGGTATAATAAGTTTTAGCTCACTCATTTTTATTGCTTAATCATTATTGTGGGCCAATTGTTGATTGATCCACTTGAGTTGAGTATTGAGAGCCGAGAGAGGTTCGATACAACGATTGCCAGATCTGACTCGTCAGACACCACAGATTCCTCCAAGACTGAATACTAGGTACCCTGACGAAAGCACTCCATTAATAACTCTAAAACTTCAACAGAAAATTCAATATCCTATATTATAAATATATCAAAAAACTTGTTCTAAAAAGGGGAGTCCAGCGACAACATTACTAAATCATTCGGATCGTCAAAACATCCGTAAGACAATGTACCCGATGATCGGGATAATATGGTCGATTTCATTGGACTTGGATGCAATATAAATCATCTAAAATAAGGCTTTGATACCAATTGAAGGGAGTTCATAACTCACACATCAGGGATACATGGTAAAAATGCAAACTATTTGCAAAAAACATCGTATGTTCATCATATGAACTTGCAATTTCAGCATAAGAAATTTATGCTTTGCGAAATCATTAATTTAGGGAATGATTTTTCTAACATGGTTTCATATATTCTAATGAATACTGAGATGAGATCGAGATAACTCGTGAAACGTGAGTCTCTAAATGAAGAAACATCTCGAATCAAGTCCGATTTGAACTTGCTTCTCTCATGGGCATGATGATGATTCATGTAGCTTCCCACCAACTTCGATGTCGACTTCTTAAACTTGTCCATGCTTCATTGCACGAAATCAATCATTCTTCACGCACGAAGATCGCGAAGAAGGAGATGATCTTCTCGTCCATAATGTTGTGCCAATGGAGAGAAGAGGAGAGGCTTAAAGGGTGGACTTGTAGAACTTAAAGAGGAGACATGTATGAAAATAAAAAATCTGAACCTCTTCTCTTCTTCAGCTGTCAATGCAAGAGAATAATAGGAGGAACAAGCATGCTAAAAATAAGAGAATAATAGGAGGAACAAACATGATCTTGGATAGAGGTTATACCCTCTCTTATGTAGCATGGGGGGACATCTATGAAGAGTCCTATTCTTCATAGTAGGAATCTTCTCTCTCCCTTGGATGATAGTTCAAAAGCAAGGATTAAATCAGTGTCCTTCAAGACATAGGACTTGAATTATCTCTTTTAATTACCATCTAAAATAAAGCAACAACTTGTTCTTGAAGTTATTTATTATTGAAGTTGTTGCTTCATTATGTTCATGATAATCTAATTACCATAATTGATCATTTATGACATTATTTATAAATCCGAATAAAAATGTAAATCCAATTTATATTTTAATTCCAATGTGAATCATATTCACATAAGTGCCCTGGATTAATTATATGAATCAAATTCATATAAATATTATTATTGTGAATTATTATTCACATTAGTTATTGAATAATATTTGTGATCATATTCACAAAAATACCCTTATTGAAACTTGATTAATGATAATAACAATTATCGTCTCAATATTGACATCACATAGTACGAGTCAAAATCCAATTAGGACTCGTGAGATACAAATGTAGATACTTGGAGATAATGTCAGGGAGATCATACTATCCATGTATAGTGACTTGAAATTTGGACAACTATCCAATTTCGGGGTTTACAATTTTTTAGCAAAATGTAAGACACTCCTTTCCTTGAGCTCGAGCTGAAACGAGTCATACTCTAAGTGATCTCAATGAAACACATCACACTCTATGTGAGCTGGAGAATTTATCAATGAGTTTAACCCAACGTCCAACCATTTCCATTCATAATCAAAACCATTTGGAGCTTAATATGAGCTCAAGGAGTGTGCCCATCTCCATTTCCAATACCATTTCACTTTCCAACATTTGGACATTGAAATTGGAATCGGAATTGGATAATTGGAGACGAATGAAAAGAGTATTAATCCACTTAATTTTCATATCATTAAGCCAACAAGAGGACTCACTAAAATTCATCATGTTTCATCATTTTCTTGGAGTGAAGTGTCATGATAGATGACTTTTAAGATAGAATTAACCTGAGTATTTCCAATACTCATTCATCCTTCATACTGGAAGACTTTGATGTATTCGAAGTTCAAACCTTAGTTTGGTTGTCTTATTCGAAACATATCAATAATTTATCAATCGATATTTGGGCGACAATACTAATCGTATATTTTCCAAAAGTATATGGTAATATCTCAAATCCGTGTCTTATTTCATAAATAAGACCTTCATTCATGGAATTCTTTATGACCCCAAAATATCTCACGAGGGAGATATGTCTCATGATTCATCAAGTATGAACATGTATGATTCCTTTGAGACATCATAATTCTCATGTCTTCATACGCACACCAACTTGCCAGTATGTGGACCTTGGTTAGGCTTTCAACCTGAGGTCTATCTAATGTGCACATTTAGGCATACAGGTTTATATTTGTCTCTGGTCAAAGGATGCGTGCCTAATCATGACAGTTACGATTCGTGTCTTAGTTTATCTCGACCTTATGAAGTCAACTCTTTGACTTTACTATTCTGAAACTTCCGAACCTCTATTCCTGTGAAGGGGACCTGCATCAAGAAGTCAGTCGGAAATCATTCTTTATAGAAAGAGTGGCATCTCTTTCTCATACTAGAGATCATTATTGAATATTCATGATATTAAATTAGCCATGGTACATAACCCTAGTTGTACAAAGGAACCTTAATATTTAGTGTGTTCACATACATTCATTTCAGATGGACATGAAAACACAATAACCTTGTTGCATTAGTGGGTCACCAAGGGCTTACAAGTTCAACAAATGAGTCTTCAAGCTCAGGCTCACTTGAGTACAATTATAGTTCCGAGGCTAGATACGTCATTGATCAAGGTAACAAGCGCTCTCATCCGACATGATGTGACATGGATGGCATTGATTACTCACCGAACCTTTAGCTTGTTCTAACTACATTTGTTCCCCATTCTTTTTCAGTTGGGATTACTTCTTACCATTGTCTACATATGGGGGGACTCTAGTATGTGCACACATAACAACTATATATCGAGTTCTATATATTTTTAAAATAAAATATTTGTTTTTCTCTTTTGTGCATTTCCTTTTTATTGATTCCAAAATAGTCGAAACAGAAAAAGATAAGAAAGTATAGTAAAGCTTTCTTATTAAAGTTTAGAGGGGGAGCTAACTAAGAACCGAATTCAATCAAGTTTTTGATTTACTATTTAACGAGGAGCTCGAGTTTTCTTTAAAATTAATTTTTAACTTCAAGTTCTTTAAGTGTTTTAACTTTTGATCTTTTAAGTATTTTGTCTTCATTAAAAATAACTAGATTATTGAATCTATGTTTTGTAGCCTCTATTTTATTTGTTTTGAAAGATGACACACACATATCTCAAGCCACTCATTTGTATATGAAATTATTTGGCAAGATTGCATGTTATCCGTTATACACAAACTAAAGTTGTTCATGGACCTGTGCTTAAAAGTTTCTTTCTATCTTGTACCAAGTTGAACTATCACACAAATCTTTGTTGTATTGTTTGTGTTGTAACACTAACTACTAAACTGAGAACTTTCCTTATCAGGAATAACTCGAAGAACATGTACAATCATTCAACATCTGCAACATGATCGACCAACCTTGACATATCTGATCAATCAACCTTGACAACTTGATCGTCAAAGAGAAGTTGATCAACCAAAACTTGAAGCATGACTGATCAACTTGTCCTTCTAGTATTAATTAACCATTTAACTTTGCACGATTGACCAATGTCTAAATTCAAGCTCCCAGTAGATAAATCGACATTTAATTTTGATCGATCAACTAAATTAGCTCGATCGATCAACTTGATCTAATCGATCAAATCATGCTACTTAATCGATCAACTGACATAAAAATCATGTTGAGTTTATACTGTAATTGGTCGTATATTTATTATTTCGAAGAGTGAGGTAGTATTTCATTACCGCAAATATGGATTATTAAAAAGACTAAGACATATTATTTGGCCATTTCAACCCCCAAAATATTTTTTATGTATAACTTTGATACAAATAGTTGATCTGGATTCTTAAAGAGAAATGGATTTTGAGATTGCATGGCTTGAACATTAATAGGGCCATGCAATTTTTATCTCCAATGACTCTATTCTCTTGGACCATGTTTAAGGGACGCCACACCTAATATTGGAAGATGCTCTAGCTCTCCTCTACTTAATACAACAAAGGAAAAAAATCTTAAAACTTATCTGGTCTTTCTCTCTTTGATTTTTATGAGTTCTTTGATATTCCAAGAAAAGAAAGGTACTACAGACAACTTCGATCTCATATAGTTGTTAGAGATCAGCAGTCGATTACATTTTGTATTCTATATCTTTTGACAATGAGTCAGGAAACATCATTCGTTGTTATTATTTCAATGTTATATTATATGATTCACATGTGCTTATTATTTGAGATAGTTCAACATGTGTTTATATGATGATATATGTGTGTATGGGGATCACGACACTAGTATAGGGGTGAATAGTGGTTTGAGGCAGTTTTAAAACTTTGTAGAATAATCGACCAACATATAAATAATAGACCAAGCAATCCAATCAGCACACTTCGCACGGTATTTTAGCGTAGAAACCCGCATGGGTAAAAAACAGGACCTAATTCTTCACATATATCAAGAAAGTAATTCTCCAGTAAATTATAGATGATATCATGAGATAAATCAGCATAATATAATTGCAGTAAGAATTAACATATAGGAGCACAATAAGTATATCACAGATAGCACACACGAATAATCAATATCAAACAAGCAATAATTATCACCTCGTTGAGAAGGTTTCCAAACAAACTCTGATTGTTATCAGACAAATTCAAAGAAGGGCTAGCGATTGAACTCTGTTGAGTTGAAAAACTTGCTTCACATCTTTTCAACTAAAAATATTCTTCTTGAAAAATCAAATGGATCAGAAAATTGGAGGAAGAAAATTGAGGAAATCACTCGGAAAGAGTCTTCTTGCCATTCTAAAGAATACATGAGTGATTGTTCGAATGGTGTCTGTTCCAACGATGGGTATTTAGTCCCTCATATAGGGGCACAAGAAAAAAATGTCCTTGGAAACAAAAAAGATATGAAATCAAGGATGATTTCCTATTATAAGTGATCAGGTCAAATGGTATTATCGATTAACTGTCAATGATCGCTTAGCTGAAGAGTTGTGATCGATCAGTTGATGACAATTTAAATGGAATTCAAAATATGGTCGATAAGTATAAATTATTATCGAACAAGGTATGATCGATTGGTGGAATAACATGATCGATAAGTGGTGATCGATCAATGTTAAGAGAAGGTTGAAAAGTTCATGAATTCTTAATCTCACAAAAAGTAAACTTTTAGTTGAAGCCGACTAAGGTTACAACCTTTACAAAACAATATAGATAAATAATTACAACACTTTTGAACAAGGACAAGCAACAAGGCTGAGCTTTTGCTTCACTAGAGAGCGACGACTCTTCACAGTCGTCTCGAGGTGAGATCCACACTTACAGTCCTGCAATCGCAAAGAATATGCTAGCGTCTACAACATAATCTTGTGTGTGTCATCTTTAAAATCATTAAAAAACAAAGAACTAATAACCTCCTCTTCTTAATGATGACAAAATATTTTCAAAAACTTAAAGGGTTGTAATCACTTAAGCACAAGCAATTTTCAAATCAAACTTGATATAAGCAAAGTATATCATAACATATTATTAAGTCAAAAAATTATATCACAAGTCCAAACTTTGATTTTAATTTCTCTTCATTACTAAAAAATCATAAAACTTTTCATTTAATTCGTATATGGTGAGTGATGGTTGCAAATCATTAAACTAAATTATATCTTTTTATTTAATTCACATGTAATTAGACAGTCCAACGATCTTTTACGACATTTAAGATTGAATTTATCTCCTTTTTGTGATCAATTAAAAAGAACAATAAAGTGAGTGAAAGAAATGACACGTACTTCATTAATAGATAGGGAAGAATACAAATGTTTGTGTGACTCACAAACTAGTTCCATCATACAGGAAAAATTTTTTAAAATAAAAGACATGAATTCTGAGGAAATAAAAACTAAGAAATACAAAGAACAAGACTGGTCAGACGAGGCATAGTTAGAATCCTCTACTCTAGGAGAGTGCTTGGCCTTCTTACCACACTCGATGACATCTCGAGTACCGGAGTTGTACTTGTACTATAGAGTGCCATATTATTATTCTTCAGTCTCGGTCTCTTGTTCTTCAATAGTTCTAGCTTCTTGAATAGGCACATGCATATGGATTTCCTTTCCTAGTTGAGAGGAAGAAGCACTATGTCTAGAAGGTTTAGGTGAAGGCTGAGGAGGAGTCTGGGATCGCTGAGGCATAAAGCGACGAACATGGGCACATGATGCATGGGTCGTAGGAGTTGCAGGTGCTGGAGCAAGAGGATGTTGCAAGATATGCATACGATGTATCTCATCAGACGAGCGATGCAACATCTCTAATTGGTTGTTGACAGACTGAGCATAGATATTGGATAAAGTCATTATCTCATGCTGAAAACTTATCATCGTGCAGGTTGTCTCTCGGATCCGACGGAGCTCGAGAGAATGAGAATCTATGATGGCATGTTGGGTGAGGTGCTCCTCTGGGGTGCGGTGGTAATCCATATATCCCCATGTGGAGTCAAAGGCAATCCTACTCCATTGTGTACATATGGCTCATATTAACCAATGAAAAATGTAAGAAATATTCTAACTTTTATATATGTGAAATAAACCTATGCCCTAATTTTGAGATCAAAAAATCATAAAGTCGGATTTCTCTCACATACAATATCATATGAACTATTACTCCCTTTTCAACTAATTTATATTGATCTACAAATCAAGAATAATTTCAAAAGAATCAGAGTTCACATGTGAAACTTGAATTTTGGGTCCTCATTTCATATTATTAATATTTATTGATTTTGACTTATAACTTTATGTACATAATTGACCCTTTTTAATTAATTAATTTATGTATTTCTCATTTATTTTTTATTCTATGTTCTAATAAATTAAAAAAAACAACATCTAAAAAAATATAAAAAGCAAAGAAAAGAAATTATTACGAGTCTGTATATCTAGTTTGTACATAAGTCTCTCATGTTTAATTTCTTATTTTTCGTAAGCATTAAAAATTCCAAATGAATTAGATTAATATGTGAATATTTTTCTAATATTTTACAAAAATAGTAAAAATGCATATGGCATTTTATGTACATAAAGTACCACCCAAAAAAATCTTCTTGTACAAATGATGTCTTTTGGTCTTGGTATCTTCACAAAAGTCATATACCTCGTCGAGACAAATAACTTTTTTCAAGAAAACTTTTTGGTTTGAAATCTTTTTCTATTTTATTTTGATTTTTCTTTCTTTTTATTTCTAATTTTTTTTGGGAGCGACATGTCGCGATTCCTAGAGCGGCCAAATGCCATCCTCCATCTTTCTAGTTGCCCATCCTTTCAATCGTTGGATCTCTTCGGATCCAACAACTCTTGTTCCCCCAAATTCACTTAAATCAGCTCTAATCTCAATCTATGGATCCATCAAGATCCAACTACGGAAACTAAAACCCTTAATCACCCAAAACCTCTCCATGTGGGCTATTCTTGATCGTTTGATCTTGATTTATCGAACAATCAATAAATGGTCTTCCACCTCCGGCTTCTCCTCCAAATTCTGAATGGCCATCCCCACTTTCTCTTTCTTAACCGAATAAAATCCATCATCGTCGACCTATCCACCAGCCATTGAAGTTCATCTTCAACCATTTCATCTCGATCGAAGTTTGACTACTCTCGCACTTGTCGAGAACCCTAACCCACTCCTCAACAAAACTCTGTGACTGCCTGACATCAACCCATCTGTCATCATCGTCTTCGATGTTCATCAAGAGAGTGTGGGAGAGAAAACTACATAGGTGACAACGACATAGGTCATATCTGAAGACACCTTCTTCTCCAGGCATGATCCATGATCAAGATCGACTTTGTTGCTTATCTATCATTATGAGAAGTCTAGATCATCTAGTTGCCGCAGAGTCGAATGATGGTTAGAGGTATCTTGCTTCAGCAAGCCATCGGTGATACCTAACCACAACCTAGGTAATATATAGTCCCCTTTCTTCATCAGACCCCTTCCTTATTCCCCTTCTTTCCTTCTTGTTTGCATAGCCCTCTAAGTTGTGTAATCGATCCATCTATCATCATCCCTTTTGTTGTTCTTTGAATCGAACCCATTCCGATGATCTCCCATCACATATTCTCTCCCCCTCCATTTCTCTTCTGTCTCAAGCCACCCCATCATCCTCTCCTCTCCTCTCCACTACCCAAACACCGGAACACCACCCCCATCTTACTTTTGTCTCTGCGTACTTCATGCTAACGGTCGGGTCCTTCAACGACTTGAGTCTCAATAACCTTGCAGGTAGCTACTGATATCAAGTTGGGAAACTAGCAGGAGCTTCAGCTGAGGTCGTGTGTTAACCATCAAAGGAGTATTAGAACACTACTTTTGTGCCTCTCTGGAGTCGAGGAGTAAGGAGAGGAACCCCATGTGCTATAGACATAAACGATTAGGGATCCACCCCAAACTCCACCGTTGAGGGACCTCCTCTTATCACACATTAAATTCTCATCAAGAAAGCCATCCACTGTCAAAGAAACAATTTCTTCGACCACTGGATCAGATCTAGCCTCCTCATTAGACGTGGGCATGTGGTTCATTGTGGACCACTTGATCATAATAGGAATGAAGCAATCCAATTGCTCGATATATTAGACTGGCATGAGACATATTCATGTGCGTGGGTATTTTGCAAAGAGGACTCAGGAACATCTTGAATTATTAGATAAATCCCTGCCTCCTATAACAATTAGACAGATACCAGAGAATATTTTGGTAATTACACGAAGATTCTTGTGCTGGATGTTTTTAATTTATTCCATTTATTTATTTTGCATTGAGAACCCTCTATTTGAGCATTAATTTAAGGGTTGTTTTGTCATTATTGTTCAAATCCAAAAAAATACATTTTAAAAAGCAATTAATATATACGTTGTAGAATTGATTTGGTATTTTTATGCACTATGATTGATTTGTCATAATTGTTTTGGTGGAAATTGACATATTTTGTCCATCTGTGCTTGAATAAATCACAATATATCAATAATTGCTATAGAAATTCCTGAAAAATCACTTTTTGTATATCTATTTTTTGCTCTAACATGTCTCCAATTTTCACTACATTCGCGTGCAGATTTTTCTCAAAATAAATTATTCCGTATTCTGGTGTTTGATTTTTAACAGCCTCACCGTCTAATATTTTTAGGAAACAAAAGTTATTATGGATTTCTATCATTATTCTCAAATAATTTTCATTCTTGAAAGTATTGATGTTTGTTATTTATTAAAAATAAATTACTAGGAGTCACTTTTTTGCATTTAAAATTCATAAAAAAATCATGTTGTATCCGAAAAGTTCCAAAAAATTTATGGTAGGTTAAGTTTGCATAGTATCACACATCCATGCAAAGTTTTATTATTTTAGAATTATTTGACTGAAAAATTATGAAATCACCCATGTGCTTGGTCTCATTTGCATTACTTGCATAATTTCATAAAAAAATTAGAAAAATCAACAAAACATTATTCCGAGCATTCTATTTTTGAGTTGATTTATAATTTGTTTAACTGCTTCATTGTGTCCATGCTGGGACTAGACCAAGTTAAATAAACATTGAACCACAATTTATTTGTCGAGTGTTTTTTGATTGTGAATCATTTTGGCCTAATCTCCCGATTTTATAACCAAAACAAAAAAAGGATAAATTAATTTAAGTTAACAGGAGAATACCAGGGAGTTGATTTTAATCATGATCATTGTTGGGATATGGGTTTGGTTAGATTGGCTCAAAGATGGATGCGTTAGTGGAGTAAATTGATAACATATGTTAATGTGTTAAACAATGCAAGAGTATATGGATCATAGTGTAATTATAAATGTTGTCAGGGTTACCACGTGATTGGCAAAGTTTTAAGGGATTGAGGTGTAGAAATCTCAACAAATCATCATGTTTGGACATACTTAGATTCCATTCACGGTGGAATGGATTAAGATTTAGTAAAAAATAAACGAATACAGTTTGAATACAAGCCGAGGTTTGTGTGCACAAAGAAATCAAACTTGAAAAAAAGATAGGTATGCTCAAGTTCGCTTCTATTTTTCAGATGTAACAGAGAAAGTATGTGAAATCTCATCTTTAGGATTCTAAGGTTGACATAAAAGGTTGTAGAAGCTCGGGAAGTTCTATATTTGAGGCAAAACCAAATAATATTTGACCCCTTTCTAATACATTCAATTATTGAGAGTTGCTGAAAAAGAAGCAATTGGAAGAAAAGAAGAAAAAAGATGCAAGTTCAGAAGCATAAATTTAGATCTTTTAACAAAATGTATAGAAGCTGAATGAAGTTGAAAATAGATCTTTTAATTTATGAAATGGACAGGAGCTGAATGAAGCATACATTTATGAAATTGATAGAAGCTAAAATATTTGAACAAAACTCTTAAATTATAGATATTTTAATTTATGAAATGGACATGAGCTGAATGAAGCATAAATATACGAAATGGACAGAAGCTGAAATATTTGAATCAATAAATTTCGGATGCTACATGGTTTGCGGTTCAAAATCTAAATAAAGATATTTTAACTTACAAAATGGACATAAGCTAAATGAAAGCATGAATAAAAGCCGAATAAAGAGATTATGATATTTTAATCATACGAAATTTGATCTTAATATCGTGGAGGGATACTATAGTTTAGAAGCATGTAGTAATTTTAAAAAAACCATGTCTATCAAGATATCTTCCACGATATTATAAAAACTTGAAAAAAAATGAAAACCATAACCTTTTAGGTCGATGGCGTTAGATGGAACGAGAGGAGAGGAACACTAAGCTGGCTAGAGTGGGAGGAGAGGATCGCGATGCTGACGGAGTGATAGGAGGAAGGTACGACGACCAGAGGAGGTGGCGATCGGAGGAGGAGTGGCGATCACCTCTCGCATGGAGAGTGTTTCGAAGTGAGTATCGGGTTTCAAAGAGAGAGAGAGAGAGCGTTTTAAAGAGTCGGACATTGACAGAAATCTTAAACAAATCGGGTATTCGGATCCTCTTAAAAAAATCGACCACTTAGTCGACCGACTAAGCCGACTAGTCGGCATGACTAGTCACTCTAATCGATTAAGGGATGACTGTCCTTAATCGAGTCAACCAAGCCATTGAGTCGATTAATCGGGTCGGCTAGTCAGCCTAGTGGGTCGATTTTTACAAGCTTGATATCAACATGTTACGCATCATTGATATTCCATGTAATGTATATCTCCTTCATCCTTAGATAATTAGTACAATTACTTGATTTTATAATTACTCAGTATTGTACATGTGCGTGAAGTCTATGTATAATATCGGGTACGTAGATAATTAGTTATATGATTATCTGCTTATTTGATTATTTGGGCAGTGGCGTCATAAATCAACATTTATCACGAACTGATGTTTTGAAAATCGGATCGGTCCGACTGGTGAATCGATCCTGGACCGGTCCAATAAATTGGTTATTGTTGGTTCGGTTGGAATGTTCAAATTTTAATCAACCAGTCGGTTTAACCTATTATTTTTAATCCAATTTAACTTGGTTCAATCAAAATTGAACCGCATTTAACTTTTAATTTATTTAAAATTAATGTTAGTAGTGGGGGAGTTGAATCCATGCCATTTGGTTATCTATTTCGAACTTCTATCCAATTACTCTAACACAACTTTTTGCATTTAATAGATTTCGGTATTTAAATTACTAGTATGTTATAGAGCATCTAGTCCAAATAATACACATATATATGATACATGCGACATTTGATGGCACATATGAAAAAATATTTTATGTATAGTGTGTGAATATATACATTGTCTATACAGTTTATTTCCATTTCAAATATATTTAAGTGTATATTTTTATATATATTTTATTTCATTTCGATTTAATTAGTCGAGTAATCAACTTTTTCCTCACTGATCTAGTTTAATCCACTCTTAAATAATGATTTATATCACCATCTACTCAATTTTGTTTCATTTCGGTTTGCCAATTTAATTACATGGTTCTGCCTAGGGCCGTAAGAAAATTCTCGAGTTCGATATTCGCTCAGGTTCGGCTCGCTAAAAGTTCGATTCAGATTCGGTTCGGAAATAAACGAACCGAACCTGAACACAAGTTTAGGCTCGATTAAAAAACGAACCAAACCTAAAAAACATAGGTTCGCTCATGTTCGATTCGTTAAAAGCTCGATAAACATGCACATATACATATTTACAAATCCGTATCCATAGAAGTGGACCTTATTTTGAGATAAGTCAATTTTATCCCAATATAAGTGAATTTTGTCTAGAGATAACTGGATATTTACGGGATAAGTAGGTTTTATCTCGGTATAAACTATCCAAAAATAAATAGTCACATCGTGTTTACAACATCCATCATCTTTGTGTCTAGTACTTTTCCTTCTTTATCTTCAAATCAACAGAATTTAGCATAAACCTTACTTATCGAATATCTCCATATTATTCTTATTCCTTATCTCCATCGAAACAGATGTAAAAATATATTATAATTATACTTTTTTCAAAGAGATGAATCCATATTACTATATATTTTTTTAAAAGACGAAGATGAGCTAGATAAAGAAAAAAACTAATTCTAATTGTAAACACATATATATTTCTATTTCTCTTCTTTCCACTCCCTCTGAATTCTTAAGTTCGATATTCGCTTAGGTTCGATTCGTTTAAAAAGACGTTCGACTCGGATTCGATTCAAAAATAAACGAACCGAACCTGAACACAAGTTAAGGCTCAATTAAATAAACGAACCGAACCCAAAAAAACATAGGTTCGCTCAGATTCGGTCCGTTTAGACCCCTAGTTCTGCCAACATTTTCTCTGCCTCCCTTCTTTCCTCAAACCTAAACCCAAATCACTTTCCCTCCTTTCCGCCACCACCGCCACCATCTCCTCCCTTCTCCCACCATCAGCACCGCCGCCGCCACCTCGTCACCGCGCCGCCACCACCCCGCTGCCATCTCCCTTCCCCAATACCCTCGCTTCCCTCACCACCACCATCTCCTATCCACCGTTGCAATCGTCACCGCCGCCATCTGCGCGCCACCACTGCCTCCTCCTCTCCGCTGAGTCGCCGTAATTTCCCCATTTTCCACCGCTACCGCTGCCACTGCCTGCTATTCCCGCGGCGCCTAATTCTAACCTGTGTGCTGTGGGTAAGCGTGATTCGCACCTTTTTTGCTCCCTATAATGGTTCGTGTACTGTTATTTAATAAATTCCCGTTACATGTAGTTATTTCGCAATAAATTCCCGAGCACCCGCTGATCATTTTATGTTGGTATGTCTAAATCTCGTGGATACGACTTACGAGTGTCATGTGATTCCGGAACCGTGTGCCCAATCTTTTGTTTGTTTCACCTTCAAAATTTATGCCTTGCTCATCAAGTTGGCATTGTTTTGGTTCCTGCCATTTCTTTCCTTTTTCCTGTTCAGTTCATTCAGTTCTTTTTAAAACTTAGGTTAATTTTGCCTCGTGAATTGGGATACCGTCTTCGTTTAGGTCATCAACTTCAACACATCCTGGGGTGGTAGACAAGGTTTTCGCATATAGTCACGTGAAGTACTCTCCTCTTCTCTCCATTTGTTTTATCTCGATTGCCGTTACAATTATATTATCTATTTTTTCTTTTTGAAAGTCTTGCAAATCTGGTAGTTCTTTGTTTAGACTGGAATGCTTAAGATGCCCCCATTTTGATTAGTCTGTAAATTAGGTTTGCCATTGCACCACCCTCGATGCAACCACATATCGGCCTATTGTGGGCGCCGAAGATCCCATCCTTTGATTCTATATCGAAGCATGAACCCACAGGAGATGGAATTCAAAATCACATGTGGAAACCCGAATCCCAACTGATTGATGGGTTGTTCGTGCCCCCGCGCAATCCGAGGAAGATGAGCAAGCTGCAGAGGAAGAGCCGGCAGGACAATGCCGGGTCCAACTGGTATTATCATGTTGCAAATATTTTTCTTTTAATTCATTTCCTTTCATTTTTTTGCGTGATTTTGGTATTTTTTTCATGTTATGTTACTTATGTATAGGTTTGATATGCCTGCCCCAACTATCACTCATGCGATCAAAAAAGATCTTGAGATCATCAAGGTACGAATGTTGCCTTTTTTTTTGTCTTACATCTAATTTTACTGTTGCCAGTCGTTAGAGAAGTATCAAAGTAATGTTGGGGGAAAATACTTTGTTGTTTATCTATAGAGCCCAAAAGCTCTCTTATATATAAGAGAGAAATCCTAATGTGTAAATTGTATAATAAAGATAGAGAAATAAACAAACTGTAAACATAACGTAAAAACTCTCAACGCCCCCCTCAAGATTGAGTATATATGTCTATCAAGCTCAGTTTGGAACAACATTTCTGGAAGGGTCTTCGGGCTAGAGCCTTGGTGAGAACGTCTGCTGTCTGTTCATTTGAGCTAACATGAGATGTAGAAATGAAACCCTCTTGATCACGTCTCCAGTGTAGTGACAGTCTACCTTGATATGCTTGGTTCTCTCATAGAAGGCTAGATTGTTGGCAATAAAAAGTGCATCCTGGTTGTCGCATTGTAGGTGTAGGGGAAAAGACACCTCAATAGCTAGGTCCGTCATAATGGATCTGACCTACATCATCTATGTACTCCCTTGTGCCATAGTTATGTATTTGGATTCTGCACTAGATCTGACGATAGGTGTCTGCTTCTTGCTCTTCCATGATACCAAGGAGTTTCCTATGAACACATCGAAGTCAAAGGCAGCCTTCTTGTCCTTGGACATCCCGCATAATCTGCATTTGCACAAGATGTAATAGCAAGGTATATGCTTCTGCTAAATAAGAGACAAGTGTCAGGTGAGGTCTTCAAATACCTCAGAATCATATGGATTGCATCCATATATGCCTGTCCAGGTTGCTCTATGAACTGACTTACTTCACTTACTGCAAAGGATAATATGGCTTGGTTATGGTCACATATAGGAGCTTCTCGACGAGCTCCCTGTATCTCCTCTTGTCTATCTCCTCGGTGTTATCATCATATAGCTTCATGCTCGGATCCACAGGAGTAGTGGCTATCTTGTAATCTGTCATACCCATGGTTTTAAAAAACGCGCCTCGAGACGCTGAGGCGTAAGCCTCGAGGCGATTTTCCATGAAAACCGCCTCGAGGATATAGCCTCAATATGGATATCTGAGGTGTAAGCCTCAGAGACCCGAGGCGGTCTCGATGCAGTTGAGGCGGTCTCGAGGCGCCGCCTCAGTCTGCTGTACATTTTTTTGGGGTAAATAAATAAAAAACTATATAAAGCTATACTTTTATAATAATATTAAAGTTATAAAGCATATTTTAGTTACAAACATACAAGTCACAATCACAATATGTATTATAGTATCATTATATGTTACTCCCGAAACATAACATTTCATAAATATATAGCTATACATTTATATTACAATCATCATAGTATCGGAGAAATTATGCAAGTGTAAAATGATTGTTTCTAATTAGTATGAACAAAATTTTTTATCAACAAATGATATTTAATTGCTTGTATCGCTACAATGACTATAATATATGTTTAAGAGTATATTTTTGTAAGAATTTTAGGAATTCACATATTTACAATATTAATATTACTTAATCATAAATTAAAACTAGCATATATGGTTAATATGGTATATTGTGCATCTATTAAATTTAAAATATTCAAATTTAGAATTTATGATCATATATTATGTCAATATTTGAAGTTTACGGTTTTATAATAATATAAATATGCTTAATAATAATTTTAACATGTATTTTCTATATAAATCGGGGCTTACGCCTCGCCTCAATAATGGAAAACCGCCTCGATTCGCCTCATGTTTTTTAAAACCTTGGTCATACCCGTCCCAGAGAGAAAATATGTAACATACTTCCTCTGGATCATCACAAGACCTCGCTGGTTCCTGGCAAACTCCAGTCCGAGGAAGTAGCATAGACTATCAAGGTCCTTGATAATAAATTGCTGACCAAGGAAAGCCTTAGCTGCTTGAATACCATACACATTATCCCTGTAATGATGATATCGTGTACATATACCAGTATAACAACAATACCTCGTTGAGACCTCCGAACAAACATAAAATGATCTGTAGTAGATATGACAGACCCCTTCTGTCTATCATGTATGAGAGCTTCTGAAACCATGCTCTTGGACTTTTCTCAAGGCCATAAATTTCCTTATGAAGTATGCACACATTCTAACACTCCCCCTCAGCAACGAAACCATGTGGCTGCTGCATGTAGTCTTCTTCATGTAGGTCATCATAGAGGAGCACGTTCGTCACATCGAGCATATATTGAGGCTAATCCCGTGTGATTGCAACGGAGAGAAGAATTCGTAATGTAGAATGTCAAGCTACGGGAGAGAAGGTATCTTAATAATCCACCCCATAGGTCTGGGTGAACTCACGAATCACAAGCCTTGCCTCGTAGCAATCAATGTTGCCATTTGCTTGGTGTTTCACAGTGAGCACCCACTTGCATCCCATAACTGATACATCTGCAGGAGCTGTAACAACGCTCCACGTGCCACGGGATTGTAAAGCGACCATCTCCTCCTCCATGGCTAGGCGGCATTGGCTCGCTTTGAGAGCCTTCTGATATGTACATGGGATTTTGATGTCAGACAATCCCACGACAAATTGCTTTGAATATGGCGAAATTCACTCGAGAGACACATGCCCAGCGATGGGGTATCACACACAGGATCATTTGCCTTTTTCGCAAGGCAATGGACCACTATAGATCATTTTGCTGTTATGATTCTGGCTCATCGTGTATTTCTGCTTGTTCATCCTATGAATGTCCTTCTTCATCATGCACCACCAGTACCATCAGTTGAAATCAAATTTTTAGAATTTACCTGAGGCGTGCTAGGTATTGAGGAAGGCGTTAGAGCATGGAGTACATGCTCATGGACATTCATAGGTTGAGGTGGAAGAACAATCATATCCTCAGACTTAGATGGACTCAATCTGTCACATATAGGAGAATAGTACACGATTGACTCAAAGAAAGTAACGTCAACATTGGCTTAGTATTTTCCTTTGATAGAATCATAACATCGATAATCCTTTTGGGTACGAGAGTACCCAACAAACATACATTTGATAGCGTGGGAATCGAGCTTGTCACAACTAGGATGCAAGAGGTGGGCAAAGGCCACTCAACCAAAAACTCGTGACGTAAGAGTGAAAAGGCCCTTCCTCGGAAAAGTAAGGGAGAAGGGTGCCTTTTCACCCAAAATGGTAGAAGGCATCCGATTGATAAGATAACATGCTATCATCACAGCATCACCCTACAATGAATGAGGAGACCGACTCTATATGAGGAGAGTCCTGGTGATATCCAAATGATGACGACATTTGCGTTCAGCAACACCGTTCTGCTGAGAAGTATAGGGACATGAAGTCTGATGGATAATGCCACGTGAGCTAAAAAATGAGGCATTTGTGTAGTGCAGAACTCGAGAGCATTATCAGAATGAATATATTTGATAGCAGTAGAGAAAATATTCTTTATTTCAATCACAAAGTTCTGAATCAACGTACTAGCATTAGACTCATTCTTTAACAAAAATATCCATGATAGACGAGAGAAATCTTCCACACATACTAAATAATACGGATGTCCCTGATGATCAGGAACACGACTCGGACCACATATATAAAGATGAAATAACTCAAACAAGCTCTGACTACTACGACCTTGACAACTTGGAAAGTTGGACTGATGATGCTATCTAAGTTGACATGGAGGAGGATGTGACAAATCTTTTGAAGCGGAAGATGACCAAATCTGAGATGCTACGTATATGGAGAAATCAAATTAGCAGAAAGAGAAGTGGCATCATCATAAGGAGACTGGATTAACCTGTATAGCCTTCCATGCTCATGGCCGCATCCAATCACCCTGCTCGTGAGTGTATCTTGAAAAAAAAGAAAGTAGGGTCAAATATAGCACACCAATGTAAATATTTTGTAATATGACTTATAGACAATAACTTCATTGAGAAGACATAAGCGTGAGGAACGTTCTGTAGACACATGGAGGGAGTCAAATGAACCTCCTCCTATCCGGTAATAGGGAGTGTGTCCCATCAGCAATAACCACTGATCTACCTGTCTCTGCAGGACTATATATACCAAACTGTAAGCTATCTCCACAAAGATGATGAGACGCTCCAGAGTCCATTAACCATTCTGAGGGTTCTGGTCTAGAGTGACCGATAAATGCATGAATAATACATGTTGTACTAGTAAAGTGAGAAGACCAATGTCTAATGGACCGATTTTAGAAGATCAGCGACTTATGGCATGATCTCTCTTAGACGGGAAATGAAGTCATCATAACGATGATCAAAGAGATTAGAAGCAATTTGAATCTGCTCAGCAGCACGAGCCGACGATGGAAAGCAGTGCTTGGAGCAGCACGTGTCCTCTGAGTGACCTGATCAGTGATAATATGAACAAGGTTGACATGGACGTGAACCTCCTCTGCCACATGTGCCTCATCCTCTGAATGGAGACGATCCACCTCTACCATGTGAAGCTGCTATAGCTGACAATGTTTGAGAAGATGTGGCAGAGGGGATACTCAGTCTACTCAACCTGTGATACGCTTGGCATAGGCAGTATAGTAGCATCAGTGAGAAGCTGAGAGCGAGTTGAATCATATTCTGGGTTAAGAGCAGTCAGAAACACCCATGTCATGACATCATCTCTATAGGACTTATGCTGCTCTAGTATGTAGCTATGGATTCGCTCAAACAGACCCCTTAGAGATGTGTACATGGCGTGAAAGAGGACGATCACCATGTTTGGTTGTGAAGATATCATGATGAAGTTGCAATATCGTTGACTCATTCATCACTTGAGAGTATGTACGTGCGAGGATGTCCCACATTGCTTTTAATGTGGGTTGACTATGGTATCATTGGCTTTCTCAACAAAGACATTACCAACCATATCTTGACGTACGCATCAGTGTTCAGAAAGGCGGCCCAGGCGGCCGCATATGCGGCCGCATATGCATATTCGGTGACTGGACCGAACCGCATATACAATATTCGGTGTATATGCGGTTTTAGCGAGTATGCGGCCGAGTAAACCGCATATGCGGCCGCATACTCGGCCGCCTATTGGATAGACTTCAGGCTCATCTATAGTTGCTGCTGTCTGGCTACAGGAAAAATTAATTTTTTTCCTATAATTTAATTGAACTATTTACAACAGTTGCTGTACAAAAAAATATTTAATTATATAAAATGTTTTTATTTAATTTCTTCCAATGTTGTTGCATGTCTCTACATTTGTTTAATTTAAATTAAATACAATTTAGTTATAGAATCTGATGCATGTTCTTTCGTGAAAAATATATCTGTCAGTAGTTTGCTTTCTTCATTTACTTTTTTTTCTCAAGTGTTCAGATATTTTGCACTAGAAAATTGACTTAAATCCCTTAGCTAGATGCCATCTCATTAACAATTGATAAAAGGGAGTTCGGTTGTTTAATCACTAAATTATATTGATTCATAATCTAATTTTATTTAGTTAATTCCTATATAAACATAACAAATATTTTTAAAGGGAATTGATTTATTATTGTATAATTTTTTGTCTTATATTTTTATATTTCAACAGTAAGTATGCCAATTAATTACACCTTAAAACTTTTGTTATGAATTACTCTCTATTCTAAATGGACATTTTTTTTGAAATGCTTTGCTTGAAGTCATGTTGTACTAAAAAATCTATGCATATATTTCGTTTATTATTTTTTCCAAAACATAAATCTCCAATATTTGAAATTAATTTGTTATTTTAATTATTTTTAAATTAAAATAATGCAAACCGCATAATCCGCATAAACTTCCGTATATACTCCCGCACAGCCGCTTACTCGCTTCAGACCGCCTGACCGCACGAATACCGCATACCGACTTTCTGAACCTTGGTACGCATCATCTGCCTCCCATGAGGCATTGGTCCTAGTTTTGTCCATCGGCTCATCCTACGTCAGAATATGCTTCTTACCATGGCTTTGTAGTATATTTTGTGTCAACAAGTTCTGTCCATTGGAGATACATTTTTTTTAGTAAGAAGAGGGTGATATCCCGAGATGGGCTCACCGCGCAAAACTTTTATATTAAAAAAGAAAAGGGACGTACATTACCTTGTGGACCATAAACGGTAAAGGAAAAAACAAAAAGCGATTACATTTTCCGAATAAAATAGGGATATTTACACCCATAACCCTGAGTGATATGGTAATTACCCCAGGAACCCTCGATAAACACGAATTACACACGGGACCCTGAATAATGCTTAACCTTTACATGGCATAACCCTGTGTCAAGATCCGTCTTGATTATCCGTTAACTTTGACGGAAAAAGTTTTACGTTGACCATTTTACCCTTCTTAAGATGCCATATTTATAATATAATGCCATTCTTTAGATTAAACAAAAGCATGCCCAGCACCCCACCCCATCCCCCAGCGCGGGCTCTCCACCCTCCCCCGGCGCGGGCTCTGCACCCCCTTCCACCGTCACCACCTCTGCACGATGGCCTCCTCCTCTCCTTCATCCCGGCAAGATGGCATGCTCCGCCCCGAGCCTCCTCCCTAACTCCAGCACCCCCTCCCCCCGCCGAGCTCCAGCACCCCATCCCCCCGCCGACCCCCCAGGTCGCGAGCTCCAGGCAGTCCCCTCGCCCCCCTCCCCCATCGCCGCCTCTGCAAGACCCACCCGCAACCCCCGCCAACCCCGAGCTCCAGGCATCGCGGGCTCTGCACCCTCCCCTGGCGTGGGCTCTGCACCCCCTCCCACCGTCACCGCCTCTGCACGATGGCCTCCTCCTCTCCTTCGTCCCGGCAAGATGGCCTGCTCCGCCCTGAGCTTCCGCCCCCAGCTCCAGCATCCCCCTCCCCCCACCGAGCTCCAGCACCCCATCTCCTGCAATACCCACCCGTACCCTTCTCGCCGGCTTCCAGATTCAGGTGGCGTAGAACGTCGCATCTTCAGCCCAAGTCCCAGGCGGGACCTCCTGTAGACAGATCTCCAGACTTCCCGCAATCCAGAGCTATCCATCGTATGCCATAATCCCATTGCGCACCCTCCTCCAACCAGCGCGCTCCCATGCAACAACATCCCAGGAGGGCTCCGAACGGAGCCCTAGCCGCCCCATCTCTTCTGTGCGCTGGTTGTGCGCGTACGAAGCCAGTACGAGGTAGGCCATGGCACCATGCCTCTCCTCGCGCGAGGCGGTGGAGTCCCATTGGCGTACTGCAAAGCGGTGGCTACCCACTCGCAACCCCGTCGCTAGCACCCCCCTCCCCCTCGCTGGCGAGCTCCATCCACAGCCCCAGCTCGCGAGCTCGCCCAGCACCCGTCCCCTCGTCGGCCCCCCAGCTCGCGAGCTCGCCCAGCACCCCTCCCCTCGCCGACCTCCCAACTCGCGACCTCGTCCCCTCCCCCCACCGTGTCGCCAGCTCCATCGCATCTGCAAGCCACCTCCACCTGAATTTTTTTTCTTTTTGTTTATCCTAGCCCTTATCCTAGCCCTTAGATTGTAGATGGGTTAGATTAACTTGGGTTAATTCACCAAACTAACGAAAGGTTACAGATGTAAAACAGAGCCATTATTCAGGGTCCCGTGTGTAATTCGTGTTTATCGAGGGTCCCTGGGGTAATTACCATATTACTCAGGTTTATGGGTGTAAATATCCCAATAAATATATGATTTTTGAAAATTAGATCATTTCTTCCTCTCTAGATAGTCCAAAGAGCTGCAAAAGGTTGCGCACGGTCATTTGTCGAGTTGCTCCCCATTGAACTCACCGACCTCCAAAAATTAGCCAAACCGCCATGTGAAACCCACACTGCCCCAACCTCCCTCCATACTTGTTCCGACAACGGCAACTAAAATCAAATGTTCTGCATGCTCTACCTGTATGCCACATCTATCGCACTGTGTGTTCGGAATGCCAAACAACCTGCCCTTTCTCGCTTTGTCACACAGTCTGCCCCTTCTGAGGCTGCAAAGGATAATCTTCACCTTGCACGGGATCTTACTGGCCCAAATAATCTTCATATCTTGTCTCAGGTCTAGGTCTATATCGTCCAAGATTTCCCAGAACTATGAATAAGCCTTCTTCGTTGAGAATCTGCCCCCGTCCCAAACGAAATGATCTCTTCCTTGAGAGATACAGTCTGGTGAAGGCAACTTGGACTATAATCTGACCAGTTCCTCCAATCGTTGGTCTGAAAGGTCATCCACAAACTGTGGTACCCAAGAACTTGACTCGCAAGCCCCTGATACGGAACACTCCTTGGTTGCTGCCAACGCGCAGAGCCTTGGGAACCTATTGTAGAGCGTCCCATCCCCCATCCAGTTATCACGCCAGAACCGAAAGACATCCCCACCCTCCACTTTTGATCGCAGTCTCAGCATCAATTACGGCAAAATATCACGAGCACTGCTCCAAAGAGAAGACTCGAATCAAGTTCTTCCTGCCTCAAGCGAGCCCTTGACTCCATAAATGTCGCGTAAAAGTATGGCAACCAATCTATCCGTGTCACCCCAAATCTGAACCACCAACTTAGCCAAAAGCGCTTTATTCATGCAGTTCACGTTCCGAACCCCCAACTCCAGGCCTCCTTCGCTTTGCGGTCTCGTGAGGTCCTCCCACCCACTAGATGCACGCCGGACCTTTGTTGCTTCCCGTCTGACCAGAAGAAGCTTCGCATCATTATCTCTACCTTTTTTCTAACACTCGCCGGCATCAACCTTGTTGAAAAGAAGAAAATAGGAATCGCCAAAAGCACGTGCTTCAAGAGAATCAACTTTCCTTCCTTAAAGAGGGAAACCGCCTTCCATCCAGCCAGTCTCTGTTCAAATCTCCTAAGGACCATGTCCCAATATGACTTCCTAAGCCTGTCTGCCACCAGAGATAGACCTAGATACGAAATGGGCAACTCACCCAATGGGTAGCCTAATAATTCCGCCATTCTGCTGCTCTTAGCCTTGTCCATCCCAAAATGGATCACCACCGACTTAATGCCTATTGATCTGAAGTCCAGAGATGCTGCTGAAGATCTCCACCAGCTGCAGTGCCCTTCTGTGCGTCTCCTCAGAGCTGCCCAGGAAAATCACCGTGTCATCCGCATACTGCAATAGTGGAACAGAAATGATCCTCAAGCAGAAGCCTTCGCACCACCCCTAGTCGATCGCTCTCTTGAATAAAACTGCTAATGCATCCGCGACCAGAGTAAATAGCATCGACGCTGGGCATCCTAGTCGCACAACCCTCTGAGTATGGAAAAAGCCTCCTTCAGGCCTACCATTTACCAGGGCAGAATAAGGCGAGGTTGTGACACATCTTTTCATCCATGCTATCCAGAGATCAGTGAAGCCATGGCGTCGGAGGGACACCCATAAGCAGTGTTCAGAAAGTCAGCCCAGGCGGCCGCATATGCGGCCATGGACCTTGTAGCGCACCGCATAAGACATATGCGTTGGTTATGCGGTCTGGGTGCATACTCAGTCTGAGTAAACCGCATATGCGCCTACATATGTAACATGGCTTGCTGAGGTGCTGTAGCCTCTAACCCAACCATATTCGACCCGATAACCTAATTTTCCCACTCGATAGCCCCCCAACCATATCCACCCTCCCCCACTCGACGCTTCGAAGTCCCATCAGAAGCCCTAACCCACACTCTATGCTACGAAGCCAAGCCCTAATATGTGCTTCTCCGCCTCCGCGTCCGGTATGCGCCACCAACATGTGCTCCTTCACCTCCTATGTGCTCCGCCAACGGTACTCCTTTGCCTCCAGTGTGCTCCGCTAACACGGGCTCCTCTGCCTCCGCCTTGGACGTTCTCCTCCTCTAACAAGTACATTTTTTTACGCGATGACAATGCTACATGGTAAAAATCTATGGATATTATCTAATGATTTAATACAATTCAAGTACTTTCTGAACCCATGATGGATTATGGTTTAATATACGATTCAAGTGCTTTCTGGTGTGAGTATTGATCTGATTTCAACTATATTGATTTGATTTCAATTAAGTTTATTTCATTTACTGTTGTTATTTATTTTCTAGGATCATTACCTCATCTTCTACCTGCCCTACACCACTTTAGTGCTTATGTTTGGCCTCCTTTTTTATTCAAAAAAAAATGTTTGGCCTCCTTAGGAAATTCAGACCCACGCTAATGATGCGCTATTGCGTAAGAGCATCCTGGACAGTTAGTTCGTTCTCCATTTAGGGTTGCATTTAGTGGTTATAGTCTTTTGTTTCTAGTTTTATTGGGTCTAAACAAATCACAAAAAATCCACAAAAAATATTCACCGTCACCTTTAGTTTGCCATTTCCCCCTATTTAGTTGGTTGAAATCACATTTCACAAAAAAAGTCTTCACTTCATTTTTCTTCCATGTTATATATTTTTTGAAACATAAATATCTAATATTTGAATTTGTTATTATATTTTTAATTATTTTTATATTAAAATAATAGAAACTGCATAATCCACATATACTTCCGCATATGCTTCCGCTTGCTCGCTTACTCGCTTCAGACCGCCTGACCGAACGAATACCGCATACTGACTGTCTGAACCCTGCTCATAAGAAACTCCAGTCCACGCTATCATAGGCTTTCTCATAATCAATTTCCCACATCAAGCCGTTCTTGTTTTCACGTCTCCATTGGAGGC
This sequence comes from Ottelia alismoides, assembly GCA_037367405.1. Classification (NCBI taxonomy): domain Eukaryota; kingdom Viridiplantae; phylum Streptophyta; class Magnoliopsida; order Alismatales; family Hydrocharitaceae; genus Ottelia; species Ottelia alismoides. Next base: position 619,667 of record JAZKJV010001045.1, on the reverse strand, counting down.
AGATCTCAGACGCCATGACCAGACCATCAACTAACTGTCGACCAAGGATAAAAGTAGACTTATTCTAAAGAATTACTGAGTCAAGAACCCGTCTTAGCCGATTCGCCAGAACCTTGGCCACAATTAGATAAATGGCATTGGACAATGCAATCGACCTATAGTCCTCCACTCGTATCGGATGCTCCTTCTTGGGAAGGAGAAACATCAACGCCCTATTAACCTTCTTGACCCACTGTTTCCATTCCTGAACTCATTGATTATGCTCAGAACCTCTTCCTTCAACAAGTCCCAAAATTCCCTGCAGAAAAACACTGGAAACCTGTCTGGTCTTGGGGCCTCGTCCGCATTCAGCCCCCAGACCGCACTCTTCACTTCTTATTCTACAAAGGGGGCTTCAAGCCCAGCTACCTGTGCCTCCGATAAGACCTCCACCCATGTTCCACGCCATCCCCATCCCTCCCCCCTGATGCGGATCGAAAACGGCGTCGACGATAAAATTGAGAACAAATTGGCGGTGGAATTTCGGTGGAGAAAGAGATGGGTTGAGAAGAGAAATTCTCGTCGGTAACGAGGGATGGAAGAAGAAGAATCGCGGAGATCGCGTGGAGGGAGAGAGAGAAGGAGGGGGGATAAATTGAGATCAACTCAAATTTTCATTTCATAATTCACTCCCCGAAAACAATGACCAACCCTCTCTTTATATAGGAGAGAGGGTTTACCAAAAATAGTAAATAAACTCAAATTACAACTAATTCGATCCTAATTGACCTCTAACTAACTTAATTGGACTCTAATTATTTAATTGACCAACAATTCTAATTAAAATCTACGAATTTAACGTTGAGATCACAGGCGATCTCAATTATTCAATTAGACCAAAAAAACGTAACTAAAATTGATAATTATCTAATTAAATAAATGTGGCCCCATAATTTGGGGTCACGCTGCATCAACTCTCCACCGCTTTAAAAATTCGGCTCCTGACGAATTGCGTGATGTAGGTGGATAGTTGGAGACATCATCCTTGAATTGGGCTTCATTTTCCTTCAATTCGATCATTTTCAAGGTTACGTTTGTAGTTCTTCCCAATGGAGGGGCAGCTCCGCAATTTTCGCACTTCTTTCTTTTTCTTTCTTTTCACCCTGCTCTGGACCTCTTTGTAAATAGCGGAAGTTGGGGATTTTTCTCTGCAAATTTTACCACTTAACTTCAATTCCCAGTTTTTACGGGATTGAAATCCCGGAGGTCCCGCAAACCCTGTTAGGGTTTTCTTCATCCGCGCGCGGGTGGAGGTCCACTGGGCGGCGCGACTCGGAGGGGCGCGCGAGCCATCGCGCAGGCGGCGCGGGAGGAGTCTGGGGGGAGCGGCGCGGGGCTGGTGAAGAGGCGGGGCGCGGTGGGGGCAGCTGACGGCGGTTTGGCGTAGAGAAGAGGGGAGGTTGGAGGCGGCGGGGGAGAACGAGGGGGGAAAAGAAGGGGAGAGGGAGAGAAGGAGCTGGCGGCGTGTTTGGAAGGGCGCGCGCGGTGCTGGGCGAATGGGTGGTGCCGCGGTGATCGGGGACGAAGGAGATGGCGCGGGGGAAAGGGAAGAGGCGGTGTGGGGGTTGGCGGAAACCAGAGGAAGAAGAGGGGAGGAGGGTGTGCTGCGGGGTCAGGTTGGAGAGGGCGGCGGCTGTAGGCACCGCAGGGGGGCAACCACGTCTTGGGGCGCTGGGGGCGGGGTGCGAGGGGGTCCCAGGGGTGCAGGCTTGCCGTCGTTGGACCGCGCTTGGCCCGTGGCGGACATCGGGGCCGTTATCAATGAAGACAACAGATCTGAATCGTTCTGGACAGCAGCCGAAACTTCCTCCACAGCGGAGTTTTCTTCATCACAACTCGTGTCAATGGCGTCGGGGGTTGGAGGCAGCGATTGGGCGCACATAGCCTTGAGATTAGCCATTATCTCTCGAACTTTGGACTGGGCAATCTGGATCTCACGTCGTGCGTACATGTCCTGTTTGTAAAATTCTTCGGCTTGTCGTTTCCACTCCAACGAACGTTGGTGTCGGCGCGAGCGTATGGACGGATCGTCAGATCGTGAGGACGATCTGTAGGCCATGCTCTGATACCACTTGATGCGGATCGAAAACGGCGTCGATGATAAAATTGAGAACAAATTGGCGGTGGAATTTCGGTGGAGAAAGAGATGGGTTGAGAAGAGAAATTCTCGTCGGTAACGAGGGATGGAAGAAGAAGAATCGCGGAGATCGCGTGGAGGGAGAGAGAGAAGGAGGGGGGATAAATTGAGATCAACTCAAATTTTCATTTCATAATTCACTCTTCGAAAACAATGACCAACCCTCTCTTTATATAGGAGAGAGGGTTTACCAAAAATAGTAAATAAACTCAAATTACAACTAATTCGATCCTAATTGACCTCTAATTACTTTAATTAGACTCTAATTATTTAATTGACCAACAATTATAATTAAAATCTACGAAATCAACGTTGAGATCACAGGCGATCTCAATTATTCAATTGGACCAATACGACCGCTAAAAACGTAAATAAAATTGATAATTATTTAATTAGATAAATGTGGCCCCATAATTTGGGGTCACGCTGCATCAACTCTCCACCGCTTTAAAAATTCGGCTCCTGACGAATTGCGTGATGTAGGTGGATTGTTGGAGAAATCATCCTTGAATTGGGCTTCAATTTCCTCCCATGGGATCATCTTCAACATTACGTTTATAATTTTTCCCAATTGGAGGGTACCACTGCAATTTTCGTACCCCTTCAAACTTCCTTACCTTCTTATTACTTTGGACTGTTCTGTAAATAGGAGCTTCATGGAATTTTTTTTCGCAATTTTTCCAATTCAATATCCAATCCCTCCATTCTAGGGATGTCGTTCCCTTCCATCTCGGACGATTGTTTTGGCCACGGGGCCCCTGCGGCGTTATAGGCATGCGGGGCCGGCGATCTCGCAAAGGCAGCGCGGGCTGGATGTGGAATGGCAGGGCACGGCGGCCGCGCATCAGGCAGGGGAGCCTCGGGCGGCGCCGAGGAACGATGGGCGGCGACTCCCGCTTGTGCACGTGTTGATAGTCGCGCCTGACGCGTGCGCAAGGGCCACTGTAGGTCGAGTTCGGGGGGCGGCGGCACTGCGGGTGGCGGAGGAAGGGCCCATGCGGCGTGCAGGGCTGTTCGCGGTGGCTGACCGAGGCGGCGACGCTGGGGATTAGGGCGCGGGGCCGGGGGAGGGATCGGGTGGGATGGCGTGAGGGGAAGGTGGGGGTTACGGGGAGGGGCTGTGAGGTGGAGGTGGGGCGAGATGGAGAGAGAGGGTGGCGTGTAGGGGGGTGGCGGGCTGACGTGTGCTGGGAGGGGAAACCGCGGGGACGGTGGCGGCGCAGGGAACCTGGGGTGGAGGGGAATCGGGAGGGGAGGCACAGCGATCGTAGGGTGCGGCTGGCGGCCGCGCGGACCGGGGAGGGCAGGGGGAGTACCTGGGCGGCCTGGGGGGGTGCCGGGGTGGTCGGCGGGGGTAGCAGCGTCGATTCCGATGACGTACTTGGTGCTGGGACGTGCTGGACAGCCACCGTTTTGTCATTTTTTTCGTCTAACATGGTCTGGACAGCGGCGGTTTCTTCGTTGACAGCGAGCACATCATCGTGGTTGACGTTTTTCCCATCCACAACGATCTGGACAGCAACCGTTTGGTCTTCGTCCGCGTCGTTTTCTTCATCAAAATTCGTGTCAATGGCGTCGGGGGTTGGAGGCAGCGATTGGGCGCACATAGCCTTGAGATTAGCCATTATCTCTCGAACTTTGGACTGGGCCATCTGGATCTCACGTCGTGCGTACATGTCCTGTTTGTAGAATTCTTCGGCTTGTCGTTTCCACTCCAACGAACGTTGGTGTCGACGCGAGCGTCTGGACGGATCGTCAGATCGTGAGGACGATCTGTAGGCCATGCTCTGATACCAAATGATGCGGATCGAAATCGGCGACGGCAAATAAAATTAGTATACTTTTTTTGGTGGGTTGTGGTGGAAGGAAGAGATTGGTTGAGAGGAGAAATTGGAGGATTGAGAGGAAGAAACTCGCCGGAATGCGAGAGGTTGAAGGAGAAGACCGCGGAGACCGCGTGGAGGGAGAGAGAGAAGGAGAGGGGATAAAATGAGATCAACTCAAATTCTTAATTCATAATGGACTGACTAAAAACAAAGACCTACCCTCTCTTTATATAGGAGAGAGGGTGTACAAAAATAGTAAAATTGACAACCACTTATCTAATTGGACTCTAACAAATCCTAATTGACCTCTAATTACTTTAATTAGACTCTAATTATTTAATTGACCAACAATTATAATTAAAATCTACGAAATCAACGTTGAGATCACAGGCGATCTCAATTATTCAATTGGACCAATACGACCCCAAAAAAACGTAAATAAAATTGATAATTATCTAATTAAATAAATGTGGCCCCATAATTTGGGGTCACGCTGCATCACCCCCGCTTCCTTCTCGACATAACCACAAAATATCTCCTGAGAGCATGCCCTAACTGAGTGTCTCTTGCCACTCTCTCCTCTCCACCTTCAGGCTCTGGATGAAACTCCTTCTTCTGCCGGAAGCCATCGTATGGAAGAACTTGGTGTTCACATTGCCTTCTCGCAACCATTTCTTCCTAGATCTCTGTCTCCATTCAACTTCCTCCTTCCTGTCCTCCAAAAGTAACTCGTCCAGCAACCTCGTCCGCTCAGACGCCTCCTCCTGATCAAGTCCTCTACGGTCATCAAGCCCATCCAGGCGGACCACCCCCTCTTGGGCCTCATTTCTCCGCGCCCTTCGCCGCACCTTCACTTCTCGGCCATACACAAGCAAGAAGGTCTTCAACAACGCCAGCTTGGCATCCAGACATGCCACCGCCGAACCCTCCACCTGCCAACCCCTCCAACGCGAGAGCACTTCTTCCTTGAACCCCTCCTCCAGCAGCCACGCTCGCGCGAACCTGAAGAAAAATCTAGACCTCTTCTGCTCCTCTGAAGACCAAAGAATAGGCATGTGATCTGAATGCGCCCGAGGTAACGCTCACACCCTCGAGAGGGGGAAGGAATCCACCCCCTCAGGCGAGAGAAGGAGTCTATCCAGCTGAGATCTCGACCTCACATTTCGCCAAGTATATGCGCAACCTGCCGCATCCACCGCTATCGGTCCCATAGCATGGATATGGTTCCTGAAATCTTCCGAGCCCGCGTTTCGTCCCCACATATGAAGGTCGGTCCTTTGGTAGCAAAGTCAAGTTGAGATCGCCTCCGATGAGCCATATACCGTCCTCTCTGGCTGTCCCCACCTCAACAAGATATGTACCCAAGGATCCAGACGTCGAACCCGTGGGCCCATAAATATTTGCCACAATAAAAGTGACGCCGCCCTTCTGCTTCAGACGCACTGAGAGCGAAAAGATGGACCTCCACTCGGCCAGCTTCTCAAACTCATTCCTCTTCCAGCCCGTCAATAGCCCACCAACCGCTCCTTGCGCCTCGACCTCAACGAAGTCGAAGGTAGAGCCTCCCCCCATATCCTGCCAGGCCTCTCCTCCAGCCCTCGAAACCTTCATTTCTTGCAACAGAACAATATCTGCCTGAGCATCAACGACCAGATTCTTGACCCCTAGCTGTTTCTCGGGACGACCCAACCCTCGAACATTCCACGACAATATCTTCATGGGCAAACCTCCTTGTTCTTCCTAAAGGGCGACACCACACCTAGACTTTCTGCGAAGCTCCTATCCAGCAGGCTAAAGAAACCCGGTCTCCCAATAGGAGACAACAACCCCTCTATCGCTAGAGCAGGTAGCTCTCCTTCCGCCCGCCCCTGCCCCTAGTCGGACGCTTCTACCGACCTCTTCTGCCTCTTCTTTTTCCCAAACAGCAGCTTCCGCTCGTAGCAGGACCCATACCTCCGCCAATCCACTGCCTGCACAGGCCCCCCATCACCTTGCAGCGACACCTCCGCCCCCTCCACCATACACTCCGCCACCCTCGGACAAACAACCCCCCTCCCGAGACTCCACTTCTAGCCGGAGACCCACCTCACTCCAACGACACTGCCTACTCTGGACCCCCTTCCTCTGCCTCGCATCCTCTACGCCAGCCTCCTCCAAGGCCCGGAGGCTTTCCTTCAGGTTAACCGTGATAGATTCCTTTGAATGCCTGAGCACTTGGTTCGGGTCCTCCATGATAGGGACGGAAACCCGTTCAAACAGAACCGGATCGACTTGAGGGTTCGGGTTCGATTCAATCTGACAGTCCGCCTCCGTATGAACTTGATGAACCTTGGAGATACATATGCGTGTAAAATTTTGGGTATATGATTTGTATATTATTCTTTAGCTTTTGTTATATATATGATCTATAAATACATTAAAGGTTTTGTTATAAAATTCATGTGTTTCCTGTAGAATTCAAATATGTATATATATGCATTAAATCCAAAATACACACAAAAAATAATCAATTTATAATATCATGCTTATATATCTTATTGATTATATTATCTTATTTGAAAATTTCGATTTTTGATTTTGTTAGATCATCAACTTTTTTTTATATAATCACATTTTATTGTTGTATTTTATAATATTTTGAATTAACATATTATAAATCGCATAAATCACATAAATTGCATATACCTCAGTATACTCCACATATCTGCTTACTCGCTTTAGATCGCTTGATCGAATGAATACCGCATACTGCATTTATGAACCTTGATTTAAAGTCCATTACTTCTTTTGTTTCATTATGATTATATAGAAAATATACAAATCTATGCAAATATATAAGAATATATGCATAAAAATGATTTATATATTAAAAAAAATTCAAAATCGACTAATGGTCGGTTAAATTCGATTAGTCTTTCGACTATCGATTAATCATTGGTCAATGACCACGTCGACAAAGTACCGACTACTGATTTCTGCAACCTTGTTTGATACCCGATATATCATCGATATATCGATGATATATCCCGATATTTGTATCCTTGCTTCCTTCCTATTTTCTATCTTTGTTTTACAGGCGAAAATATTACCTATGAGAGATCTTTCGGAGATGTTAAAGATTACCTATGAGATCTTCCGGAGATGTTGCGCTGAAGTATTCATTCATCTATAGCCATGACCTTGTGTTCCCAATTCAACGACAGAGAGGTGATGATTTTACTTATGAGTTTTCTAGGTAGGAAGGTTCTCCCCAAGTTTCCAACTGGTTCACGATAGTGGAAATCAGACATTCATGCCCTTGATGATGTCTCCTTTCTACATTTTGAAGGTCCCATAATCTAGAATGAGCATTTTAAAGCGAGTTTTCTTTACCTTGGATGTGCCTTCGTGGGTAGTTTTCAAACACCTCCAGATCTCTATGCCATCTTTAAGTGCGAGAGTCGATTGAACTCAGCTCAGATAAAGGGCAATGAGTTAATAACCTCCAGAGTTGAGTCATCTGGGCTAATTCGGCGATGGAGTATGACAAGGAGTTCATTGAAGAAAAGGAGACATGCTTTACCCGGAGTGTCTCTATGATATGTAAGCAATTTTGTTTTCCAACATGGTATCATAGCGATGGTCCTAGATCGGAATTCCCGTATCCCCCAAATCCTAACCCTACTCGCCCCATCCCCTGGCCGGCGCCCGTCGCCCCTTATGGCCACCTCCGACCAGCCGCCGCCACCACCCCTGCAGGACGACGCCCCGCCTCCTGCAGGCCGCCACACCAGCCGCTGCTGCCCCTAAGCCATAACCTGGCCGTTGTTGCCTCTGGGGCCGCCGCCCGACTGCTGCACCCAAGCTGCCCCGCCGCTCGGCTGTCATCCCCAGGTTGTCGTGCTTCGGACAACAGTCTGAATCGATCTTATTTTGATTGGAAACAGTAATTTTAGACATATAAATCATGTTTTCTGACACTAATATACAACGAGGATTGAAGAGAATGATTGTATGAGTCTACACGTACAACCACTCCTCCATATGATTGTGTAGACTCGCTCAGAATAGTCTACTCCCCAGTCTACTTTAGATTTTCGACTATGTTTTTATCATGTCAGAGAACAAAGGCGACATTTTCATTGTCTGGTGCCTTCAAGGGCCCGACTCCCATCATCAAGATGGTTGGAACTAACTACGAGTTGTGGTCCATGCAGTTTCGCACCCTTATGCAATGCCATAACAGGAACACTTTTTGACTGATACATAGTTGACCAACAAGACTGGGGCTAATGCTTCTTGGAAGCAAGATAATGCCTATGCATGGATTTGGATCTTCGGGACGCTCACTACGGAGATTGCCAACGGCATCATCAATCAGCCCACAACCAAAGCTATGTGGGACATCCTAGCTGACACATATGGGTAAGCCAAGAATGAGAACAAGATCCTCCAGTAGCAATATGACATATTCTCGACCAAGCAGAATGGTCGACCTCTTCATGCCCACTTCTCGCATCTTCAAGGCATGTTCGAGCGACTTCATAGCTTTATGTCCATTACTACCAGCACCGAGCAACAACATGCATACCAGAATGCCACTATGACATGAGTCTTTCTGTCATCTCTTGACTCTGAGTACGATGCAACACACTCAACTGCTTACTGGAGAGACGATACCACCAATGGAGGAGGTCTTCAAGAGGCTGAGCAGAATCACTACTTCATCCACCATCATGGCCCGAACTCCCTCTGTGATGGCGACTTCTCATGGCAGAGGGGGTGCCTCACAATTTCACGGTCTAGGATCCCGTGGTTGAGGAGGAGGACGCCGGCGTGGCCCATGCACACACTGCCACCATCCCTGTCATTCAGAGGAGACAAGATATCCGAAGAATGTGTATCCTGCGTCTGCCCATGTAGCTGAGCAGACATAGACTACTCTGACTCCCTCTCATGATGCGAGACTCAACGATATTGTCTCTAGATTTAGAGAGATGATGACTACACCGGCCACCCCAGCTGCACGATCTTCAAACTTTGCAGCTGCTGCCAGAGCTTCTGCAAGTTCATCAGGTATTGCTTATGCACTTAACAATTGCACCATCTCAGATTTGACTGATTAGATTATGGACTCCGGTGCATCTCATCATGTGTGGAGATCGAGCACAATTTAGTTCTTATAGATCTATCCCTCTTGGTAGATCAATGATGATCGAAATAGGGTTCATTTACCCATTGTTAGTCAGGGGGAGATTGTCCTAGTACCCTCGACGCTCCTGCAGAATGTTTTACATGCTCCAACATTTCAGATGAATCTTTTGTCTGTTGGTCAGATTACAAAAGATTTACATTGTCGTGTCATATTTGACCCATCTTCCCTTGTGTTTCAGGACATACTCATGGGCATGGTGATTGGATGTGGCTATGAGCAGAGAGGACTTTACAGACTGGTCCATCCTCCTTTTGTTGGTGCCGCTACTATTCCTACTAGGTCAGTCTCTCCGTTCATGTGGCACCTTCGCTTTGGATATCTTCCTCTGCAGAAGCTATGCCATGTCCTTCCTCAGATATCTACCCGTACTACCCTTGAGTGTGAGCCATGCCAGCTTGGGAAGAATCATCGTTCCTCCTTTTCGAGTAGCCAGAATCATCACAGAATCATTACAGTAGTCAGTCTTTCGAGTTATTTCATTTTGATATTTGGGGTCGTAGTCGTGTTCCTGATCATCAGGGGCATTGGTCCTACCTAGTCGTTATAGATGATTTTCAAGACTTTCATGGGTTTTCTTGTTAAAGAATAAGTCTGATGCTGGTTCTGTCATTAAATCATTTCTTATTGAAATAAAGAATATCTTTTCTGCTCATGTGAAGTTTATTCGCACTGACAATGCCTTGAATTCTCCACATTGCAGCTATCTGACTTCCTCGGATCTCTTGGTATTGTTCATTAGACTTCTTGTGTGTACACATCACAATAGAATGGTGTTGCTGAACGCAAACATCGTCTCCTCCTTGATGTCATGAGGACTCTTTTGATTCAGAGTCGAGCTCCTCATTTGTTCCGGGGTGATGCGGTTCTCACAACATGCTACTTAGTGAACCACATGCCTTCCACGGTCCTTGGAGAAAAGGTTCCTTTCTCAATTACATTTCTCAAGAAGGCCCTCTTCTTCCTTACTCCCAGGATCTTTGGGTTTGTGGTCTTTGTCTACAATTTTACTCCCGGTCTTAATAAGCTCTCTCCAAGAGCTATCAAATGTGTGTTCGTTGGTTATTCTCGTACCCCCAAAGGGCATAGATGTTTTAATCATGTACGGAGAAAGTATTATGTGAGTGTTGATGTCACAATTTTTGAGTCTATTATGTATTTCTCTCCTACAGGTGATAGGTTGTCTAGTCTTGTCTCTGCTGAAGATGTTTTTGTTCCATCACCTCCTTTACTTCCACCACCACCTCCTTAGGTTGAGCCACAGTCATCTCCTTCACCATCACCTCCTCCACCAGCGTCTACTCTGACACAATTTCTATCGCGATTTTACATTCGCAGGCTCTCTGTTCATTTCTCTGCTCATGCGCCTTACCCGTCATCCTGCACGCCTCAGGTATGTATTGAACACATTGTTTCTACTGATGGCACTAGTGACATGCGTGTACCACTTGAGGAGGAGATGATACCAGAGAACAGAGAGGCCGATGACCTTGATGTGCCTATTGCCTTGAGGAAGCCACATCGTACCTGTGCCATTTATCCAACTGCTCATGTTTCCTTGGATCATCTTTCTGAAGAGTACATTAGCTTTGTAGTGGGATTCTCTGCTGTCATTATCCCACGATCATACCAGGAGGCAGTACGGGACATCAGCTGGCGACTTGCCATGGAAGAAGAAATGTTAGCTTTGCAGTCTTGTGGTACTTGGAGCATTATTTCTGCTCCACCGGGCACCTCTGTTGTGGGGTGCAAATGGATTTTTACGATGAAACAACGAGCAGATGGCAGTGTAGATCACTACATGGCAAGGCTTGTTGCGCTAGGATTCACCCAAACATATGGGGTGGACTACCATCGGTGGCTAGATATTCGACATTGCACATTCTTCTATCAGTTGATGTGAATTGAGACTGGTCTCTTTACTGACTTGATGTGAAGAATACATTTCTATATGGTGATCTATAGGAGGAGGTATACATGCAACAACCACCGGATTTTGTCGCTGAGGGGGAGTCTCAGAAGGTGTGCATGCTCCACAAGGCAATTTACAGCTTGAAGTAGAGTCCGAGAGCTTGGTACCAGAAGCTCTCAGAGTTGATAGAGCACTGGGGGTTTCTGCGGTCCACTGCAGATCATTCACTTTTTGTTCATAGGATACAGAGAGGTATGGTTGCGATTCTGATTTACATTGATGATATTATTGTCACGGGTGATGATGGACAAGGTATTTGGGCTGCTAAGGATTTCTTAGGTCAACAGTTTGGGGCTAAGGATCTTGGTAGTCTACATTAATTTCTTGGATTAGAGTTAACGTGGTCTTGTGATAACCCAGAGGAAGTTTGTATCTAATCTTCTTCTTGAGACATATATGACATGGTGCTAGCCTGCTACTACCCCTATGGATCCTAGTTTGAGATTATATGATGATGGCACTGAGGAGGTAGATAAGAGGAGATACATGGAGCTTGTTGGGAAGCTTCTCTATGCTACTATTACCATGCCAGATATATCCTTTTCTGTGAGCAAGGTGAGCCAGTTCATGGAGCAGCCCAGGAAGGTACATATGGATGTTGTCTATATGATTTTGAGATAGTTGAAGACTTCACCATGTATTGGTCTTATATTCAGCATAGGTACATCTCTTGAGGCGACAGCTTGTGCAGATGCATATTATGTAGGATGTCCTAGAGACAAGAAGTCTACATCTGACTTTACGGTCTTTGTTAGGAACTTGGGAGCTCACTCGTGTCGTGGAAAGGCAAGAAGCAGACAGTTGTTGCTAGGTCCAATGCAGAGTTTGAGTACAGAGCCATGGCTCAGGGGGGCATAGAGATGATGCAGGTTAAATCAATTTGACTGATTTTCAGTTGAGGTACCTCTTCCCATGCAGCTTCTATGTGACAATCAAGCAGCTAATAGTTCTGCATTCCATGAATGGACCAAGCATATAGAGGAGGATTGTCACTATGCTAGAGACATGATCCAGAAAGGACTCATATCCACCTCCCATGTCGCTACAGGAGATCAGACTGCTGATATATTAACCAAAGCACTTGTTAGAGGTCCATTTCAGAGGTGCTGTTCCAAGCTGAACATGATAGACATATATGCTCCAGCTTGAGGGGGAGTGTTGAAATATTTATATCTCAATGTATATGTTTCTTATTTCTATATCTTTCATGTACCTCTTTTGTAATTTACCCAGGGCTTTTCTCCTATATAAGAGAGTCCTAGGGTCTCTATGATAAGTAAGCAATTTTATTTTCCAACACATAACAACAAGTTGTTTACGCGAACAATTTACAGCCGTATTGCCGTTATATAGAGCTAACAACCTCAATATCAAACTAAATGTGCAACAAAGAATATGAGGTAAAACTAGAATGATTATATATATATTGAGGAGCGTTTTCGTAAGATGATCACAGAGCTTCAGAGCTGTAGGCATGAAACACAAAGAAGTAGCTTTTAGATTTTTTTCTAAGAGAATAGAGTGGATAGTAGTTGTTACTCTTTGCTGTGTGTTGTAGAATGAAGTCTAGTGTTCTATTTTTATGCCTAGGTCCTCCATAGCTATTGGGGACAAATTAGGAATGAAATCAACTTCAAAAACATTCTTGCAAAAAATCATCGATCAGATAAAAAAGATGATCGATTTTCTAAAATGGATCGATCATGTAACATAGGTGATCGATCATAGTTGATCGATCATGAAGTAATGATGACCGATCATAGTTAATAGATCATGTAGTAAGGATGACTGATCATAAAGTAGCTAATATGAACGTTGGAGTCTGAATGTTAATCGATAATGTCAAGGAGTTGATCGGTCATGGTTGATCGATCAATCAAGGAATTTTGTTGATCAGTGGTGATCGAGCAATACAGAAAGGTTAATCGATCATATTAGGGTTTGTGACTTGAATGTAAGATGCATGATATTCTTAGAGATGCTTTACAAACTTGGATAATTAATATATACATGCGGCTAAATAAAAGAAAAGTCTTTGAATTCTTGAGCTTGCGTTCCTTTTTTGAGCTTGAGCTTTGAATACGAGTTCCTTAACTTTGATAATCCTTCAAGCTTCTTAGCTTATTCTTTGCTTAAGCTTGATTCTCGATTAATTAGAATTCTTACTGTTGGAGCATAAGTTGTAAGCGCCTATTGTGTTGTAGCATGGTAAATGGATCCTGGAAGAGATCCATTTACCCCACCCAGTTGTTTAGTCCCACATCGTCCAATGGTGGGACTCGGAGGCTCTGGAGAGGCTATATAAGGAGCCCCAGACCTCCTGTACTCATTGAGAAAGTCAATAGACAAACACGCCCCATTGAGGGCTTCTCCCGTGGTTTCATCCCGCTCCTCACGGAGTAGGGTTCCACGTAAAAATCCCGTTCTTCTTTTCTTGTTATTTATCTTGTTCCATGTTTACGCTTCCGCTTCCGATTTTCTAACATGGTATCAGAGCGGTTCGATTCTCGAGGCTTTTCATTATATTTTATTTTATTTTTCGAGATTTGATTATCAAGTTCATGTTCTGGGTTGAGAGAAAACCCTAGAAATTATTCAATTATGTTAAAGATCTGTTCATCGATTTGGGAAGATCCTAGGGTCTTCGAGGGTTCCCACGAACCCTAATTCCTTGCGGCGGCTGAATCAGGCGGTGCCGCCAAGCATGAACTCCAGGCAACAGTGAAACACCTTCCAGCATCGATCCCAGGCAGCAGTAGTCTCATCACGCACATTGCAGCCCAACCTCACGTCGGCGCTCCTTTCGCAATCAGTTCCAGGCTGCATATCTCCACAAGCCGTGTTTCAACATCTTCGCACTTGGCGTTCTCTACTGCCGAGGGTTCCATGATGGGAACCCTATTGAACGAGAGGCGCGACTCCTCCGTGGAGTTCGGCAACTTCATCGCCTTCTAGGTGCTCTTCCGCCGAGCCCCACGCGATCTCCAGTCCTGCGTAGATGGCGCGATGTTCTCTCCAGGCGGTGGCGCTTCACGCGCCTCCCAAGCCGCGCGACTCTAGAGCCCCGAGCGGTTCCCAGGCGCGGCCCCAGGCAGGTTCTCACGCGCGCATCATCCAGATCGGCGAACCCCATCGCGGCGTATCCTCTTGAAGCCCTAGCCGTATACGCAGGCATTGTCCCCAGCGGCGGCAGGATCCATCAACGAGTGCGTCCAGGCACTCCACTCGCGCAGGCGCAAAGCCCCACGGTGGGCGCCAATCATCAGGGCCTCCACGCACCGATCTCGCGCGGCAGGATCCATCTCGCACGCGCATGTGTCAGCGCCCAGCTCCGATCCTCGTTGGCGGCATCCCAAGTCCAGGCACGATTGCCGACGGTGGTCCTTTTTCCGTATAGGGGAACCCTAAAGGGCTGGGGTTTATTTAAAAAAAAAGAATTCATATCTGTTTGTAAGCATGAGGGACGAGGCCTATAAAAAAAAAGGAGGCATTATTTGCGAAAAAAAATGAGAGGGAAAGGCCTCATTGGCCCGTGTCCTTTGAAAAAAAAGGGGAAGAGAGAAATAGTGTTTTGGGCCCAATGGGTCTTATGTTAAAAAAAAATTGTGAGAAAAAAAATGTGAGAAAAAAAAAGAGAGGCGCGTACACCAAAAAAAAAAGCCGTACGCAAATTGAAAAAAAAAATTTATTATGATTTGAAAAGCCGTAAAAGAAAAATGAAACGGCTTAAAAAAATTGATGAAAGACGAAAAAAAAATGTCAACGGCTTAAAAAATGCTTAAAAAAAATTCTGATGATGAATGTTTGAAAAGCCGATAAATGTTTTGATCGGCTAAGTGGTTTTATTTTGTACCCCTATTTATCTTGTCTTCTCCCAACTTGGTCGACGTCCATGTTTTCCGACAAGTATGGGAGAAAGGGGGAGTATAGTGTAGAGTCATAGGTCTATTCATATTCTTCAGATCCAGATACAGATTTCCAGACCAGCCAGCTGATCAGACTCTACAGTTCGGTTTTAGACTCGACGATCATTGTTTCCGAGTCTTCAGTTTAGACACGCACGAGTGTGCGGTCATTTTCAAGATGAGCATAAGTTGCCATCATTTGTTTCACGGTCCCCATCATTCTTCTTGTTGTCAGGCCAGAGTTTTCATGTGAGCCATAGGAACTCCAGAGCAGAGGACCATTTCCTTGAGGGCAAGGATTTTCATGTGGTATCATAGGTACACCAGAGCAGTGCACCATTCTCTGAGCCAGATGGGAGAGATCCAGTTCTCCAACGAGGAGACTTCAGGCGCAAGTTCAGACTCGATGGTCAGGTTACGAGTCTTCAGTTGATTCACACTCCAGCCCGTTCGTCCTCCTCACCTGCACGGCATGAGAAGCAACGTCCTCGACTGCAGCAATGTGCGCGTTGGGTTGATATTGTCCGTAGTGTCTTGTAGCGTTGAGTTGAGTTTCTGTCTGTTTGTCCAAGCTGAGCATTGCATGCTCCAGCTTGAGGGGGAGTGTTGGAACATAAGTTGTAAGCGCCTATTGTGTTGTAGCAGGGTAAATGGATCCTGGAAGAGATCCATTTACCCCACCCAGTTGTTTAGTCCCACATCGTCCAGTGGTGGGACTCGGAGGCTCTGGAGAGGCTATATAAGGAGCCCCAGACCTCCTGTACTCATTGAGAAAGTCAATAGACAAACACGCCCCATTGAGGGCTTCTCCCGTGGTTTCATCCCGCTCCTCACGTAGTAGGGTTCCACGTAAAAATCCCGTTCTTCTTTTCTTGTTATTTATCTTGTTCCATGTTTACGCTTCCGCTTCCGATTTTCTAACACTTACTTTTAACCTAACTTCAAGCTACATATACTCGTTTTGTTATGATCAAAATATGCATACTCATGCATGGACTAACATATACCACCTTGACATCCCTGTGGATTCTATTTTTGATGATTCTGTCTATGCTTTTAGTGACATGTTTCTATGTTACTTACACCTTAGTCGTCCCTCTGCCAAAGCTCTCTCTTAGATGTTCCCTGAATTGAACTTGCTAAACACTTTAGAGTGTGAAGCATGCCTGTTTGGCAAACATCATCTAGCTTCTTTTCCTCAGAGGATCGAGCCTCGCCACTCCTCGCCCTTTTTCATTAGTCCAATGTGACATGAGGGTTCTGTCCGGTCCGTACTGTGGGTGGTCACAAGTGCTTTCCAGTTTTTGTTGATGATTACAACATATCTTCGTAGGTGTCTTTAATAAAGGAATGATTATAGATAAATAAAGTTGTCAAGTCCGTTTTTGACTTTGTAAAAATCTCCTTCTCCAGGTGTATTAGAAATTTCAAAACCGACCATACTCTTGGACATAATCTTGAGTTTGTTCAGTAGGATTTGATCACCTTTTTTACCTCTTGGGATACCTCCAACAGATTTCTTCTTTGTGCACCTCACAGCAGAATGCTGTGGCGGAAAGGAAATATTGTCATCTTCTGGACGTAGCTCTCGTACCCTACTTATACATGAAGGTCCCTAAAACATTCTGAGGTGATGCCATTCTTACCACTATGCACCTCATTAGTCGGGTACCTTCTTTCGTCCTCAATGGGACAACTTTGTTTTTTTTTTTTTTTGAGGCTCAAAATGGGACAACTTTGTTCTCCCTTCTGTATAACGATGAGGAACCTTTTCCCCTGATTTTTGGTTGCATTTCCTTTGTTCATAACATCCATACTTTAGATTGAACTATCGGGTGAATGCTAGACCCATCTGCAAGCAACATGGATCATGCCTGATAGACATGGTACGGTCTCACGTGTCACTGGAAGTAAGTGCTTCAATCGCTTCATCCATGGCATGTTTCCACAAATGGTCCTGAAAAGCATTATGATGATCTCAAGGAACGATTATCGCCATAAGAGCATCTGCATAATTCTTATTACAACTGGATAGATATCAGTAGAAGTAAAGTCTGGAAATGGATGTAGCGTATATTGCGTTTTGGACTTCCATAGTGTGATGGGTAGTTCTTATGGATCATCCCAAGAATCCTTAGCCTTGCAAGGTGGTCCTTGCTGATTCATACGGGATTCCACGTGCCCCATGCTACTTGGGTCAGATCCCAAACTAGCTTTTAACTACTGGACTCTCACCATCTAGGGTGCAACATTCCACTGCTTCACCTAGCAACACAACACTTGTATTGATACCATATGAAGCCAACAAGAACTGAATGCAAAAGCCAAAGAAAATGGAAAATTGTATTGTCTCTATGTGGCTATTGGGCAGAAATGCTGGACTGGGGCAAAATTAGTGTAAATTGTTTCATCAGCGAATGCGTTAGAATATTCCATTTGGGCAGAAATGCTCAACTGTGGCACAATTAGTACAAATGTTTCATCAATGAATGCATTGGAATATTCCATTCTTATCGCTGCCAGGACTTAGGATCATGCTCCTTTCCAATTTTTTTGCTTCAACTTACCTCAAATAATGTGGCAATTATATGCATTTCATTCGGAATTTGAGATATAGTTAAGGTAAAAGGTATTGCTTCACTAAGCGTAAATTGAATAGTATAGTGGCAGCCGATAAGTTTGAAATAGAAAATCCTGAATTTGCTACTAGCATTCCGCAGGTGCGGAGGAAGAGAAGCTCTTAGCAAGTTCGCCTGCATTATACATCTCTTCTTGACTTTCGGATGGAGAGAAGGTATGAGGTTTTGAATCTCTATCGGTTTTGAATCTCTTTCATTTGTTTTGATAGTTGGGTGATAAGGGAAGTCTAATCATCTCTCAGCTGGAGGGAGTTCTGATCGAGCACGTACTGTCTTATATTCCATTATCCACTGTACACAGTTAAAAGGGGTGGTGAGTTAAGAAAAGCGACTGTGAAATAGTGCAAGGCTATGTGCTCTGGTAGATGTGGTGCGATATGTAAGGTCTTATTACATGGCGATGCAAGTAGCAGACCGTAGATTGGATGCGTTGTTGCATTTGCCAAATTCCATTGCTGAGGCAGACACCCCATCGGACGAGAGGGACTCTTGGACGTGGTGGGACTGCCGCTTCTTGGTGAAGAAGGCTTACAAAGCTATGTGCTCATCCACGATTTTTGACCTTGATATTTTTAACGGGAGTGTGCACGCATTTATATGTGGAAAGTTCTGTTACACATCAAGTACTTCGTGGCTTCAAAGGCGGCAGTGCATCATGACGGGTGCGAGGAGGGCACAATGGTTTCAAGGGGTGAACACAAAATGCTTGCCTTGTGAGGAATGCTTGAAGGACATAAATCACCTCTTCTTTTCGTGTGCATGCTCGAGGCGAGTTTAGTGGGAGGTGGCCGCGCTGCATAGCTAGCTTTTTATTCAATAAAACATATTCTTTCTGGGAGTCAATTGGGGATAGTTGGAGAGTCGGAAAGAGGACAATGCTTTTTGCACTAATTTGGGCGATTTGGTTGGCAAGAAATACCGTTATTTTTAGGTAGGATAAATTCTATGTTCAAAATATACTTGAGCATGCCAAAGCGCTTGTCGAGGATTGACCTCTGTAACATTTTGTATCTTACTTTTAATAAAAGTTTGAGTTAGGTGCACATCTTCTGGCTGTGCATTCTATGATTTCCTAAAAGAGTGAAAACAGCAAACGAATCCCAAGGAAGAATATCCACAGAGATTAGTGTTGGAAGTGAGGAACGAGATCATTGAAGGGTATGGTTTTGTTCCTGAGAGCCTGGTTATGTGATTCAACATGTAGCCATGGTGTGTAGACTTGGAAGAACTCCTTCCCTATATGAAGGATATTACCTTATAATCATTACATGTAAATGGATATCTAGATTCTCATTTACAAGGGGCTCTTGAATCTATAGTCGTTATGAATATTACTGTACTGCTAAGTTGATCGTTCTCAGAATTAAATATGAATGTAAACATAATGTTCCTGTCTAACGAACCTCTCCACCTATGCTATAGACCGTTTTTCTGTTTCTGTTCTGTTTCCCTATGTGCTCTTCTTAAGAAGCAAATTTCCTTTCATTTGGAATTGTGCAGCTGAGGAGTGTCCTTGATCCTAAAAGGCACTACAAGAAGGCTAGTTCTAGTTCAAAGACGCTTCCTAAGTACTTCCAGGTAAGACAATGCTCTTGATGCTTTTCAAATTGATTTATAATTATCTTTTCTTTTCATGCTGCCATATATTATTATCACACCTGCAGATCGGCACGGTTATTGAATCCAGTACTGATTTCTACTCAAGCAGACTCACAAAGAAGCAAAGGAAAGCAAGCATTGCTGAAGAGCTGCTTTCGGATCCCCATCTCCATGCGTACAGGTGATTAAGTCCTGCAATATTTTGTCATGATTATAGATCATCTTGGCTGAATGGGCTGTCTGGTCAAATGTTTGTTGTTCCTTTGTTCCCATGCCAGCCTCATTAATAGACAACGATACATTTGTTCATTTCGTGTTTTCTACCATTCTCTGATTAAACTCAACATTGAATAACGTTGCAGGAAGCGCAAGGTCAAGGAGATTTCCGATGCAAGGCAGCCTGGGGGCAATGAGAAGTGGAAGAGGAAAGGCCCCAATGGGAAGAGGCATAAGAAACCAAGGAAGGCCCTGCTCTAAGACCGCGGATATTAAAGCCTGCAACATCTGGATGATGGAAATTCATCAATGGAAGATGCTTTCTGTTGACAGAAGGATCTATTCAAGTATAATACATGAGAGTTTTGTTCACCGTAAAAAGTTGAAAAGATGCACGAAGAGGATTTGCTTCTGGTAGATGGGTTTTAGTTAGCTCTTCCAGTCAGTCATCCGTATGCAGTAATTTTCGGTGACTTGCTGATATTGCCCCCTCTGTAACTTGTACTGGGCTTGATATAAGAATCCTGAAAGAGGTTTCTTCTCTTTTCAATCGCTTACTCTGTCTGACATTAAATTGGCGGTATACTTTTTAGCTATCTGTTTAACCTGATGGATTTTCAAATGTCAGCGCTTAGATGGTTATGATATCATCATCTTGTGTAGGCAAGGGTCGGGAAACTGAACAAGCTTCACTCTAATAAACTAGAAGTTGCATACGGCGATGGATGCTCCACAATATGTTTTTTACGTGTCTGAACTTGTGTTCTGTTTTGGCTTTACATTTGAATCATTTTTATTTCACATGAATTCATATGAAGCGAGTTCCTTGGCTAAGTTCATCTCTCGCAGTTTACAGTTCATGTTTTGCATGGAATATGAACTATATTGATAATTGATCAAGTACACGGTTAATCGAATGGTCTATTAGAAGATCGATAATCTTTGACGTAGTAATGATAATATTCACCTTGTTGTCTTGGTGTTACCATGATATCTCACTGACAATGCAAAAGGTAAGCAATGTCTCTTCTTTCATTTTTTCCCTCAATACGTGATCGACTCTCCCACTGGTAATTGAATTTCCCGATGGACAGTTCACTGTTTGTCGATGTGTTTCTGTTCTCATGGACGATTTATCTCAATCTCAATTTTTGCATGATTCACTTCTCTTCTATCATCCATCATGTTGGATCTTCCGTAGGGGGAGTATCCTTTATATGCATTCTTCCATATTAGTAAAGGAAACAGTTTTCAGTGTTAAAAATGCTTTAGTTACATCTAAGAAAATTCCTTCGATCCTTTTTAGGGTAAACAAGATGATCAAAAGGGCAACCATGCTTATCTTGTTTTCCTCATTTAAGATCAATATGTCGTTGTTGCTAAATATAAAAAATCATCACTTTATTCATCACTACACAATCAATCGAACTTTGTAATCTTCTAAAAACTTGTAGTCCCAATCAAGACATCTCTTGATAGTTATTGTTTATGAAAAAAGAGAAGACCAAATCTCACGAGTTCAAAGAGCACAGATTCTACGCTTACCTTGCTTAGCTAAGCTTTGATGATGCGAGACACGATTCCTTTCCCACCTCATTTTCTTTGCATCGGGCTTCCTTCGTCGCCCCCTCTCTCTTAAGAAAGTCATGGATTTCTGCATAGATGCTCCTGTAAAATTTTGATATCACAGTAGAAATATGTTGAATTCCACAATGTCAAGATATTTGCTATTAGTTATGTCCATCTTGTTGGACAAAAACAATTATAACTTTTTCCATGCTAGCAATAGATTTAGGATTGGTGATTTTACATTCATTGTTTTCATCTTCTTTATGTAATTTTCTTCAAAAAAAGGTTGAACATAGTTTGATTCTTTCATGTACTATAGGAAACATGGTACTCCACGAAGACTAGTCAACTCATACATCTCAACATCAAACAAGAAATGGACATGTTCGTAAGCATATGAATATTTATGAGTACATTTACATAACTACACAAAGATCTCCATCGTAAGGATTGACTGCGATGCATACATGTTGCCTTAGCTTGTGAGGCTAAAACCGTACCTTTCCCCAAAGGGCGGTCTAGGTATTCGGTGTGATAGGCATGCTAACGACTTTCTTTCTATTGAACCTGTTCATAGAGGACTGAAACATGAATGAATGACGCATGGGCTTCGAATAAGACCGATTTTTCGACTACTACTCGGAGGGTGTTTGTGTTGTTTATAGATGCGTCTATTTAAAAAATACATGAAAATTATAGATTTTTACAGCAAGACTCCTATAATATTGTCTAGTTAAATTATAAACATATTATCTTTGTGATTATACCTCAACTCCTATAACCTTACTCTATTTAACATGCATGTTCGTGTCCAAGGATTGTGGTGTAAGAGTTAATATGATGACCTGGGCCATAGTGCAACTGCAAAAGATTATTGGGATTATAATGTAATGGGGTTAAGGTTTCAATGGCATAGTGTACAAATTCCGAAAATTATTCCTCACCCTTTGAGCCCCATAATGGCCCCACATGGGTATCACAATCCCCTTCCAAAGGGACCACTCCTTTCCCTCTCTCTATCATCACGTGACATTTCGCATCTTTAGCAGAGAGAGAAAGAGATCACACCACAGGACCAGCACGAAAGAACCCACAGAGAGGAAGAGCAGGGGAAAAAAGGTTAAAAAAGCAATCTTTCTTCTAATCTCTCTCCACATCGCGCTCTTTGATTCGTTGGGCATCATTTGCGTCATCAAATTTAATCACAGACAATTCCTCGCAGACTTCGCAGCAGCGAGAGGGAGGGAGGGAGAGGTGAGTTCAATCAAATCTATATTTCCGGTGCATTATATATATATATATATATATATATATATATATATATATATCTTCTCTTTGCTTCTTTGCTGGTCCTCCTACCATTCCTTGCTTTGATTCCCCTCGCCACAACCTTTTTGTCCCTTGTTTGCTCGCAAAGGCGCCGACCTTCTCGCCAAATCCCTGCCCTAGTGGGGTTTGCTTGCCCTATGTAGGCTCTAGGGTTTGTGGGTAGCGTTGGATTCGATACGGGAGGGCCTCATTTGGAATAGAGTGACGTGGGTTTCTGTTGGATTCGCACAAGCTCGGATCTTGGGAGCCAGTTCTCGAAGGTAAACCAAATTTCTAGGGTTTTGTTTCCTTTATTTCTTTTATTTTGAGTTGGGAGGGACCCGATTTTGTGCTTTGGATTGAGGTTTTGCCTTGAAAGATTGGATCTTGAGTGGTCTTCCTGTTTGTGGCAATCCCTGGCTGGAGGAGACTTGTGGACCAAACATCCAGGGTTTTTGTTCTTTGATTTGTGTGTCTGTCTGTGTTGGGGGGGGGGGGGTAGCTTTAGAATGGATCTTGATTGGTTGCAGCTGATGGTTGTGCTCCCCTGTTTGATTGGTCTTCCTGCTTGCAGCACTCCGTGGTCTTTCTTATCTTGACTTGATTTGGTGGCTTGGATGGAGGTTTGACTTCGACATTGGATCTTGATTGGTTGCAGTTGATGGTTGGGCTCCTCTGTCTGATTGGACTTCTTGCTTGTGGCAATCCATGGCTGGAGTAGACTTGTCAAAGTATGCACACAGTACGGTCCACAAGGCAGTCCTTACGAGGGACTATCCGGCGCTGAAGCGCATGTTGGCTGGCCTCCCACGGCTTGCCAACCCGTCTGAGATCCGGACGGAGGCCGCGTCTATTGCAGAGGAGGAGAAGGCCGACACAATTGCCACAGCGATAGACCGGAGGGATGTGCCCAACCGGGAAACCCCGCTCCATTTGGCAGTGAAGCTTGCAGACCCTATTGCAGCGGAGATGCTGATGGTTGCCGGTGCGGATTGGAGCTTACAGAACGAGCAGGGCTGGAGCGCACTTCAGGAGGCCATTTGCTCACGGGACGAAACAATCACGAGGATAATTGTGAGGCACTACCAACCCTTGGCTTGGGCGAAGTGGTGTCGGAGGCTGCCACATGTCGTCGCGACTATGAGGAGGATGAGGGATTTCTATATGGAGATCACGTTTCACTTCGAGAGTTCAGTGATTCCTTTCATATCCAGGATTGCGCCTTCGGACACTTACAAGATCTGGAAACGAGGGTCGAATCTTAGAGCGGATATGACTCTGGCGGGATTCGATGGGTTCAGGATTCAGAGAGCTGATCAGAGCATATTGTTTCTTGGAGATGGGTCGGAGGATGGGAAGGTACCATCCGGTTCTCTGTGTATGATCTCGCACAAGGATAAGGAGATAATGAATACTCTCGACGGGGCAGGGTCACCGGCTACTGAGATAGAGATCGATCAAGAAGTCGCAGCTATGTTCAAGACCAATGTTTTTCGACCGGGCATAGATGTGACACAGGCGGTTGTCTTGCCACAGTTGACATGGAGAAGGCAGGAGAAGACGGAGATGGTGGGGCTGTGGAAGGCCAAGGTGTATGATATGCATCACGTGGAGGTCAGCGTGAAATCTCGGCCAGTGCCCGGTGCAATGACGGACGATGAATTGTTCTCTTCGTGTAATGAGAATGACACTGAGAGTGAAACATACGAGGATGTCTTGACAGAAGAGGAGAAGAAGCAGCTGGAGGCTGCCTTGAATATGGATCCTTCTGAGGTCGTTGAAGATGGTATCGTAAACGGGGTATCATCTCAAACCCAAAGTTCTTACGAGGAGAGGGAAATACCGATTGAGGATGCAAGTGGCTGTAGCAACAACGAGGTTAAACAAGACAAAAAGGGATGGTTTGGGAGCTGGGGAAGGAGAGGCAACAATAACAAACTGGAAGGTCAGAAGAAGACGGCTCCACCTCGGAGCTCTCTGTCTGTGGATTCAAAGGTGAGCAACCTTCTCGGCGAATCTCCGTCGAGGGCCCCAAGCAAACCCGGAAGGCATTCCATTGACGGTGTTGTTCGGAGCGAGGATTCACGAAAGGGGAAGGAAAAGTTACCGAAGAAGCCCGAGAGTGCACGCCGCAAAGATAGTGGTCGTGAGAGTGAGTACAAGAAGGGGTTGAGACCTATCCTTTGGCTTTCGCCTAATTTTCCCCTGAAGACCGAAGAGCTTCTCCCATTGCTCGATATCCTTGCGAATAAGGTCAAGGCTATCCGCCGTTTGCGTGAGTTACTTACGACGAAGCTGCCTGCTGGAACGTTTCCTGTAAAGGTTTGTGCTTTGAATTCTTACTGTTTAAAATTTTGCGTTACTTCCTGGCATCCAACAAATCATAAAGTCATAACATTGACATTGTTGAATTTGCTTGACTACTACGATATATCCAAACAAAACATATTTTGATGATATCTTCAGTCAGTTCCCAGTGATCATGAAATTGGGAACAGAGAATGTCTTGACTTATTCGAGGTTCCATTACTCACCCACATGCCACTGTAATTTTCCATGGAATGTTGCTAAAAAGGCATTTTTTTAAAATTCCATCCGTATGGAAATCTTTCCAAGAAGCTGTGTTCATCGTCTCTATCATCAGCCATGCTGCTTGAAATGAACGGAGGAGCTTGCTGCATTTTGGAAGTATGAAGCTTATATATATTTTGGAACTTGGAGTGGAAAGAGAAGATCATATGAGGCTTTTCAGGAAGGAAAAAGTTTTTGACTCAAAAAAAAGGAAGGAAAAAGTTTACATGTTAAAATAATTGGATTATACCTCTTTAGTGTTGGCCGTAATTTTTTGAAAGGTTTAAGTTACCAGATTAAGGGTCTCAGCTACACTTTTATCAATGTTGCAAAGATGTTTACGTGAAACACAACTGTTGGAGGGATGTGGAGTTGTATTTCAAGGATTGCATCAATTCCGTGACCCATAAAAACCAATCAGAAGGATCACATTAACTTTTGTTCAGGGGGCCTGCGTGGATCTGTTTGTTTGAGTGAGTTCTCGTACATATGGGAGGCAATGCTTCGTTAATGTTTAGATCTATACGTGGCTGTTAAGAAGGAATATGCTGGTTAAGTTGTTTACATGTTTACATGGTGGCTAGGTTCATAAGCAATGTAATCCTGCAGTAGTGCTTAACATGAGGATATGGTTCATTTTTTCTCTTGCGTGCCCATTCACCAAGGGGGTTGTGGCTTGAGTGACATTTCCTGGATGGCATGTTCCTTAGATATGATGTGGTTGAATGTTAGGGAATGAAGAATAACGGTGAGTTTTAGATTTTTTGGTCCAAGGCAAAAATAGCACTACCTAGTACCTACGGCTTGAGTTATCTGGCTACTTACCTCGATGTATGCGAGATTTGAACTTTTTTTTGATGTTATGCACATTATTTTATCTTTCAATTCCTTGTGGGTCGATGGTGATCAAGTGTTATTATTAGTTAGCCTTCTAATGGAACCGGATGGCCCATAATTTTGTGTAGTCATCTTCCTACAATTTAAAAGCTACTATTGCAATGTACCAAATAAATTAAATGAACACATTTTTACGCTCAAAAAAATAAATAAACACATTGCTAGATATAGGTAATAGCCATTAGTCTCATTACAATTCATTTGTTCGACCTTGCAACAGATATGTGTAATCCATCAGTACTCTGGGAGGATTAAAGATACCAAAAAAGTCTTTGCTTGAAATCCCCTTTTATGTTTGGCACACGTAATCATCGATTTATGAAGTTTGCATGGGCACAATGGCTTAACTAAAAGTATTCCAGCCTGGGCATCTTTTTAAAGCATGGGGGTAGTAGTTTAAGACACCCATAGTGGTTGTCATAAATGCCTATGCTTTTATCAAGGATCACATTGAGTTTTATAGATAATGGAACAAATGGTATGATGAAAGTTTTCCTTTAAAGAATTATCATTGATTGAATGCAAAATATTCTCAGCATTCTTGCGCATCGCCTCCAACCATAATTTCATATATGAAAATTGCTTGTCACCAATTGTATCACATCAAATAGATTTTGGAATTTAGGTTAGGTTCAAATGTTAACTATTATTATTTTCGGTACACTTTTCTGGCTCAAAAAAATATTTTTAGTAATTAGAAGTATGAACCTTGTATACACCGTGAGATTTTTCCCTCTTCAACACTCACCTATTCGCTTGGTTTGTTCACACTACAATACTCTTACTTACATAGATAATGCATATATCCTCATGGTCACTACTGAACTTTTTTTAAAGTCAAAAAAGGGGGAAAGATGCTATGGTGCCTGGCCCAAATATATTAAAAAGATGGAAATACTTAAAGAAGCCAATATTAAGAAGAATCTTAGCATGGAAAAAAAACATTTTTAGAATAAAATCGATCATCGACAAAAATTGCACCATTTCTAGCTAACCATATGGATCATAAAGTTACGATCGAATGTAGGAGCTCTTCACGAGGCCTATTTCTTTCAGCATTCAGAAATTCCCAAAAAGTCTCAAGGCTCTATGATTCAACATTGTAACTCCAATATTTTGTCAGATTGGGGACGTTCTATGACAACGGAAGAAAAGGTGCTCAATGGATTCACTCTCAATGTCGCAAAGTGGGTTACTATCAGTAACACCAGTGAACAGCCTGGAGCATCGATCTTGAGTTAAAGTATACCTCCTTCGTAGTAGCCAAAGGAACACACAAAATTTGTTTTGTAGTTTCATATCCTAAATAAGTTTGTCGTCACGAACAAGGATGGCATCAAACATCCCTGGTGGGGGTATCAATAGTCTTGTAGGTGCATCTAATTGAGAAATATCCACCTCTCCACTTCTAATGATCCCTGCCCCCTGTCGAGCCTGGATTTGATGTAGTGAGTCCAGAAGAACCATAAAATCCTCCAGGCGTTGATCTAAAAAATCGGAACAGAAAGAAGACATTCATACTCCACCATCCCAAAAATCCCTCACCCTCGCAATCTGTGAGGACAAAAGTGTGTAAAGTCACGGGAATCTAGATGGTAGAGTACCAGAGTTTGTCCAATTGCCAGTTTAAAAATAGAAAGAAGCTCCATCTCTCAAATACGGTCGGAAGAGATCTCGAAACTACGGCATCACCGAACAAATACCTTTCCAAAAAGATGAACAAAAGGCAGACTGAGTATGTACCAAGTTCTCTCGAACCTGTACATCTTAAATTTTCTAATAAGTCTGCAACAACGATCATCACTTTCTCCCCAAATTCTAGCAACCCACTTCAGGAGAAGCTCCTTGTTCATTGATTCCAAACGTGAAATGCCTAGCCCTCCAAGAGTCTTAGGTAAAGTAACGGTTTCCCGGTCTATCAAATGGATTCCGTTCCCGCCCTGCCTAGAATTGGAACAAAAGAATCTCAACATAATTATCTCTAAGCACTGATGAAATTCGCTTGGCAACAGGTTGGATGCAACAACAACAACAATAAAGCCCTTTCCCACAATTAAGTAGGGTCAGCTACATGGATTCTTCGCCTCTATTCAGATCTATCTTGGTTCAATCTCGGGCTTATATCTAAAAAACTAAGATCCCTTCGTATAGTCTTTTTCCAACACTTCTTGGGCCGTCCTCGCCCTCTCTTAGCCGGCTCAACATCCCAACACTCGCATCTCCTAACTGGTGCATCGGCTGATCTTCTTTGCAAATGACCAAACCATCTTGAGCGATTTTCTCGCATCTTATCCTCGATCGGAACTACACCAACTTTCTTTCTGATTCCATCGAATCCGATCTTTACGTGTGTATCCACACATCCACCTTAGCATTTTCATTTCTGCTACAGCCATTCTCTGCACATGTCTATGGTTCACAGGCCAACATTCAGATCCATAGAGCATAGCAGGTCTCATGGCCGCTTTGTAAAATTTTCCTTTAATTGTTAAAGGAATTTTCTTATCACAGAGAACAATAGAGGCTCCTCTCCACTTTAGCTAGCCTGCATTTATTCTATTAGTAACATCTCCATCAATTTCCCCATCATTTTGCAAAACAGATCCCAAGTATCTAAAAGAATCTCTCTTCCGAATGTTATCGTTACCAATCTTCACCTCGATTCCTTCACCATTGCTTCCATCAAAGGTGCACTCCATATATTCCGTCTTAGCCATACTTATACGAAAACCTTTAGTCTCCAATGCATGTCTCCAGACCTCAAGCTTCTCATTTACTCCGTCTCTAGTCTCGTCAATCAACACAATATCATCATCAAATAACATACACCAAGGTGACTCATCTTGAATGTGACTTGTCAACTTGTCCATAATCAAATTAAAAAGAATGGACTCAAAGCTGAACCTTGATGTAAACCAATATTGATGTCAAAATAGTCAGTCTTCCCAAACGGGGTCTTTACACAAGATAAAGCCCTATCATACAAATCCTTTATGAGGTTAATGTATAGGACAAGTACTTGTCTCTTTTCCAAAACTCTCCACAATATCTTTCGTGGGACAGAATCATAAGCCTTCTTCAAATCAATAAAGATCATATGGAGGTTCTTCCTTTTAGCTCTATAAATTTCCATTGTTCTCCTCAGCAAATGGATGGCTTCAATAGTTGAGCGACCATGCATGAATCCGAATTGGTTTTCTTTTACTTCGGAAACTTGCCTCAACCTTCTTTCGATCACACGTTCCTAAATTTTCATAGTGTGACTCATCAGCTTGATACCTCTGTAATTTGAACAATTTTGAATGTTTCCTTTATTCTTAAAAAAAGGCACCACGATACTCCTCCAATCTTCAGGCATTTTCTTGCTTCGCCAAATAACATTGAATAGATTCGTAAGCCAAGTCAAACCGTGCTCACCTAAAACTCTCCATACTTCTACAGGGATGTCATCTGGTCCTACACTTTTCCCAGGTCTCATAACCTTCAAAGCCTCCTCTACTTCCTTTCTTTGTATTTGTCTATAGCTTGCAAGATTCAAATAATTTTCACTACTAGCTGAGATCACCCAAAGTGATCTCTTTATTTCCTTCCCCAATGAAAAGTTTATAGAAGTACTGCTCCCATCTAGTCTCTATATCCTTCTGAGTAACAAGCACGTGACCTTCCTCGTCCTTAATGCATCTCCTTAGCCCCCTTCCAAAGTTTTGTCTCCAACTTCACGATTAGGGGCCATTAGTCGTAGCTTTTCAATCTTCTACTGATGAGTCCAAGACTAAGGTATCTGATAGGAAGAGTACCACAAATTGTACCCAACTCCATGCTGTAAGCCTAAGCCTCGACATCTGAAATTTCAAAAGGAACTGCCATGGATTTGTTGTGATTAAGAATAAGACCAGAGAGCTCGCTAAAAATCTTCAAAGTCTGTGCCATGTCTTTGCTTTATCCCTCCCACCCTACCTGCTGCGACCTCCTGTGAAGTTACCTGCTTCACCATTCAAGTCAAAACATCCGCTGTAATGACGAATAGTAGAGGGGCAAGTGGGCATCCCTGACGAACTCCCCCCTGAGGCCGAAAGAATCGAACTTCAAGGCATCGATTCACAATTATCGAGTATGATGCTGATGTAACCCATCTTTTCATCCATATATTCAAAGGTTTGGGAACTCGTGACGAGCTAGTGCCAACAAAAAGAAATGTCGATCCATAGTATCGTAAGCCTTAGAAAAGTCTACCTTCCATAAGATTCCTTTTCTACGACTTCTTTTCCAGTCTGCAACGATCTCTGTTGCCACAACCAGGCTATCACCAATCTGTCTACCAGGGATGAAAGTCGATTGAAGTGGCAAGATAATTTGATCCAGCACCACATTGAGCCTATTTTCCAGGGCCTTCATAATAATTAAGTAGATGGCATTCAAGAGAGCAATTGGACAAAAATCTTCAACCCGTTCTGAGAAGTCCTTCGGAAGAAGGCAAATGAGTGCTTTGTTAACTCTTTCGAATCCTGCATTTCCCGTTGCCAACTCCTCTATGACCGCCGACACCTTACTACCAACCAGAGGCCAAAACACTTTGAAAAAGATCACCAGGAACCCATCCGGACGAGGAGCACCACCTTGGTTTAGGTTCCAAACCATGGTCTTGACCTCCTCTATAGTATAACTCTGTATCAGATGGTTCCCATGCTGACTGGAAACCTGTGACGCCCTCATCCCATTCCATCTCCAAGGTCGAGCACCTGCTCGTCGAGAGAAATCCCGAAAATGTTCCACCAGTGCTCGATCCATGCCACGATCTCCCTCCACTCTTCTATTGTTTACAACCATAGATCTTAACAAGTTATGATGGCGCCTTCCGTTAGCAATCCTGTGGAAGTAGTTAGTGTTTGGATCTCCTTCTTTAAACCATCTCTGCCTTGCACAGTGTCTCCATTTAGCCACCCGCTTCTTGTCATCAAGCTGTATCGCCCTCTGGACAGCCGTCTGCTCATCAAGTTCCTCCGTAACTAATCCCTGACATCCTTAGTCCCATCCAATCTGCTCATGGTAGCCTCAACGGCCAACCTCACTGCCCTTCTTTCCTAGTATGTCTCCTAAAATAAACAAAGTCTAGACCACAGAGAGGCAATATTTTGTGCAAGACGTGACACGACAGAGCCAGTGCATAGAGTGGACATCTAGTGGTCGTATACCAACTCTCTGAAGTTATCCTCCAATTACCAAGCCCTCTCAAACCTGAAAAAGAACAGGGTAAAATCACCTGCACTGATTCCCACACCAGGGGCGTGTGGTCCTACCATGATCTTGGCATAGAGGAGGCGAAAGACGTGGGAAATAAATCTAACATATTAGATTAAGTAAGGAAGCAGTCAAGTCTTCTGGATCGTGACCCAAAGTTCTGCCATGTATACTTTGTATCTGCAGTGTCAAGTACCCCAACTTCATCTCACTAATCAGTTTAGTGAAGTCGATGGATCCTAAATCCTGTCCCCCTAGCCCGTGGGCGATCAGAGGAATAAAGAGTGACATTAAAATCGCCCCAACCAGCCAGGCAGTCCTTGATGATTTTAAAACAAACGAGCACCACACAAATCAGCCCATAATTCTTACCGTTGTCTAGAGTTTGTAGGTCTGTAGACACAAGAAACCAACATGTGTGCACCAGAAGAGACAAATTGCAAGAGCACTGATAGGACATGTCTCCCCTTAAGCTCAGACACAAATGTGAAGGCGGAAGTCTTCCATGCAACGACCACGCCCCCCTCACTACCATTTGCCTCCAAATTTCTGAGTTCAGAAAGATTTCCAGCACCCAAGGAATTCCAAGTCACATTTGTGCACGTTGGCGATTTTGCTTCCTGAAGCAACACAATGTCACAGATCCAGACATTCAACAAAGATCTAATTGCACCCCTATTCTCCGGGTCACCTAGACCCTTTACATTCCAAGAGAATCTTCATTTAGGAACCTGTTTTGAATCTTTGATCCCTGGGCAGTTACCGCCCCCGCCAAGTGCGCCACTCTCAATTTACCGTCACTGACTTCAAGGCTCCTTGCTGACAAGTTAGAGTTCTTTTTTTCTTTCTCTGTATCCCTTAGACTTCTCCACTAACCCACAATCAACGATTGAGGAGGTAGATGGGAAAGATTCATCCAGAGGGATAGCGACCTCCCACGAAATAAAAGGCGGTACCGAAGATGCACCGTCTTGGTGCTCCGAAACCGAAGGGGCAAGTGGGTAGCCTTCTTTCTCCTGCGAATCTCCAAGGATTGGCGTCGGAGACATGGCTACGGGAGGAGGGCACCTGCCTTTGATATTTCCAAGAGCCTCACCGAAGGCCGAGGAGGAGCAGAGAACATGGGGTTCTTTTTCGCCCAATCCAGATCAATCTTTGGGTTCACAAAATCGGATTCACGAGAATGTTCAATTAATGGGTCCAACGAGTCTGTCAAAAGCGGGTCCATAGACCATTCTTTCAAGTTCGGGTTCATGAAGCTTCTCAGTTACGAGGTCTATCGGGTCTTCACAATTGGGTTCTGTTGGCTTATCGAGAACAGTTTCCAAAGCTTCTTCGGGTCAGGTGACTCTCCTTCCAATATTAACAATCAAGATAAGGCCTTCGCAAATCTCCTCTGCAACATCGCCCCGAGAAACCCTAGACCCTTGAAGGAAGGACTCCCTGAGGTTGACGCCGCCTCCGCAATTAATGAGCAACAAGATCCTCTCTCTTACCAAAAAAGCGATTATGAAATTCGAAATCTTGGAGGTCCTTACCTTCCGCGATTTTCGCCGAATCATTTGTAATAAAAATCAACTTCGTCGAATATTCCACTTCCTTTCGAGCCATCGTCTTCTCTGGTGGCATTACGACAATGGAGCTTCCTGGTGCTAGTAGATACGGAGGTGGCGGTAGCTGTACCACCTCTACGAAGAGCTTGAACTAAGATCTCCCAACAATGAGAGAGGCAGAGTAGAATGGTTGAAGTAACGAAGTCCCTTCCATCAAGAAGACCGTCAAAGAAGGGTTGGAACCTGGTTGGAGACCGTTGGAAAAAATCATTGTTACCACTCCGAGTTCTCATAAGGATAGACCGAGAAGCTCCACCGATTTAGAATGGAGAGGAACTCCAATCACCCAGGCTACAAAACTCACGGAGGATGAGATCTCCCCATCAATGAAGCGAGGGTGTCTCCACTCCACCCCTTCCTCCGGGATCGAAGAGAGAAGTAGGTCAGCCTCGGAAGATGTCAGCCCCCTCTCGCAATACTGCTTCTTTTTCAATAGAACCACATCTCCGGTAAAGGGACCTAACTTCCGCTGTAAAAGCTTCCAAAACCCATCCAACTGCAGGTCTTCAACACCAAAACTGATTAGAAATCGGTCTCTTTTCATGCTCGAGCCGGTGGTTCTTCCTTCAGCTCTTTGTTTCTCCTGCCCAAACAGTTGGCAACCATCGCACACGACTATGATGATGTAACCCCAAAACCATGGTGGACGCCGATCTTCTGCGAATCCAGAAAAGCAACAGCCTGATTCCTTTGAAAAGGACACGATGCAAGCCGATGTTTCTCATCCCCACAACCAAAGCATCAAGGTTGTTCTGAGCAAGAAGATGCTTGATGACTAGGAGCCCCACACTAGTAGCACTGTGAGCCCTTCTTTCGATGCGAGACGAAAGCCCATGCCTCTTCATCTCTCTCCTTCTCTTCTCCACAAACGGTAGCGCTCGAGCCCTCTCTCGCCTGACCATTCCTCTCCTGGTTAGATCTCTCAGTGGTGCCCTCACCCACACCCTCTCACCTTCGTGCAACCACCATCAAAGCCCGTTACGATGATGTCGAACACTATGGTGTTGATCTCCCATTCTCCCTCTGAACAAGGATTTTCTTACTCGCCTCTCCTTCCTTCCCATTCTCAACCCCTTTTTTCTCCCACCTTGTATGGTTTGTCAGGTTTCGTCACCACTGAACTTGTTTGGCGAATATTATTAACACATCATCATTGGAAAGGTGATTGGGCGGGTTGGATGGGTTGCAATGTATGAGGTGACTATCGAGCTGGTTAATGCTTGGAATTATCAACATGCTAAGGATTTTTAAGAGGATCATGATGGTCAGCTTGGGGTGGTTTAATGCCACTTGAGAGGGGTGGTTGCCGATTAGGAGCAAGTGGGGGATAACCTGAAGCAGAATGGTCGGCCTCTGCATTCACTGTATACATCCTTGCGAGGGATGTTTGAGAAGCTCTACAGTATCATTCCCCTTACGGCGTCTCCCGAGCAGCAGAAGATGTTTCGGAATGCTATCATGGTGGGGGTCCTACTAGCGGCGCTTGACCCTGAATACGATGCTGCTCACTCGCAAATTCTTGCAGATGCTACTATTCCTCCAATGGAGGAAGTGTACCGCAGGCTCAACAGAATTACAGTCCCTGCCACTACTCAGCCTCCTTCGGCGACGACAGCTTCCAGAGGCAGAGGAGCCTCTTCTTCTCTTCGTAGCCATGGACCTCGTGGTTGAGGTGGTCGCATTCGTCAGCCCTGCACATTATGTTATCGCCCGGGACATACAGATGAGACCTGCTATTCTAAGCATGGGTTTCCGACATCGGCGCGGGTAGCCGAGCATATTGCATCTCCACATCCATCTACTTCAGACCAGCGATTTGAGGATCTTGTTGCCAGGCTGCGAGATATCATGCTTCCTGCCTCTACTGATTCTCCGGGAGGCTCCTCGGATGTAGCTGCTTCAGCCTTTGCTAGTACATCGGCCACCGCTAGCACCTCGGGTAGTGCTTATGCCCTTACTTCATGTCATGGATCCGATGTTTCAGAATGGATTATGGACTCTGGAGCGACACATCATCTTTGTCGAGACAAAGATAAGCTTACATCCTACAGAGAGGTTCCACCGGAGCGATCTGGAGTCATAGCAGATGGGATCCATTTGCCTATTGTTGGACAGGGGGAGATCGGTCTGACACCCTCTATGCGTCTCCAGAATGTCTTGCATGCTCCAGATTTTTCGATGAATTTATTATCTATCAGTCAGATTATGAAGGATTTGCACTGTCGAGCTATTTTTGACCCATCATCTCTTGTTTTTCAGGACATTCTTACGGGCATGGTGATTGACTGTGGCTGTGAGCAGGATGGTCTCTATCGTTTGGTACGGACTCCCTATGTTGGTGTCTTGTCTCAGTCAAGTGGTCCAGTTTCTCCATTCACATGGCATCTAAGATTTGGTCATCTCCCTATTCAGAAGATGCATCATATACTGCCCCAGATTCCATCGGTTCTTCCTTTCAGTATGAAGCGTGCCAGTTGGGAAAGCATCACAGATCTACTTTCCCTAGTCGTCAGTCTCGGAGCAGTAGCTCCCCTTTTGAATTACTTCATGTTGACATTTGAGTCGTGTCTCTGATCACCAGGGACACATGTTTTATCTAGTTTTGGTTGATGATTTCTTTCGTCTATCTTGGGTATTTTTGTTGAAGAGTAAATTTGAAGCAGTGGATGTTATCAAAAATCTTATAAATGAAGTGCAGAATGTTTTTCATCTACTGTAAAAATTGTGCGTACGGGTAATGCTTTGGAGTTTTGTACTCGTGCTCTTTCTCATTTTTTCTTGTCTAGAGGCATTATCCATCAAACAACCTGTGCTTACACGTCCCAACAAAATGGCGTTGCAGAAAGAAAGCATCGTCATCTCCTTGATATCACTCGGACTCTACTTATTCAGAGTTGTGCATCCATTTCCTATTCGGGTGATGCTGTGCTTATGGCATGTTATCTAGTGAATCGTATGCCATCCTCTGTCTTAGGTGAGAAAGTTCCTCTTTCACTTGTCTTCCCTGATAAGGAATTATTCTCGCTTACTCCTCATGTCTTTGGTTCGGTTGCTTTTGTCCATCAGCTATCTCCAGGACTTGACAAGCTCTCACCTAGGGCTGCCAAGTGTGTATTTGTTGGGTACTCTCGTACACAGAAGGGTTACCGATGCTATGATCCTTTGAAAAGGAAATATTATGTCAGTGCAGATGTCGCATTCTTTGAGTCTGTGATGTATTTCTCCCCTGCAGGTGACAGGTTGACTTCCTCCACTACTGATGATGAGATTTATGTGCCACCTCGTCCTATGCGTCCGTCCGTTCCCATACCAGTTCTGTTGTTCTATCACCAACATCACCAACACCACCACCTCCACATCCACCTGTACCACCTTTACCGCGATTCTATACCCGTCGTCACGTCCCTGCTCATGGAACTCGTCAATCATCCACCACGCCTCATGATTGTCCATGTAACATTATTAATGATGGGTTTGACGATGTGCATGTGCAGGGATATCTGCAGGAGAATAGCATACCAGCGGGTACGATTGTTGATGATTTGAATGTACCTATTGCCTTACGGAAGCAGAAGCGTACATGTGCATCCTATTCACTTGCTTCACATGTTTCTTTCCATCGCCTCACTGGAAATTTTCAACGGTTTGCTGTGGCCTTATCTTTCGTGGAAATACCACAGAATTATCAGGAAGCATTGAAGGAGAGTTGTTGGCGTTCTGCTATGGAGGAGGAAATGGATGCTTTGAGGACACGGGGTACATGGAGCTTGCTTTCTGCTCCTCCAGGAGCCTCTGTTGCCAGTTTTAAATGGATATTTACTGTCAAATATCATGCAGATGGCAGCCTTGATCATTACAAAGCAAGGCTAGTGGCACATGGGTTTACTCAAACCTACGACGTGGATTAACTGGACACATTTTCTCTAGTTGCGCGTCACTCCACTCTACGTGTCCTTCTTTCAGTTGCTGTGGTACGTGATTGACCCTTGTTTCAGCTTGACGTTAAAAATGCATTTTTGTATAGGGATCTGCAAGAAGAAGTCTACATGCAGCAGCCTCCGGGGTTTGCTGCTGAGGGGGAGAGTCAGATGGTGTGTAGACTTCACAAGGAAATCTATGGCCTTAAACAAAGCCCGCGGGCATGGTTTCAGAAGCTTTCTGACCTGATTCAGAAGAAAGGGTTCAAAAGATCAAATGCAGATCATTCTTTGTTTGTTCAGAAGACCCCCAGAGGTATTGTTGTTATCATGATTTATGTTGATGATATACTCGTTACGGGAGATGATATGTAGGGAATAAAGATGGCAAAAGCATTTCTAGGCCATTAGTTTGTTACCAAGGACCTTGGTACCCTACGATATTTTCTGGGATTGGAATTTGCTAGGAATGCGCGGGGTCTCGTGATGACCCAAAGGAAGTATATTACAAACATGGTTGTTGAGACATGCATGATTGGTTGTCGACCCTCGATTACTCCCATGGATCCTAGCATGAAGTTATATGATGATGATACAGATGAGGTTGACAGGAGAAGATATAGAGAGATGGTGGGAAAACTTCTCTATATTACTATCACCGGACCTGACATAGCTTTTGTAATGAGTTGGGTGAGTCAGTTCATGGAACAACCCAGACAGGTACACATGAACGTCTTATACATGATACTGAGATATCTAAAGTCGTCTCCAGGTGCTGGACTACTGTTCAGGAAAGAAACAAATATCTCAGTTTCTGCATGTGCTGATGCGGATTATGCAGGATGCCCTAAGGATCGGAAGTCTACTTCAGGTTTTGCAGTATTTGTTGGCAGTTCTTTGGTTTCTTGGAAAAGCAAGAAACAAACAGTGGTGGCTAGATCTAGTGTTGAATCTGAATACATGGCCATTGCACAAGCAAGTACTAAGATGATGTGGGTTCGAGCTGTGTTAGAAGAGCTGCATATAGATGTACCTCTACCCATACAGCTACATCGTGGCAATCAAGCAGCACTATTCATTGCTAATAATCCTGCATTTCATGAAAGGACAAAGCATATTGAGTTAGATTGCCACTACACTAGAGATATGATTCAAAAGGGCTTGATTTCTTTTCCTATATTAGTTCAAGAGAGAAGACTGCAGACATCTTTACCAAACCATTGCTCAGAGGGCTATTCCAGAAGTGTTCTTCCAAGATGAGCATGATTGGCATCTATGCTCCATCTTGAGGGGGAGTGTAGAGATATTTCTAGACTTTATGTACTATTTTGCTATGTTTTATTTCTTTCTTCCGTCTTATGTAATTTACCCATAGGCCTTCTCTATATAAGAGAGCCTAGGGTTCTTTGGAATAAACAATTCTCTCATTTCTTCCAACAATTTCCCCCATTTTTTTCTCTAATGGGAGATGGGGGAGAATATGCGTTGTACATGTGAGGGAGTTTCGAATGGGGAACTTCGGATTTTAGAGGCTTAATTAAGCTTTGAATTTTCCGAAGAAGAATGCGGCAGTTGGCATTGAGGACTACTTGCCCATTGTTTTCGAATGTGAGCTATATGATTATAGTAAAGCTTCTTACTAGCGACTCAGGGGGCATTGGCATCAATTGTCATCCCATCCCATGTGATGTTCATGCAGGAATGTTGATGGCTTATATGTTGATCATGAGTTTGGAAATTGATTTAGACCAGAAGCAGAGGTAGATTGTTCGGTTGTTGTGGAAGGTGATTTTCTCCAAGGCCTACAATTGTGTGGATTAGAGATTTGATCAGAGTACACTATATAAGAGGGCCTTACAAAGGTCCATGTTGCATGAAAGATGTGTCACAACATCCTTGTTTGCAGTGCTCATTAGTGGACGATCTTTTAGTCGTCTCTTTTAGTTGTAGTGGCGTGTCTGTAGGGTTACCTCCATATCACACTTAAATTCGATTAATTTTGTGGTATTTTTGATTTGTCAATTTTTATCTACTTGTACTACAACAACGATAGTTCGGCATAATTAACAAGAATAGAGTCAGCTCGTCAAAACCCGATCGTGCCCCTTTCTTTATATCAACATGATCGATCATCCTTTGTATCCTGGTCTATAGAGATATTTCTATCTCTTTATGTTTACTGTCTCTCTTATGTAATTTGCCCATATGACTCTCCCTATATAAGAGAGCCTAGGGTCCCATAGAATAAACACATATCTTCTTTTCCCTAACATGGTATCAGAGCAGCGGCTCTAGGCCGAAGTTCTCATACCTAACCCTAGCCTTCCACCCACCCCCTCCCCCCCGATCTTCTCTCCTGTGTGCCGCTCAATGCTCCAGGATCGCCGCCAGTGCCTCTTGACGCCATCCAACACCGCCGGCACCGCCTCCAGGGTTTCCATCGAAACCCCTCGTCGCCAGGAGGCGCGATTGAGGGCCTTCACGAGCCCTAGCCCAGCCAGGAGGCATCACTGGGAGCTTATCTTGCGCCCGAGCACCGCCAGGACCCATCGCCCTAGAGCCGCCAAAGGTTCCTCAGGCCCCAACGCCGCCAGACGGTGCCGTTGAGGGTCCCTAGTGCCTCCAGGCGCCATCTTCAGTGTCGCCTACAGAACCAACGACCTCCAGGAGCCCCTAGCTCCATTGCTTAAGCTCTTTGCACCACCGCCTGCGGCTCTAGGTGCAAATAGAAGCGACCAACACCCCCTGGTGCCTCCACCAACACCGCTGGTGGTCCTCTCGTGCCACGAGGCCCTCACGGCCATCCGTTGATCCGTCGACAAGGGCATCGGCCCTTCATTGACCGTCAACTGCACGATTTTTTATATGGATTTAGGGTTGGTTGTGGTATGAGTCTTAACCCACAACACAACCCTCGTATGTCTGTGTAGACAAACAATATCCCTTGTCTATTTCCCTTGTCTTCCTCATCAAGCACGATGTCAAAAAGTAAACTCAATGTCTCGAACAACGGCGCATTCAGAAATCCAGCTCTGATCGTCAAGATGGATGGGTCCAACTATGAGTTATGGGCCATGTGGTTCATGAACCTCATGAAGTCCCAAGGGAAGAAGCACATTCTTCTCGAAGACGAGTCGACGAGAAGACAAGGACATTCCTTATGGGAAGAGGATAATGCCTATAAACATGTCTGGCTGTCTGGTACATTGGCTCCTGAGATTGCCAATGATGTTCTTAATCAACCCACTACAAAGGCTATGTGGGATATCCTCGTAGCCACATATTCCCAGGCGAGAAATGAGACAAAAATCTTTTTTTTTTGAGGCTAATGAGACAAAAATCTTGCAACTCCAGCACGATATTCATACAATAAAGCAGAGTGGGCGACCTCTTCATGCCCACTACGACCATGCGCGGGATGTTCGAGAAGCTTCACAGCTTTGTTCCTCTTACCGCTACTCGAGAATAATGGAAGACCTTTCGCAATGCTACAACGGTCGGTGTATTTCTGGCCTCCCTTGATGCTCAATATGAGGCTGCTTGTTCCCATATTTTGGCAGAGGCAACTATTTCTCCCGCAGAGGAGGTCTTCAGATGATCTAGCCGAATTAGCTTCCCATCTCAGGCCTCAGACTCCTCAGCTATGGTTGTCTCTCGAGGACGAGGGGGATCATCTCAGTTTCGAGAGGATACCTGCTACTCAAAGCATAGCTTCCCATCATCCGCTTGTGTTGCTAAACAAGCTCAACCTAGCACTTCAGTCACGTCAGAGCATAGATACGACGAACTTGTGTCCCGTCTGAGGGGCCTCATGCCCCCAGTCAGCATCCCTACATCAGAGTCCAGCTCCGATTTTGCTGCCACAACAGGAGCAAGCACCTCAGGTAGTATTCATGCATCTACATCATATCATCATACAGATATCTCTGAATGGGTCATAGACTCCGATGCGGCACACCATTTGTGCAGTAACAAGAAATGGCTCACAACTTACAGACAGATTCCTCTAGGACGGACAATGGTAATTGCCGACGAGACTCATCTCTAATCACCGGACAGGGGGAGATCACTTTGACCCCTTCTATGAGATTACAAAATGTTATGCATGCCCCTGATTTCTCAATGAGCTTGCTATCTATTAGTCAAATACTAAAGATTTAAATTGCCGAGCTATATTTGACCCATCCTCTCTTGTGTTTCAGGACATTCATATTGGCAAGGTGATTGGCTGTGGCCGTGAGCAGGGCGGCTTATACCGTCTAGTCCATACCCCATATGCTGGAATATCTACCTGTTTCACTGG
The DNA here is from genome assembly GCA_037367405.1 of Ottelia alismoides. Taxonomy (NCBI): domain Eukaryota; kingdom Viridiplantae; phylum Streptophyta; class Magnoliopsida; order Alismatales; family Hydrocharitaceae; genus Ottelia; species Ottelia alismoides. Next base: position 578,727 of record JAZKJV010001045.1, on the reverse strand, counting down.
ATCCGACCCTCCCTACCTATGGCATATGTGCTTCGACCATCTTCCTCTTCAGAAACTTCGCAAAGTCCTTACGCAAGTCTCACCCTCACAACATTCAACTATGAGGCACGTCAGTTAGGGAAACATCACCGGTCCGTGTTTCCCAGTCGTCAGAGTCGAAGCAGTCGCTCCCCTTTTGAGTTATTTCATATTGATATATGGGGTTCAAGTCGTGTCCCTGATCACCAAGGGCACATGTTTTATTTAGTTGCTGTAGACGATTTTAGTCGCTTGTCTTGGATCTTCTTGTTAAAGAATAAATCAGAAGCTGGAAGTATCATTATTAATTTCATTAAAGAGGTACAGAATTTTTTCTCTACCACTATTAAAGCTGTGCAATCTGATAATGCATTGGAATTCTGCATACGTGCTTTGTCTCAGTTCTTCTCATCCCTTGGTATTGTTCATCAAACAACGTGTGCTTATACCTTCCAACAGAATGGGGTTGCTGAAAGGAATCATCATCACTTTCTTGATATCTCCCGTACTCTCCTTGTACAGAGTCATGCTCTTCACTCATTTTGGGGTGATGCAGTCCTCACCGTATGATATCTAGTAAATCGAATGCCATCATCTGTACTGGATGAGCAAAGTCCGTTTTCTCTGGTCTTTCCTGACAAGGATCTCTTCTCTTAGACCCCTCGTGTGTTTGGTTCCGTGGCCTTCGTCCATAAGTTGTCTCCTGGTCTTGACAAGCTCTCTCCTCGGGTGGCCAAATATGTCTTTATAGGTTACTCCAGGACTCAGAAAGGGTATCAGTGTTATGATCCGGTTCACAGGAAGTACTATGTAAGCACATATGTCACATTCTTTGAATCTATTATGTACTTTTCCCCAGCAAGTGGCCACTTGACATCCTCTGCAGCAAATGACGAAATTTCTGTACCTCTGCCGCCACCATTGCCACCACCATCTTTGCCACCTACCTCACCAACTTCCTCTCCGGAAACCTCGACCTTACCACCACCCAGTGTTTCGGTTTCTCCTCTACCATACCTCTACAGTAGACGGCTTGCCCCCACTCTTGCTCATGGTCCGTCACCTACCACGTCCCAGGAATGTTCTGACACTAATATTGGGTCTAGTGATTTGCCTCAGCAGGAACAAGTGCAGGTACCGGACGATCCAATCACATGCAGGAATAATGACGATCTTGATATACCAATTGCCCACAGGAAGCCAAGACGTACATGTGCTACCTACCTACTTGCGTCTCATGTTACCTTTGATCGTCTACAAGGAGAGTTCCGACATTTTTCATTAGCACTGTCTTCGGTGGCTATACCACAGACATATCAGGAGGCCTTAAAGGACGACCAATGGTGTCATGCTATTGAAGAAGAGATGGCGGCTCTTCAGTCTAGAGGTACATGGAGCTTGGTACCAACCCCTCCTAGAGCATTCTTAGTAAGCTGCAAATGGGTCTTTACAGTCAAAGAGAATGCAGATGGCTGTATTAATAGATATAAAGCCAGATTGGTTGCCAGAGGATTCACGCAGACATATGGAGTGGATTATCTTGATACTTTTCCCCCAGTTGCAAGACACTCTACTCTACAGATTCTACTATCCGTGGTTGTGATCCAGGATTGGCCCCTATTCCAACTTGATGTGAAGAATGCTTTCCTGTATGGAGATCTGCAGGAAGAAGTCTATATGCAGCAAACCACCAGGGTTTACCGCTGAGGGGGAGTGTAGTTAGGTTTGTCGACTTCATAAGGAGATATATGGCCTTAAGCAGAGTTTAAGGGCTTCGTTTCAGAGACTCTCAGATTTATTCCAGAAACAGGGATTCAGTAGATCAAATGTCGATCACTCCTTGTTCATACAGAAGACTGTTAGAAGTACGACGATCATTATGGTATATGTTGATGATATACTTATTACAGGGGATGACACACAAGGAATCAAGAAAGCAAAGGAGTTTTTAGGTCATGAATTTGCCACTAAGGACCTTGGAACTCTTAGATATTTTCTGGGGTTGGAGTTCGCTAGGAATCAACAAGGGCTTGTGATGACTCAGAGAAAATATGTTACAGACCTGCTAAGCGGCGCATGCATGCTTGAGTGCCGTCCTGCCACGACACATATGGATCCATGCATCAAAATGTAAAATGATAACACTGAGAAAGTTGACAAGAGAAGATATCAAGAACTGGTGGGAAAACTTCTCTATATTACCATTAGTCTGCCTGATATCTCTTTTGCTGTCAGTAGAGCTAACCAGTTTAGGGAACAACCTCGGCAGGTGCATATGGATGCTATACACATGATACTGAGGTATCTCAAGTCATCGCCAGGTGCGGGATTACTATTCAGAAAGGGAGGAGATATTACCATCTCAGCTTGCGCAGATGCAGATTATGCAGGGTGTTCTAAAGACAGGAAATCAACCACATGTTTTGCTGTATATGTTGGAGGCTCCCTTGTCTCATGGAAGAGCAAGAAACAAACTGTAGTAGCCTGATCCAACGCAAAATATGAGTATAAGGCTATGGCCCAGGCAAGCACTGAAATGATGTTGGTACGAGCAGTCCTTGCAGTTCTGCACATATATACTCCACTGCCTAGGAGATTGCAATGTGGCAATCATGCTGCTCTATTTATTGCTAGCAATCTCGCGTTTCATGAAAGGACAAAGCACATCGAGGTAGATTGTCATTATATACGCGACACGATTCAACAAGGATTCATCGCTACGTCACATGCCATCTCAGGAAATCAGACAACCGACATCTTTACCAAAGCATTAACAAAAGGATCATTCCAGAAATGTTCATCCAAGCTGAGCATGATTGACATCTATGCTCCATCTTGAGGGGGAGTGTAGAGATATTTCTATGTTACTGTACCATTTTCTATTTCTTTATGTCTACTGTCTCTCTTATGTAATTTACCCGCAGGTCTCTCCCTATATAAGAGAGCCTATGGTCCCATAGAATAAACACATCTCTTCTTTTCCCTAACATGGTCGATCATATTCCTTTTCAGGATTATTTTTAAAGGCGATTTCATTCCTGAGTTGTTCATAACAACTACTTTTTCAAAGTCAACGGTTATGTGGACTATTGTCCTATAAATAGGATCCCATACCTCATTCTACAACACACAACAAGAACAACAAATTTTCTTCTTTGCTTTCCACTCTATACTCTGAGAGAGATCAAAGGGCTATTTTTTGCTCCGTTCTTCACGCTAACAGCTTTGATGTTCCACGGTCAATTCTTACGAGCATGCTCCTCACTCTGTAAGATTGTTTTAATTTTGCATCATATTATTTATTGTATATTTACTTTGATTTTGAGGTTATCAGGGTTGTTTACTTGTACACGGTTGAGTCCGACAACAAAAACTCTCTATTTTCCTTGTGAAAAAATCAACTTAGGTTGTAATACGGTTGGGTTGCCTATGCAAGCAACTCAAGTAGTGGAATACCCGTGTGGGGCAGGTTGAAAGCCCGAGTGGTTTTACCCAGGAGGGTTTCCATGTTAAATACACGTGCACTTGTAGTTGATCACTTATCTTGTGATTGAAAGTGCTACATAACACCGTGATTGTCTGAGTTTATTACTTGCATCGATCCAGTTTATTCTATCCGATCCACCCGCACCAATCAGTCAGTGTCCACGACAAAAACAAGGTCTCTTTGCAGTTAAGAAGGAGCGAATGCAAGTTGATTTGGATGAGCAAGGTATTGCACCAAATCAAGGCTTTTCTATGGCTAGTGAGGCATGACCACTGGCTTACGAAGGCACATATATTCATAATTCTTTGGATTGTGGACTTGTTATACTTGAGATGTGGCATCAGTATTGAGTATACGAATCGTCTCCTTTTCAGTTGTAGTCACTTGGCAAGTTTCTGGGATTCTGGGAATGCGTTGGGATTCTTTGTCTTCGGACGGAGGATTGCACAACGTTCAGGACTTCCATTCAGACGTATTGCAACAACTCTCAGAATGATTGTATGGTACCTTTTGCATACCGTTGGGCGATTTGCTCTGCTCGGAATGATCTCATCTTCCGTCAGTTATTTAATTCAGAGAATATATTGGAACATAGCAAGGCCCTCATATGGCTTGGTCTTTTGTACTTTAATTTCTTTGTACTTATATATTTATGCATCTCGGGGTTGCACCCTTTTCATTTAAAATAAATTATGGGCCATTTAGCTTGCTAGGACGCATAGGTGCTCGCCTCATTTGTTTAACCCTGGTCTTTTGGGTGGTATGCACACTACACTGCCATCAGACCATAATGTGGTCCAACAATACTTTGTTTAAGCTGGTCCATTTTGGTATTTGGGGTCCCAGCATGTTCTTGACTATTGTAGAGACTTATATTATGATGTTATGTACCGTTTATTAATTTCTGTTTTATTTCTGGACTTCTATGTATTTTACCCATGGCAAGGTTCAGAAATTCGGCCTAGGCGGCCGCATATGCGGCCGCATATGCGGAGGCGGTACATATAGCGAACCGCATATGTCCTGTGCGGTTGTTATGCGCTAAAAGCGCCTACGCGGTCCGCTTAATCCGCATATGCGGCCGCATATGCGGCCGCATATGTGATAGAACTTCTCACCCGATAAAAAGGCCAGAACCCGATTAACCCTCAAACCCTCCGCCTAAAACCCGATCCCCCAACCCCTCGCGATCGACTCTTCCTTTTCTCCCCCAACCCCTCGCGATCCTCGAAATCGAATAGCCCTAAACCCTCCGCCTCTCCGCCTCTGGCCTGCTGCGCGGCTGCGCCCCTCCCCCTCCGGTGTTCTTCAAGTTCCATCACCTCGTGCGTGCTCCTCCGCCTCCGCCTCGTGCGTGCTCCTCCGCCTCCAGCAGCAGGTATCACCTCCGCCTCCGCCTCGTGCGTGCGCCTCCAGTAGCTTCTCCAACACCTCGTGCGTGCTCCTCCGCCTCCGCCTCGTGCGTGCTCCTCTGCCTCGGCGCCTCCAGCAGCAGGTATCACTCTACTATGCAACAGTTCGGTTAAAAGTGCCTTTTTCAAATTAATCTCCTTCTTTCAATATTGTACTAATCAATTTGATGTATGTGGAACAAGGCCACACCACGAACAATCCTGATATGTTGCCACTATTGGTGAATTTGGGAATGCTTGCCTTTTGACCAGTCCATGCTCGTACCATTTTGACATTTTTTAACTCCATGGTTAATCACTTTGAATTAAACAAGAATTTCATATCAGAGGACTGCAATTTGGGGTGAATTTACATGGATTACGAGTAGCAGGTTACTCTTTGATTGTATTTTAGCAGAAGTCTTGCAAATCTCAATGTATTTTGATTATGGGGCTAACTTTGTTTAGTAGATTTTCTCAAATATCCAAAATCTTAATGAAAACTTTTATTTTGTATAGGTTTTTTAATATTTTTCATGTGTTTAGGTTATCATGGATTCGGAACCAACACATGTTGAGGAACATGTGCTTTTTACTCCACCTGGGTCTACCGATCCGGGATGGAAATATGCTTATCTCATGGAGAAGACCGATCCGAATTCTGTGACATGTCGCTTGTGTGGCAAGGTCTTGAAAGGAGGAATTAATCGAATGAAACAACACCTTGGACACATCAAGGGGAATTGCAAAGCATGTCCAAAGGCTAACGATGAAGTGCAGAAGGAGATACGTGATTACATTGAGGGAATCGTGAAGAAGAAAAACGAGAAAGCTGTCACTTTGAAAGAAATGAGAGAGGAGGTGGCGATTAGAGCTACAGGCTCTTCCACAACACCTTGTGACGGAACATGTCTTGGAAAAAGACCACGATCATCTGATGATGATATTGCGTCAATGCCAATGCGCCAAAGTGTTATAAAGGAAACACTAGCAAAGGAAGAACGCGCACGTGTCAACAAATATGTGGCCAAATTCTTCTATGACTGTGATATTCCTTTCAACGTGGCGACAAAGAGCTCCTTCATACGCATGTGTGAAGCAATTGGCCAATACGGAAGTGGGTACAAGTCCCCATCTTATTATGAAATTGCAGAGCCTTTGTTAAAAGATGAAGTGGAAGAAACAAAGGAGTTTTTGAAAAGTCACAAGGATGCATGGAAAAAAAGTGGATGTTCCATCATGACAGATGCATGGACCGACATGAGGGGAAGAAGCATCATGAATTTGTGCGTTAACAGTAGCTTGGGCACATGTTTTCTGAAGTCCGTGGACGCATCAGCTGATGCACATACCGTTGAATATATATCTGCTTTGGTGGAGGATTGCATCAAGGAAGTTGGCGTAGATAATGTTTTGCAAGTCGTGACTGATAATGCATCTGCTAACATGGCAGCTGGGAGGCTCCTCAAGACCAAATATCCAAAGATATTTTGGTCATCTTGCACTGCTCACTGCTTAGATCTCATACTTGAAGAGTTTGGCAAAGAGCCGAAGGTTAAAAATTGCATAGCAAAGGCCAGAACACTCACTATTTTCATCTATAGCCATGCAAAGACACTCAGCTTGATGCGGCATTTTACCCAAAAGGGAGAGATAGTCGGACCAGGGCAAACAAGATTTGCCACGTGTTTTCTCACGCTACAAAGTGTCTTCGAAAAGAAAGAAAAGCTGAGATTGATGTTTTCTTCTGATGAATGGAGACAATGCAAGTGGTCCAAGACAAGGAAAGGTGAAGTGGTTGGATCAATTGTTCTTAGTACATCTTTTTGGAGCCAAGTTTCCTTGACCTTGAAGGTCTTTTCCCCACTCGTCCGTCTCTTGCGTATTGTTGATGGGGATCGGAGACCATCATTGAGCTTCGTTTATGGAGGGCTTGAAGATGCGAAGAAGGAGATAAAGAGTCTTTTTAAAGACAATGAGCATTCATATAAGCCCTACATAGATGCCATTGATTCCAAGTCAAAAGGGAGATTAGATAGTTCTCTTCACCTTGCAGCTTACTATCTCAACCCCTATTATTTTTACAAGGATGATAAAGCCATCTCAGAAGATAGCTTTGTCATAGGTGGTTTTTTGTACTGCTTGGAGATATTTTACCCTGATTTGGATGTTCAAGATGTCATCACAACAAAAGAAATGGTTCTGTATAAAAATGGAGATGGTCCATTCGGAAAACCATTAGCAATTAAGCAGAGATCCGTCGAGGATGCGTTCGATCCAGGTAGTTACATTATATACATATTTTAAGAATGTAAGGACTAAGAAGTTGACTTCCTAAGTTTTCTTGTAGCTAACTGGTGGTCGTTATATGGTGGTGAGACACCATACATGAAGGCAATGGCGTTGAAGATATTAAAGCTAACATCTTCTTCTTCTGGATGTGAGAGGAATTGGAGCTCTTTCGCAGCGGTACACCCACATTTGTGATATATGATTATTGATTACCAAAATTGAATGACTGGCATTTTGAGTAAATACTTTCGTTGCAGATCCACACTAAAAAGAGGAATAAACTTGAAACCAAGAGATTGAATGACTTGGTTTTTGTGAAATTCAACTCAAAGCTGAAAGAGCGACAGTCGCAACAAGGAAGAGACCCATTTATTTCCAAGGATAGGGCACATGTGGACGAGTGGATCGGACCAGAGGATGGTGAAGAAGAGGTGTTCCAAGGCTCAGGACTAACTTGGAGCTTGGTGGCCGAGGCAAGTGGAGAAGATGAGTTGGTGCAGCATAGGAGGAGCCAAAGGAACATGGATGCATTACCGACTGTGGCGGAGGAAGAAGATTTTATCACGGATTCAGACACTGACAGCGATGATGAAATTCCTCCTGTTGTTTTTGACGATTTAGATTAGGAGTTTGATTATTTTTGTATGAACTATGAACCTCTTTTAAGCTGTTATGAACCTTTTTTGAGCTGTCATTCATAGATATTTTGTTGTGAATCTTATGATCCACTTTTAAATCAAAATAGACAACTTTGGAAATGCTTTCGACCTTGGGTTGAAAATCTTCACATTAAAATACTTACATTTTATTTATTTTAAATATAAATTATCTAGTATTTGAATTTTTTGTTATATTGTTCATTTTTTTTAATTTAAATAATAGAAACCGCATAGTCCGCATATACTTCCGCATATACTTCCGCTTGCCCGCTTACTCGCTTCAGACCGCCTGACCGAACGAATACCGCATACCGACTTTCTGAACCTTGACCCATGGGGTCTCTCTCTATATAAGAGAGCGTAGGGTTCCTTGGAATAACATATCATTCATTTTTTCCAACATGGTATCAGAGCCAAGGGTTCAACCCTAACCCTAGGCTTCCACCGCCGCCTCTCCCTCCTTCATCTCCCTTCCGCCGCCCCTCCCTCCTCGTTGTTTCTCCCGCCGTCGCTGGGACCCCACCTCCCTCCTCCTCGTTCCTCTCGCTGTTCTCCGTTGTTCCTCTCGCCGTAGGGTCCCTCCTTCTCACAGTCGGGCCCCTCCTTGCCGCTAGGCCCTCCTTGCTGCCGTAGGACCCCTCCTTGTCGCCGGGCCCCTCCTTGCCGCCGTAGGGCCCCTCCTTGCCGCCGGGCCCCTCCTTGCCGCTAGGACTCTTCTCGCTGCCGTAGGGCCCTCTCCTAGTCGTAGGGCCCACTCCTCGTAGGCCGTTCTATCTCCATGGATTTGAGTGCGTAACGTCTACATATGCACTCAAATCCAATCAAGTCTTTGTAGACACTTGTTATTGGTCTACAATCCCTAGTTCTTCATCTACGGCGACATGTCAGAGAACAAAGTTGATATACCCTCCATAGGTGCCTTCAAAGGTCCTGCGCCAATAGTCAAGATGGATGGGACAAACTATGAGCTCTGGGCGATGTAGTTCATAAGTCTCATGAAGTCAACCGGTAAGAAGCATATACTTATCGAGGATGAGCCGGAAGAGAAGACTGGGATCTATGCCTCTTGGGAGGCTGATGATTCTTATGCCAAAGTTTGGCTGTCAGGCACACTGTCGATGGAGATTGCCAATGATGTCCTTCATCAACCCACTGCCAAGACAATGTGGGATATTCTGGCCGCTACATATTCCCAAGTGCGGAACGAGACCAAGATGTTACAGCTCCACCATGATATATTCACGATGAAGCAGAATGGTCAGCCACTTCACTCCTTGTACACATCGCTGAGAGGGATGTTTGAGAAACTATACAGTACCATACCACTCATGGCGACTCCAGAGCAGCAGAAGACATTTTGGAATGCTACCATGGTGGGTGTACTTCTTGCAACCCTCGATCCTGAGTACGAGGCAGCCCGCTCTCAGATATTGGCCAATGCAGTCATTCCTCCAATGGAGGACGTTTACCGGAGGCTCAGTCGCATATCAGTTTCTCCCAACACATCTACTCCACCCCCATTGGCGATGACAGTATCGCGTGGGAGAGGTGGTCAGTCTTCTGGACGTGGACATGGATCCCGTGGACAGGGAGGTCGCTTTCGTCAGCCATGTTCGTTCTGTCATCGCACACGTCACTCCGAGGATACATGCTACTCTAAGCATGGATTTCCAGCATCAGCGCATGTAGCCGAGCATGTATTACCCCAGTCATCATACACTGCAGATAACCTATTCGAAGAGCTTGTGGCGTGCCTACGTGATATTATGCCACAATCGTCTAATGATTATCCAGGTGGACCTTCAGATGTTGCTGCTACAACTTCTGCCAGTTCGTCTGCTGCTGCTAGTACCTCAGGTAGTGCTACTGCCTTTACATCTTGTCATGATATATCTGATTGGATTATAGATTCTGGCGCCACCCATCATCTCTGCCGCGATAGAGAGAGACTTGAGTCCTACAGGGACATTCCACATGGCCGCTCAGTGCTGATAGCAGATGGCACTCATTCCCCCCTTGTTAGACAGGGGGAGGTTTCCTTATCACATTCTATGCGTCTACATAATGTTCTACATGCTCCTGAGTTCTCCATGAATTTGTTATCTATTAGTCAGATTACGAAGGATTTGCACTGTCATGCTATATTTGGCCCCTCATCTCTTATTTTTCAGGACATACTAACGGGTAGGGTGATTGGTTGTGGCTCTGAGCAGAATGGTCTCTATCGGCTGGTCTGGAACTCTTATGCTGGTGTCTCTTCTCATTCCGTTGGACCAGTATCTCCGTACATCTGGCATCTTTGCTTTGACCATCTCCCGCTCCAGAAAATATGACATCTCTTGCCTCAGATCTCTCCCAATTCATCATTTCGCTGTGAAGCGTGTCAGTTGGGAAAGCATCATCGGTCTAACTTTCCTAGTCATCAGAGTCGGAGCAGTAGCTCCCCGTTTGAGTTATTTCACATTGATATTTGGGGTCCGAGTCGTGTACCTGATCATCAGGGACACATGTTTTATCTAGTTGTGGTGGATGACTTTTCTCGTGTATCTTGGGTCTTTCTTTTAAAGAATAAATCTGAAGCAGGGGATGCTATTAAAAATTTGATTAATGAAGTGCAGAATGTTTTTTCTTCTACTGTCAAATATGTTCGTACAAATAATGCTTTGGAGTTCTGCACCTGGTCTCTCTCTCAGTTTCTCTCGTCTAAGGGTATTATTCACCAAATTGCCTGTGCTTACACATCCCATCAGAATGGCATGGCAGAAAGAAAGCATCGTCACCTTCTTGACATCACTCGAACCCTTCTTATTCACAGTTGTGCTCCTATCACTTTCTGGGGGGATGCTGTCCTTACAGCCTGTTACCTGGTCAATCGTATGCCATCATCCGTCTTTGGTGAGAAAATTCCTCTTTCTATCATTTTTCCTGATAAGGAATTATTCTCACTTACTCCTCGTGTCTTTGGTACTGTTGCATTTGTTCATCTCCTGTCCCTGGACTTGACAAACTCTCTCCTAGAGCTGTCAAGTGTGTCTTTGTAGGTTACTCTGGAACTCAAAAGGGCTATCGCTGTTATGATCCCATAAACAAGAAATATTTTGTCAGTGCTGATGTCACATTTTTTGAGCCCGTTATGTACTTTTCCCCTGCAGGTGACAGGCTGGTCTCGTCCACTACCAATGATGATGTCCATGTTCCTCCTCCTCCTAGTTTGAGTTTACCTGAGTCCACTCCAGCTCCAATTGCTACGCCACCACCACCACCGCCACCTCCACAACCTACTATTCCACCTTTACCAAAATTCTATACGTGGCGGTCAGGTCCTGCTCAGGCTACACGTCAAGCATCCATCACGCCTCAGGTATGTTCAGATGGCATTACTACTGATGGGTCAGAAATGGTACATGTGCAGGATTCTTCATTGCAGGAGGAGACTACACCATCAAGTACAGTGGATGATGATCTTGATATTCCCATTGCTATCCAGAAGTAGAAAAGGACTTGTGCGTCTTATCCTTTTGCTTCACAGATGTCCTTTCATCGTTTCAAAGGAGACTTTCAGAGATTTGCTGCGGCTTTGTCTTCCGTGGACATACCACGAACCTACGAGGAAGCTATGAAGATTGATTGTTGGCGACTGGCTATGGAAGACGAGATGCGTGCCTTACAATCTCGTGGCACATGGAGCTTGGTTCATGCTCCCCCTGACGCATCCATTGTTAGCTGCAAGTGGGTATTCACAGTTAAATACCATGCTGATGACTGTCTCGATCGATACAAGGCACGATTGGTCGCGAGAGGTTTCACATAAACCTATGGCGCGGACTATATGGATACATTTTCTCCAGTTGCTCGTCACTCTACTCTTCGCATTCTTTTATCAGTTGCTGTGTTACGTGACTGGACTATATCTCAACTTGATGTCAAGAATGCCTTCTTGTATGGAGATTTGAAGGAGGAAGTATACATGCAGCAACCACCAGGGTTCACTGCTGAGGGGGAGAAGCATATGGTGTGTAGACTTCACAAGGCAATTTATGGCCTTAAACAGAGCCAAAGGGCGTGGTTCCAGAAGCTTTCCCATCTGATTGAACAGAAGGGGTTCAAAAGATCAAATTCGGATCACTCGTTGTTCATTCAGAAGTCTGCTACAGGTATGGTGGTCATCATGGTCTATGTTGATGATATTCTGGTTACAGGAGATGATGTTCAGGGAATAGAGAGAGCAAAAGCATTCCTGGGCCGTCAGTTCGTCACGAAGGATCTTGGAACCCTAAGGTACTTTCTGGGGTTGGAATTTGTCAGGAATCCACAGGGTCTGGTGATGACCCAAAGGAAGTATATTACAGATTTTTTGGTTGAAACATGCATGGTTGGATACAGACCATCGAGTACTCCTATGGATCCAAGCATGAAGCTGTATGATGATGACACTGCAGAAGTAGACAAGAGGAGATATAGAGAGATGGTGGGTAAGCTCCTTTATATTACCATAACTCGACCCGATATTGCCTTTGCAGTAAGTCGGGTGAGTCAATTTATGGAGCAGCTAAGAGAAGTTCATATGGATGCCATATACATGATACTGAGGTATCTAAAGTCTTCTCCAGGCTCTGGGTTGCTACTTCGAAAGGGCACAGATTTATCTATTTCAGCATGTGCAGACGCAGATTATGTAGGGTGTCCTAAGGATCGAAAGTCGACCTCAGGATTTGCCGTGTTTGTTTGGAGCTCTCTGGTTTCTTGGAAAAGCAAGAAACAAACCGTTGTGGCAAGGTCCAATGCTGAATCTGAATATAGGGCCATGGCGCAAGCAAGCATGGATATGACGTGGGTTCGATCTGTACTAGAGGATCTACATATAGCCATACCTTTGCCCATGCAGCTTCTGTGTGACAATCAGGCAACATTTATTTTTTTTTTTGAGGCTCATCAGGCAACATTTATTGCCAACAATCTAGCATCCCATGAAAGAACAAAGCATATCGAAGTTGACTGCCACTACACGAGAGACTTGATCCAGAGAGGCTTGATATCTACATCTCACGTGAGCTCAGGGGATCAGACTGCTGACATATTCACCAAGCCGTTGCTCCGAAGACCTTTCCAGAGATGTTCTTCCAAGCTGAGCATGATAGACATCTATGCTCCACCTTGAGGGGGAGTGTAGAGACTTATATTATGATGTTATGTACCGTTTATTAATTTCTGCTTTATTTTTGGACTTCTATGTATTTTACCCATGGGGTCTCTCTCTATATAAGAGAGTCTAGGGTTCCTTGGAATAACATAGCATTCATTTTTTCCAACAACTATCAAGGGCACATGTTTAATCTTGTAGCGATTGATGGTATTTCTAGATTGTCATGGACTTTTCTTTTGAAAATCTAGTCTGAGGCGGGATCTTTTATTCATAAAGTAAAAAATATTTTTCTGCTACCGTTAAGTATGTTCGCTCTGACAATACCTTGGAGTTATGCACTTTACAACTTTCTCAGTTCTTCAGGTCCTTTGCATTGTTTGAAAAACTAGCCTCAAGGCAATCGAGGCGTACGCCTCGAGGTGAGGCGATCTTATTTAGCCTCGAGGCGTATGCCTCGGTCCAAGCCCAACGAGGCGTGCGCCTTAGGTGGCCGAGGCGTAGCCTCGAGACGTTTTTGCTTTTTTGAAGCATTTTTTTATGATTTTAATGGTTTACTTGGTATTTTGAGAAGCTTATAAATATTTGCTTATTTAGGATAATGATTATACAAGATAAATGCATAAATTTGATGTTTTTTCATGTCCATAACTTCATATTTACTATTAATTTTGTCCAACTATTTCAACAACTCTTACTATTTCACTCTTAATTAATGAGTTCATAAATATCAAATCCAACAATACTCGTAAAATTAACTAGCTTTGTAGTATATCAAGTAAAGCGAAATGGATAGGGTTCACGATTTCTCATGCTGGCATATATTATATATTAGACACATAACATAATTTTCTTCGTCTATATTTAGTCGTACTTTTAATTAGAACAATATTTCAAAGATTTGCCCGAAATGGATAAGATTTACGATTTCTCGTGCGACTATATATTATATGTTTGCATGACATAAATTTCTTCAATGTATATTTAATCGTACTTTAATTACAATGATATTTCAAAGATAGACATGTATTGTTTATTTCTTTCACAACATTTATTGAAAATGAATTCCTTTTTGATTGGATGAAAATGTGTAGAAAGGGATATGATGTTGTTCTATCTTCTATTTTAGGGTTCTTATCTATATTATTTCATCATATCTTATAGCGTTAAGTATTATATGTTGGGCAGAGAACATATAATTACATTGATATATATATATATAATTATAGTTTTATGCATATTTTTCTCTATAAACTGAGGCTTACGCCTCGACTGCCTCGAGGCTATGCCTCGCCTCGATTCCAAAAACGCCTCATTCCGCCTTTTGTTTTATCAAACCTTGATCCCTTGGCATTATACACCAAACCTGTTGTGCATATACTTCCCAGCAAAATGGTGTTGTTGAACTCAAACACCGTCATCTTCTTGATGTGATCATGGCTTTTCTTATTCAGAGTCGTGCTCCCCTCTCTTTCTGGGGAGATGCCGTTCATATTACTTGCTATCTGATCAACCAGATGCTGTCCTCTGTGTTAGGAAAGAAGGTTCCTTTTTCGATGTTTTTTTCGAGTAAGGATCATTTCTCTCTAACTTCTTGTGTTTCTGGCTCAATGACTTTTGTTCACCATCTGACTCCTGACCGTGGCAAGCTCGCCCGTAGAACTATCAAGTGTGCCTTTGTGGGATACTCTCGGACCCAGAGTGGGTACTGGTGCTTTGATCCTGTTAGACGGAAGTATGACGTTAGTGCTGATGTCATCTTCTGAGTCGATCATGTATTTTTCTCCTACATGTGACAAGTTGGCACTGTTTGACTCTGTTAAGGAGGTTTAGATCCTTCTATCTGTCGTAGTATGTGATTGGTCCATGTCCCATCTCGATGTGAAGAATGCTTTTCTATACGGTGATCTACAGAATGAGGTCTATATGCAGCAACCACCGGCGTTTGCTGCTGAGGGGGAGTATCAGAAGGTTTGCAGACTTCATAAGGCTATCTATGGTCTTAACTCTTAAGTAGAGTCCCGGAGCATGGCTCCAGAAGATCTTGGATTTGATAGAGTAGCAGGGCTTCACAAGATCGATTGTAGTTCTTTCACTATTTGTTCAGTGAACTCATAGATGTATTGTTGTCATTTTGATCTATGCTGATGATATTATCGTTACAGGAGATGATGCACATGGTATTAATGTGGATAAGAAGTTCCTTGGGCAACAATTTTTCACCGAGGACCTTGGTGATTAACGATATTTCCTAGGGCTTGAGTTCGTCAGGAATCAGTGGGGTCTTATGATGATCCAGGGGAAGGACATTGCAGATCTCTTTTCAGAGACATGCATGGTAGATTATAGACCTGCCACTAATCCCATGGATCACATCATGAAGTTACATGATTATGAAACAGAAGAGGTAGACAAGAGGAGATACATGGAGCTTATTGGGATGCTTCTATATGTGACTATGACCTGTCTAAACATCTCCTTTGTTTTGAGCAAAGTGAGCCAGTTTATAGAGTAGCCGAGAGGGGCATACATGGGTGCAATTCATATGTTTCCGAGGTCACTGAAGTCCTCTTCAAATACTGGATTGTTCTTCAGCAGAGGGATATCCCTTGCCATCAAGGCATGAGCAGATGCAGGCTATGCATGATGCCCCATGGACAAGAAATCTACCTCCAACTTTGCAGTGTTCATAGGGAGCTCATTGGTTTCGTGGAAGAGCAAAAAGACGACCTTGATTACTAGATCTAGTGCTGCGAGCCACGACGTAGGGGAGCATTGTGATGATGTGGGTCAGATCCCTGTTGACGTTTCTCTTCCGATGCAGTTACAATACGATAATCGGGCTACGCTTTACATTGTCAACAACCATGCCTTCCATGAGAGGACCAAGCACATTGAGGTAAACTGTCACTATACACGTGACATGCTTCAGATGGGCTTTATCTCTACTTCTTACGTCGGCCTAGGAGAACACACAACATATGTTTTCACCAAGGCTTTAGCCAGAGAGCCATTCCAGAGATGTTGTTCCATTCTGAGCATGATTGACATCTATGCTCCATCTTGAGGGAAATGTTGAGAGATATATTTATCTTTCTTTATCTTTTCTTTATGTTCTATTCTTTTATCTCTATTATGTAATTTTCCCTCTAGGGTTTCTCCTCTCTCTATATAAGAGAGCTTTGAGGCCTCATGAATAAACAAGTTGTCATTCTCTTTTCATAACGTTAGGTGGTGAATTACAAAGCAAAATGCTTAGGAAATAGGTTGGCCTTCATATGAGCAAAATAACTGGCATGTACGTAAAACTGGTTGTGTGTTACATTTGGAGAAGGCAGTTCCATAAACAATGTTTGCTTTGTTGAGTTGTGAAGATGAAAATGCTACTGATGTTATTAAAAGGCACTCAAATGCGTTCGGCTAGATGTCAATGCATGATGAGGCTAGCACATTGCTTTGCCTCACGTGAATTGGTTTGCCTTGCGAGTTGTGCTTATGGGTAATGTTACAAATAGATATTCGATATTTAGTCATACGGGTCACTAAATAAAGAATGAACGGTATTTGAGCGACGATTCCTAGTTATTCAGTTGTGTATTATTTAATTACTTTAAATATGAAAGTAATATCTAACATGTATATATGGTCATCTGATTACAAGATAAAAGTACCAAGTGAATTTTGATTAAACATTGTGCGTCCTATATATTTTTACATATTCAAAATCATATAAAGCCTTCGGCGGAATTAAAAACTTAATGATGAGAAACATGCAACATGTCATGTTTAGATTGAGAAAACAGTATCATCCCGGGGTTCAGTACGTTGTTTGTGGAGGGTAGGGTAGGCTACGTTCCTCGGACTGGCAGCTATTGCTGGACATAGGAAGGAAATTGGCAAGGTTGGAAGGCTGCAGTTTAATCTTGGGGTGGGAGATTGATCCCGCTCAAGCACATTCTCTCAGCGATACCTATTTTCTATTGCTCTATCAGGCTACTTCTGATTGGCGTGAAAAAAAAAAGGATTGAGGCTATGATGAGGCGTTTCTCTGGGCAAACTCTCTGGGGGGGGGAGGGGTTCACCTCATGGACTGGGAAACTATGACCAGGTTGAAGGAGGGCAGTCCTGGTATTCTTGAGATTGAACACATGAACAAGGCCTTATTATTGAAGTGGGTCCTTCAATTTTGAGGTAAGAATGAGGACTTGGTGTATCGACTTATATGTAATGTTTATGGTATTGGTGATTCCTTGTCAACAGTGTAGCCGATTGCCTTCTTTATTTTGGCAAGGCATTTGGGGGTTCCTACAGAGTTGACGCTTGCTCTGGCCAAGGGCGGGCAATGAGGAGCTATTCCACTTTTGGCTAGAGATGATTGGATGGGTTCGAGACCACTTAGCGATCGGTTTCCTAGATTGTTTGCTCTTTCCAAAAACATATCTACCACAGTAGCTCCGGCTTAAACGATGGATTCCGGGACCCTAACATTTATTTCATATTTTTTTGAGTGAAGGTTGATATAGTTATGGTCCATAATGCGGGATCTGGAGGACATGGAGAACCCTGCAAGTGGGCGTGTCAATTGGGTATGGAAGGACGCCCCCTTTCAATCAAGAAGGCGTATCAGGCCTCCTCCTGGTCGCAGAATATGGTGCATGAGAACCTTCTTCATGACTACTTGCTAATATATGGAAGAGTAGGATACCACAAAGAATAAAAGGTTTTCTGTGGCTCGTGAGATATGATCGTGTGTTCACAAAGACGTGCAGGGACATGCTGCTACGTATCGGTGACTCGATTTGCTCGAGATGTGAAGACACTAATAGGGATGTCAATCTGGGTCTACCCATTGGGTACCCAGCCCGAACCCGTCCATTTAAGGACCCGAAACCCACCCCATTTACTTTTGGACGGGTTTGGGTTTTGAATTGACTACCCATGCGGGTATGGTGTATGGGTTCGAGATTAATGTGGGTACCCTAACCCGAACCCGCCCCAAACCCGAATTAAAAAATATAAAGATAGATGTATGTGTTGCATTTTAATCAAACTAGCCCCAAATCCATTTCATATCTTATATGTATCGATCTACATGTATAAATATCCAACTCAATTTTCTCCTCTCCATCCATTTATTCATATTCAACTAACTTTTTTATCTTTAATAAATAAAACTATCAACACAAAAGAGTTAAACACTTAACATATACAAACCTTTAATATTATCTATATATTGCATATTTTCATGAATCACCTTATTACACGATCTCACTCTATTTCATCTGTATGTGAAAATCTTGTATACATTTATAAACAACTTAAGATTTGCCATGTCTAAGATATGGGTACCCATTGGGTATACGGGTATCCGACGGGTATATGGATACCCACTAGAAATTACCCGTTTAATATATGGACGGGTATGGGTAGCGATATTATAAATGGGTATGGGTTTGGGAATGTAATACCCACCCCAAACCCGACCCGCTGACATTCCTAGATGCTAACGAGGACATGGACCATCTTTTTTTCAAGTGTAGGCTCTTGGTAAAGGTATGGGAAGGTGCATGCATACCATAGTTGACGACGGATGGCTGCAGGGCATTTTGGAACTCCACACGGGCGTTATGGAGTAACTCTTAGGAAGATAGCACACTTCCTTTCTCTCAGTTTTGGGATATCTGATGCCCTAGGAATGAAACTATTTTTCATGTTATGTGTTTCTATTCTGAGAATGTACTTGAACAGTGCAAGGTTCTTCATTAGCTTGGTCTTATACGGTAACTTTAATTTTTTAAAGTGGGTCCTATCTTGGGATTTCACCCTCTTTCTCTCAAAAAGTTATTCTTTGATATTAATTTTTGTCCCAAATTGAATAATATGATGAATGTTTCACAAGTTATGTGTGACTCGTTCGATTAATATATCGAGATCATTTAATCAAAGTTAAGATGTACAAATTGCAAGGTTTATTTCCAGAAAGAGGAGGCAATGCATCATAACTTCTATGTAATCATGATAGTTGAAGCTATTTAAAAAAAAGAGCATAAGAAATTGAAATGTTCTGGTGGTAGTGCAGCGTGCCAACAACCCAAAAGACTTAGGTTCAAATCCCCTATTGTGGTGGTTGCGTTAGGTAGTGGACAACCTGCATAAAGAATAGTTGGATCTTTCAACATGGATTGGAGCAAGTATCCATGTAGCCGATCCTACTTATAGTGGGAGAAGGCCTTGCCATTTATGAGAAATTGAATTGGAGCTTTGACATTTTTTGTGATATCAAGATGAATTAGAACCCTTGAAATAAAAAAAAATATTTTTTTCAGGGTCGGCTAATAGTCGACCTGCTAGTCAGTTAGTCGGTCGAACCGACTATTAATTATTCAGTTGATGACCCCCACCCTCAACCCCACCACACACACACAGCATGGTTGGACCGACTAATCAATCTTAGTCGGCTGACTATTGCAATATTGCTGGTGAACACCTTGCCTTTGGGTGCTGGGCGTAAAAGGCAAGCACCTGCGGTAAAATTCTGATTTCGAAGATTTAGACTTCAATCAGGCATTGCGAAAAGTACTAGATTCGCTTTTCTTGTCCTTGGTCTCTCTTTGTGGCCCTCCAATTCACCATTCTTTGTGATTTTCTCGTTTTTTTCCTTTTGCAGCCCGTTACTGCCACCTTCGCCTCTCTTTGTTGCCGTTTTCATTGCCATCTTCTGTCTCCACTGCTCCATGAAGCTCTAATGTGGAGATATGACATTAGGCTGTGAGAATATGCCATATAACGTGAGTTTATATCGTTATACACTAATGCACTAGTATGATATAGTAATATTTTCCTGCATGACGTCTAATTCTGATTACAATGTTAGTTATCTTTTTTAAATTTCTCGTAGATGTAATGTCTAATGTTCTACCGATTAGATGGTGCTAGGATTGATTACAGTTCACTATCTATTTGTGTTGAGGACTGATCATAAGCTGCTAAAATCGAAGATAGTGCTAGTTGTTACGTAAAAGTGAAAATAATAATCACATCATCTCTCGATATTTGTGTGTTTGCGTGTATACGTGTGTGTGTGACTCAGTTTTCTCGGGCAAGTGCCTAGTGCGAAGGTATTTTGGACCTTCAACACCTTGGAGCTCCTCACAGTGCTTTTGTCAATCGTCGGTCCTGCAGCAGCTCGTCTTGACCTTTGTTGTCACCAGAAAAATCTGACTCGGGATTTAAGTAAGAAGAGATTCCATATAGGAGGCGAGGAGCTTCAACTCCAAACTGTGACGCCAAAGAGAGGCCGTCAATGGCAATTCGTAAAATTCATGATGATTCAAAATGATCAACGATATGTTGCCAAGATTACCTTTTTGTTAATCCCATATCTACGATTACAATGTCAGTCGCGTTCTCTTTGATTTCCAAGAAGTTACTATGGTAATTCACCTTGAAATGTGTACATAGACCACACCGAGCAGGTTTTGTTTGTTGTCATTGTTCTTGCCATTTCTTTTTTTTTCTTTCTAATTTTCTGATCTTCCCCTGTTCTCCAGGTTGCTATACCGGTAATCCCCACCATCAGGGTGCTTGTCACCTTCACGAAGTTCGAGGAGCTCCAACCGGTAGAGGAGTTTGCGACGCCTCCTTCGAGTCCGGAGAAGACGAGCCCTGACTCACCGCCCTCGAGTTCATGGCTGCAATGGATGAAGGCACCGTACCGCCAGAACAACTCCTCGATATCCGGTTCCAGCAGCCGTGTGGAGGACAGGCAAGACATCTTCCTGATCCCCTCGGATTACACGTGGGTGACGCCGGAGGAGAAGCGGAAGATGATGCAGGAGAGGAAGAACAATCTCAAGAAGGGGAGGCCTCAAAACCCGTGAAGATCAAGCCTCTTCCACATACAAACCATTGGAGGATTCCGTCGACCTCACCAGAGAGATGGGGATGCGCTCGGAATACGGGGAGGAACATTTTCACTTAAGGTGATTGTATAATCTTGAAATCATGATTCATTGTTAAAGTTGGAAGTTTCAGAATCCGTCTTGGCAGAAATTATCTGAAATGAAATTTCTATAGTCTTCGATTGATTCGTATTCTGTTAGAATCGCGAGGTTGCTCGATCCAGGTGATGGTCCAATATAGGTATTGGTTCTGCTTTCATACAAGCGCAATCTCGAACTGTGATTTTTCGTTTACAAGCGCCCATGACTACTGGAATTCAGGTCTGATTGCAAAAATTTTATGTTCTCTTTTTTTTTTTCCATTTTTCCCCCTTTGAAATTTGGCTGTCGGATCGAAATTGTGAACTTAAGTGGCAGATATAACAGGTAGAATGTTAAATCAAGGAATCTAAGAAAAAATGAATTATTTTTTTCTCAATTTTAGTGATGGATAGGAAGGCATACTGTGTATTCTACTGCACATCAAAAAATAAATAGGGAAAATTACACGACAGCTCCTGCATTTTGGGGAAATATCAAAGAATGTTCAGAGGAAACAATATACCGCTCTTTTAAGCCGTAATTTCAGCACTGTAACACTGAATGCATGTACCTTTTCTAAAAAAATCAGAAAAATTTATTTTAAACGGATATGATTGACGTGATTCGAAGTTTTGATTAGTCGTACCTAGTCAACTCTGCGACATTGTGTATTTTATTATTGTCATCAACATTATACTACAATTATAACAAGGGTTTTTATCCATTGTACCCCTTCAAGATATTGCAATATCAGTTATGCTCCCTATTTTTTGGAATATCAGCATGTGTGCTCTTTTATTAGTCTGGCTGCCAATGAGTTAAATTAAATCACAGTTTAATCAAATCATGGTGTAGTTAAAAGGGACATATCTGGAAAAAATCTCACCTCCTCCACCGTCCCCTTATCCTTGACGATAACAGAATCTCTTGGAACAACTTGTTGAAGGCAATCAATGCGATCAGGCGAGGAGGAGAACATGCAAAGGAGGTGCTGGAAGGGGATGTCGGTTGGGGAGGAGGATGACCAGCGGAGGGGGATGAAGATTTCGGGCAGAGGGGGAGGGAGAGGACGGGCAGAGGGGTAGGAGGTGCTTGCAGGGGAGAAAGAACTCTTGGAGGAGGAGGGGCAGATGAGGCGGTGGCCGGAGGAGGAGGAGGAAGGAGGGTGGAAGAAGAAGAAAAGGGAAAAAATGCATTTCTTCCCACATTTTTTAATCTAATTCCCCTCGTGTCTTCAAAGTTAATCTCCATTTTGGATGGGAATGGCTGGTACCTAACCCGAGGGACATAAGTGATCATTGTGGAAGAAGTCAGGGATTGATTGATATTCCAGAAAAGGAAGGGGTATAACTAATATTACAATATCTCAGAGAGGCACACATGATAAAAACCCTTATAACAAGGACAATGATATATAAGCAGGAATTTCTTATCAAAATTTTGGAATATGTTAATGATAACTGGTAAGAATAATTTTATAATTTTGATGAAATAAAAGAATGTATTTGGTAGAGATAAGAGTGATAGAGTTCAAAATTATGCCTCAAATTATCATACTTTTTTAATCAGGACTCTCTTTGATATTTACCCCTAACTTGAGGATGTTTTGTGTAATTAGCCAATGATGATCGTTGCGGGGCCAAATTGCCTCACGGCTCCATTATTTGCGGTGGGCAGATCTTATTTAGACGAAAAAGGAAATTTCACCATCACGATTTCAGAAATAAATCCTCATCTTTTTTAATATTAAGGTGTGCTAGAGAATCGATAAGAAAAGGAATGAATAAGATAGAAGTAATATATGATCTATCATTGTGATCAACGACAATCTTTGATATAATCATTGCGATTAACTTATCTATCATCGAAAAATCACATAAAAATTTACTCAGAAAATAATTTGACAACTAACACGAATTTCTTTTATTTGCCTTCAGTTGCATATATATATAGAGAGAGAGAGGAGAGAGAGAGAGAGGAGGGGGGAGTGATCCTGCGAGAGCAAAAAGTTGTGAAAGCATGAGATCAGCGATTCTGGATCACTAGATTCTGTCTTCTCTTTCATGATCTTCTCTCTTCTGGTTGAATCTAGTGGTCCAGAATCACTGCTCTCATGTTCTCACAAGTTTTGACTCTCACAGGATCAACCATATATATATATATATATAGAGAGAGAGAGAGAGAGAGAGAGAGGAAAGGGATCATACTCCATGGATTAGGTTACTCCACTTTCAATTTTTTCAATTTTTTTTATTTTTTTAAATGCTTCCATGGATTTCATAAATATATCCCTCTAATATGTCATTCAAATTTCGTCAGAAACAGAGACTCCTACGGCCTCCATCCAGAACATGAAAAATACAGCAAATCTGTGACCGTTAAACAATGATAGTTTGGATGGAGGCCGTATGAGTCTCTGTTTCTGACGAAATTTGAATGACATATTAGAGGGATATATTTATGAAAATCTATGGAAGCATTTTTAAAAAAAATAAAAAAAATTTGAAAAAAAATGAAATTGGAGTATGTAAGTTACATACTCCATGGAGTAGGATCCTTTTTCTCATATATATATATATATATATATATTAGAGAGAGAGATAACAAAATCTATGAGAACATGAGAGCAGTGAATCTGGACCACTAGATTCTGCTATTTTCTCTCCTTCTGCAATCAATGAGGAGAGATGACAGAATTTAGTGGTCCAGAATCATTACTCTCATGCTCTCACATATTTTGGCTCTCAGAAGACCAATCTTATATATATATATATCTTTGTGATATGACATGCAACATGACTCTAATTTGAAAAATGAAATCTGATTTCAAGCTTTGATAGCTATTTAAAGGGATCTCATGAAATATTTTCTTCCTCCAGGATTCGAATTCCGTACAGAAAAATGTCAGTTTTTGAGTAAAAAGATTTACCATTCATTTTTAAAATTATATCAACATATAATAATATGCTATAAAGAAAATACCAAGATGTTTAAAAACAACGGCGCATTAATCATAAACTTGTCCCTCAATATTGGCTTGACTTCTAATATTTTAAAAAATTATAAAGCATTCAGGGATCCAACGAATGCCTCATCTTATCTTCCAAGAGAAAACCCATCATGCATTAAACACGATTAAATGATTAAAATGTGGCCAATCACAAGAAAGACCAATCGACATAATAAAAAGCTCACCACAATCGTCCTCTTTTGGTGTCCTTTTCTCCATCCGCGTCGAGACATATGGACCAATCAAAGTGCTGCGGGCCCCGCCCACCGTGCTCGACGGCGTTAGGAAAGGCCACGATCACGCCCCCAGTTTCCGCCACGTGTTCCTTGAGAGCCCCCGTTACTTCCTGCCCAACTGTTGTCTGCCACGTGCATTCGACGGGATCCTTCCTTTCCGCGGCTGCGGCTGCGGCTGCTTTGCCGGTTCAGATATCTGAACCGGGGTCGCAGACCGGCCGGTTCGTGCTTGCTTCAATCGGCTCGGCCGGGGCGAAAAAGTAACGGAAGATTTACGAAGTTGAGACTAAAATTTCGGGATTTTGCGGAGCATGACCTCATCGAATTTGGGGCTAAGTACCAAGACTTCAATCCCCATCAGCAGAGCTAGGAATTTTGCGTAGGCAAGGCCAAATTTTCGTAAATCAAAATACATATACAGGTAATTCAAAGTTCAACTATTAAGTTATATTATTAAAAAAGATGGTCAATAAGAGATGTATGCATAAATATCTATATTCATAGAGCAAAAAATATAACCTTATATATGTATCAATATCTTCAAAAAAAATTCTGCTACAATCGTCACAAGGGATTAAGCTCCGTGTTATATATATTAGAAATATGAAAAAAAATGTAAAATTTTTAAATTCAAAGCCATCTCTAATTTATAGAAGATAATTTAAATTTGATTATACATCCATCTAAGCTATTATCTACCACATTAATCAAATTTCATTTAAATTATCATATATAAAACTTATAAAAAATCCAACTTACCTTCAAGAAAGTGCACAGTTGGACACCACACCCTTCTAATTTGTGTGGATCGGGGAATCCTGAGAATTTGAGATTTGAAAAATTCAATTCGGAAAGATACATCGATGAGTGTCTCACATCGATTAAAACAGTTGATTTCGAAGGTTTGGAGATTATGGAGAGAGTTTTTATCGGTTTGGGATTTATCTTGGTCAATTTGAGGCCGTCATTACCACAAGTCCCCAATAAACAATCGGATTTCAAGAAAAGATGGAATTTTTAACATCAAATTGGAGGGAAAAAATTAAAATGATATTGGAATTTGGGGAAGGGGTCGTAGTGAATTGAAAAAGGCATTAGAGGAAAGGAGAATAAAAAGGGGATTGAAATTTGAAGGGGGAGCATAACTTCTTCTCTTGGAAATGACGAAAGTAAATTTCAAAAAAAAAATGGATGGGAGAACACTTCATAATTCATACAGGAACCGTACCCCTTGTAGCAGAACTATATATATTATTCGGGGTGTCTCGGGTTCATCATCCAATCCTGTGTGGCTTGATCTGATGAACCTATCGGATTAGTCTGGTTGAAAACGAAATATAAAAGCTTAGAGAGCCCAAAATCATATATACTGCGAGTCTCAATAGGGCGTATCAATCTTCCAATCCTTACAACTTTGTCTTACTTTCACACTCATAAGGTTAAGGTACAAAGGACCATGGATATAAAGTAATCTTCTTTACCTTTGACTTCGCATCGAGAAGCTTCTTTAAGAACTTCAGCTTTTTGAATAACCGACTTTCACGCTTTCTTTACACGCTTTTTTGAATTAGTTAGAACTTGAAATTCCTCTTGTGCTAACGTGCTGAGTTCATTGACCTTCCTCTCTTAGTGAATTTTGAGAAGGGGAACTATGATCTCCACAAATGGGGAAGTTATAATGAGAGATGGTAGGGGAAATGGGGCAAATAAGGGCAACGATCGATTTCACAATGCAAATTCGATGATGGAGAGGAAGCGGACCTTAGGCTTCACTTACTAAGGGCATTTTCATCCGCCCATCAAAAAAGATAACCCTCATCACCTGTTTCTGTTAGCGAAATATCACATAGTTACCGAAAAATAAATAAAGTATCACATTGTTACTTTTGAAACATCATGTATGACATTGAAATAGAGTGTAAACTTCGGGATTTTTTGTGTAATGTAATTTTGTTTCTATCAGTAAGAGGTTGATCAGTCCATTTTTCCTGGAGGTGAAACAATATTTCTTGTGGAATAAAGTGCAATATTTTGAGACCTAAATTTCAGTACTACAATTTTTGTCAATGAATATTTATTTTGTTCGTTAAAAATGATATTATTGCCTTTAGATATTATCTACATAATCCACTTTATAAAAATTATGTGGTCATGTATATGTTATCGTCCTTGTTATTATCATAATAGATATAACACACTAGTTTTTATGACAATAATAATAAACATCAAATAAATATAGGTAACCATATAGTATTTATAAAATGTGTACATTTTTTCCATCGTTCCTTGCTTGAAAATTTACCCCAAACTTTGGACCTCACATGTAATTTGCCTCATTTCTATGGTCCGGTTCCCGGTTCAAGATGTTTGCGAAACATCTCATCACAACCGTCCAATCTGAGAAAACCAAATTCTCATCCTAGACGACTACTTTTAACCGTCGGATTCAACGGCACAGCCCACTCCACTCCCCTCCACTTCTCCACTTCCTCCTCCTCAGGTCTCCACCAGAGCAAACAAGAGAGAGAGAGAGAGAGAGAGAGAGAGAGAGGGAGAGAGAGAGAGAGAGTTGGGGTTAGGTTTCCGCCATGGAAGCCTCGTCGCAGCTCCGCTTCTCCGGCGTATCCCCTCTCCGTCGCCGCCGCAGTGCAGCCGGGACCCGCCGCCGGATCCCCCTACCTCTCCGGGCTGTGGCCACGGAGCCACGTCCCCCTTCCACCGCGACCCGGCGGCCCATCGCTGCCGAGGGTTTGTCCAGCGTATGCTCCCGCTCCCTCCGCTCCTAGATCGATGCCTGGAATGCAGATTGATGGTGGTGAGTGGATTGTTGTGTTTTCAGAGAATTGGGATTGTATCCGAGGAGATCCGAAGGGTCCGGAAGCAGATGGAGGAGGACGAGCAGCTTGCGACGCTCATGAGAGGGCTGAGAGGGCAGAACCTCAGAGACTCGCAGTTCGCGGATGAGAACGTCCGTCTCCGGCTCGTCGAGGTTCGAGTTGTTCCTTTTCTTGCTGTGACGATGATTGGAACTGGGGTTTGGTGTTTTTTCTTGAAAATTCGAGGGGATTGTTGGATGTTATGAATGAGATTATGATTAGGTGTAGGTTTGGATTGAACATTGAGGAGAAGGATCTGGTATGTTTGGACGGAAGGTGGGAGTTTAGTCACTTCTCGTGAAATTTTGAGGGAATAGTTGGATGTTTGGGGATTGTACACAATAAAAGTAGAAGCTTTTGTTTGGAGGGCGAGGGTGTTTTTGACCTTTACTGAAGTGAAGATTTAACTTCATAATTGCTGTGATTATATGGGTTGTTATGAATGGAATTATGATTAGATATAGTTGGATTGAACACTGAGGAGAAGGGTCTGGTATGTTTGAAAGGAAGGTGGGAGTTTAGACACTTCTCATGTGATTGTGAGGGGATAGTTGGATGTTTGGGGATAGTGTGGAATAAAACCGGATTCTTTAATCTGGACGGTGAGGGTGCTCCTCCATTGAAATGAAGATTTAGCTATCATAATTGTTGCCATTGGATAAAATGTTTCTGTTTGAGATCTCGTGACAGTCTGTGGTTATGATTCTTATGAATGGAATTATGATTAGACGTAAGTTGGATTGAACCTTGAGGAGAAATGTTTGGTATGAAGAGGCTTCAGAGATAGGTGGGAGTTTAGTCACTTTTCAGCTTTTCATGGGATTTCTGGGGAATTGTTGGTTGTTAGTGGATAGGGAATAATCAACTCTTGGGTTTTGGATGGTGGCGATAGGCTCCTCCGTTGAAATGAAGATTTAATTGTTGAAATTCTGTGATTAGTTGAGTCTTTCTGTTGATCTCTTTGTCTCGCGAGTCTATGATTGCAAATGAGAATTACATATATGTAAGTTTGATTAATATAATCAGATGTAGGTATAAACATGGAATAGAAAGGTTCGGTATGGTCCATATGGAGAGGTTTGGAAAAGGTATGGGAGTTATCTCTTGAGATTGTGGGGATCAAATATGTTGATATGCTTTGAATCCTAACCATATATTTTGCTGAACCCAGTTGAAGAACTGGTGTATGCAAACCCCTCCCCCCCAGGTCAGGTAGTGCCTCGGGTGAATTTTATAAGGGGTTTCTTTTCTATTTGGGCGTATGGATATGTTTTTATCAGTGATCCCTCCCTAGGGTTATGGTCTCTGCATCCCATGTATTTTTCTTCTTTCTCAAATAGTGAAAACGATCACCGCGGCCGAAGGACGTAACCCAGTTATAGGTGAACCTTGTAAATCCACATGTTTCCTTGATTGATCGTGTTTTTGCACGAGTTTGCTTCTGCTGCTTGCAACAAAATGGATGTTATGGGATCGAAGTTAGTAAAATCCTATTTTCCAATAGGTAGGTGGGAAATTTAACTATTGAAATGAAGATGTGAAGAAGATGTATATTCATCTTGCCGCAGAATAGTCATCTCATTTTGTTTCAGTGACACAGTAGATGCAATTGAGCTTATGGTTGGATGTTGGTTAGATTGAATATTGAGGACAGACAAAGCATAGTGTTTTGAAGAGAAGATGAGACGAAAGGGACATGTATGGAGAGTGTGAATTTCTATTGTGGGAAATACAAATGTTGATGGGTGGGATGTTGTCCTGTCCAACTGAAGATTTAACATGGAGACATTGTTTCATGTTTCCTGGGATTTATAGGTGTTGATGATCAATAGGACTGGGCAATTTGGATGGACAGTAAACCATGTAGTGTTTTAAAAGAAATAAAGCATCTGTGGATGTTATTACACTTGAATGTGATTGTTGGGAAAATAGAAGAACTTGTTTATTCCATCAGCCCTAGGCTCTCTTATATAGGAGAGTAGCCTATGGGTAAATTACATAAAGAGTACTGCAGGAATGAAAAATAATAAAAGACTACATAAGTAGATAATATATATGTTTACAGTGATGAATAGTTCATCTTCATGTATGGAATTTAAGATTTACTCACGTTCGGTCTCGGGAATCATGCAGTCTTTGAAAATTGTTATGTTTTATGGAATCCATCTGCATGGTAGGATGTCCATCTCTCTTTGGAAAAGAAGCTCAAGTTTCTATCAGTAATTAATGAAATGTTGTACTGGGTTTTCTAAATGAATCACAATTTTTAAGGTGTTCGAATGCAATAATTTGGACTTATTTTCTTTTTTGAGAGAAAAAGGGAGTACACATAATAATCTGGACTTCGGATTCCCCGAAATGAATATAATTGGTTATGTGCTCTCTGTTTGTCAACCCTCAAATGTTTTGCAGTGATGTTTGTAGCTGAAATTTATGGCTTTTCTAGTGGCTTAATTCCTTATATATGTTTGTCAAATACACCATTCTGCGTTTCTAAGGTGTAGAAATTAAGTAATGTTGATTTCTGACGCCCAAACCGAGAGAGAAGCGGGGTTATCTGCTATCTGTCTTTCTGTCATGAGATTTTTTGCATTGGTTTTGTAGATAGAAGTTCATATATTTCCGTTGTGTAGTCCTGGAGCCCATGCAATTAATCTCTATTTTCATGTATGCCATTCTTTAGAGGAATTATATCAGGGATGGGTTTGCTGTCTGGTTGGACTTATCTATAAAATCTTACTATCTGGATCAGTGTCACTTGTTCCAGAATAACTTTTCTTCTGGCCAGAAAATAGTTGGGCATTCGCCTTTGCCTATTTTCAGTTTGAGAAAAACAATCACCTCAATTATTGATGATAATATATTTCTCTTTCAAAAGTATATTTTTTCTTGAAGTATGGTTGCTGTGAATGTAGCTGTTATACATCACGAAGGTCTGCAATCACACATTGTTACTTGTATGCATACTTTCTTTTTGATAGAAATGTATGCAGATTCTTTTAGAAGAAATTGATGGTTCTTGCATTTATATATTGGTTCTTGCAGTTTTGTACTGGCAATTATTCTAGTCATACTTTTTCCATGCAAGGGCCGTGACTGTTATCTTGGGCCTCAGGTTTCTGGTGCAGAAAACACTGAGGCCTTACCATTAGTGTATGATCCCGACATCATATCTGCTTACTGGGGAAAACGTCCCCGTGCCGTTGCAACTCGCATTATTCAACTGTTGTCTGTTGCTGGTGGATTTCTGTCTCATCTCATCTCAGATCTGATAAACAAGAAGATTAAAGAGGTAATTTGCAAGCTTCTATACATCTTTAGGAGTGGTATATGAGTGGTATGTCTTGATTAAAAAATGAATTGCTAAAAGTAGATAGTGGCATTACATGGCTTATGGTGAAACGGTTGATCTGCTAATCAATGGAACTTAGTTGGATTTATAAAACAGTGTCAGCTTGTCATACTACTGGTCGTTAGACTCCAAAAATGCAGTGGAGTAGAAATACAAGTTAGCAAGTTACTTCTGGAAATTCATATTAATTGGTATCTGAGATTATATGGTAAAGATTTTCTTTTAGGAATTTAAGTTTCCAATAGACTACTAACATATAGCTTACATAGTCTTTTAACTAATTATACAGTCAATATTTTAGCTAAATTAGGAACTAATCTGAATATATTTAAGTTAATAACATAAGAAATAAACTACACATATAAAGGTAAATGAAACGGGTGACATGGAGAGGCATGACCCCCGTGTCTGGTGATATTTGAGGTGATATTGGCGACATGCCAATGGCAATACTCCCAAAACATATGACTTATCCTCGGCATGGACGGGATTGCTTGCCATCAGCACCGCAGAATATTGGCAATCTAGTTGCATTGATAAACACCCCCCCCCCCCCCAACCCACACCCACCCAGCTATTAACTATAATATTGGAAAATGATAGTGGACATCCAAAGTGTTTGTTCCACCTGTGTGGATGACCCGAGAGATGTCAACGGCTCTGAACTTTTAGGAATCTTTTCCCATCCAAAGTGTCTTTTGCAAGCTTCCAAGCAGATTTGGTGGGGTTATATGATGGGATGCTTCTTGTCTCCACTTAATACTTCTTCGAAGTAACACTTTCCTAGTACCAACATGCAGCCTTTTTCTGTGATATGACACATCAACGCAATTTCGCTAGAAGCTTTTGTCTTTTCGTAATTCTCATTCACAGTCAGTGCAGAGTTCTAACAATTTGTGTGTTCATTTAGGCGCAATGCTTTATAATAGAGTTACCAATTGTCACTTTCCTTTTTGTTTTCCAATATACCACCTTTTTTTAGAAACCCGTACGTAAGATACCATCTTACTTCATTTCTTTTAAACTTCCACTTTTCTGCAACTGCTTTATGAATATTGATGCATTTCATATTTACTGTATCCAAGTTCTGAGTGAGCACACAAAATAATACTGAACTGTTGAATTAACCATCCAATTGTCTGGTGAGGTAGTCTGTTGTGCCAATCACATCTGAAATGGCCTTCTAGAAAAGAACGACTGTGCAGCATGCTGGCTTATAGTTTTTCAGTGTTGTTTTGGATATGCCTATATGATGTTCGTCTTTTTATCAGAATGTTTCTAAAAAAAATAAAATCTTCTCAGAATGAAGTTGCAAGAGCCATTGAGCTGAGAGAGATAGTTACGTCTTTGGGCCCTGCATATATAAAACTGGGGCAAGCCCTGAGTATTCGACCAGATATATTATCTCCTGCAGCTATGACTGAACTGCAGAAACTGTGTGATAAGGTAACTTCATGGTTGTCCTGCCTTGCTTCTTTTCAGGTGTTTTTAAATAATGACATGCTTCTTTTCTGATATTTTTTAAATAATGCTGCGCTTCTTTTCTGTATTCTTATTGCATTCCGTCATTTGTCTCGAATACTTGGGTTTTCTTAAAAAATGCTTTAATACTGATTGAAGGTTCCTTCTTTCCCCGATGATGTGGCAATGTCCCTTCTAGAAGAAGAGCTTGGTCAGCCCTGGTATGAGATTTATTCTGAGCTCAGCCCCTCTCCCATAGCTGCTGGTAATTTTTTTGTTTTTCATTTAGTCACCTCTTTGTTCGTCTGTTATTTCTAGGAGCGTCTTTTGTTAAATGATTATATACTTAAATATTTGGAAATTCTTCAGCTTCCCTAGGTCAGGTATACAAAGGGCGGTTAAAAGAAAATGGGGATCTGGTGGCTGTCAAAGTACAACGACCTTTTGTCCTTGAGACGGTGACAATTGATCTGTTCATAATTCGCAAATTGGGACTGGCTCTTCGAAAATTTCCCCAGGTATTTCATAGTTTTCTTCACTTCATCTCTGAGGTTAGCGTTCCGTTTTCATGAAACTAATCATTCCTTTGATGCTTTAGGTGTCCATTGATGTTGTTGGTCTGGTTGACGAATGGGCTGCTCGCTTTTTTGAGGAACTTGATTATGTCAATGAAGGTCAAAATGGAACTATATTTGCTGAAATGATGAGAAAGGATCTACCGCAGGTATTTATTACCTTGAATTTGTAAAAGTCGCTCATGATACTTCTCTCAGAGGAGTATTTGTTTGTTGGGAAGGTTTACCCCTAAATAAGATAGATTGAGAAAGCTACATCTCCTGATTTGGAAAGGTTGGAATCTGACCAAATTACATCCTTTCATCATGATTGTAGAGTGATTTGGACAAATCGGAACAATGAAGAGGTTTCGTTAGGTGCTAGTGCAGGACATTGTTTTGGCCCAACCTCACTGGAACATACATAGGGCAATTTTAAATATTTTCCATGCTACGAAATAATTAATTGAATATAACTTGAAGCCATGCATTAAAAGGCGAAGCCTTCTCCCACTATAAGGTCGGATACATGGATTCTTGTTCAAATCCATATTGAAAGATTTGACTATTTTTTTACGTTAGCTATCGTAGATTATCTAATGTATCCCCCACAAAGGAGGGGGGGGGGTTGAACCATGGTCTCCACTACCACCAAACTATTTAAGTTGGTGTAACTTGAAGCCATGCATGAAAAAAATAAAAATATATGTTTCGAATCATTTTAATGATGTTTCTCATACTGCGTCAGTGTTGCAGAAGTCGGTATTTGGTATTCAGTCAGAGGGGTCACTGAGTAGAGAATAATCAATATTCGGGCAACTATTCAAAATTATTCGGTTTTGTAATTTTTAAATTATTTATTAATTTAAAAATGATTTTTAACACATATATTCTTATATATTTAAACATATATTATCATCAATCAACAAGAATCTTATATAAAAGTATCCATTAACAACATACATATACAAAACTTTGACATTTTTGATAATATCATGACAAATGGCAATTCTTGATAATTTAAATAAATAAAAAATCTATTAGTTAACTACCAATCGACCGAATAATCGGGCCGACTGTTCGGTTAGGCCGACTAAAGGTTATTCAGCCGGGCACCCCCTCTCCTCCCCCCCCCCCCCCCGCCTCATAATTGGACTGAATAATCAGTTGACTACTGCAACACTGACCGTAGCCAACATTTTTTACTCTGTTTAGAAGTGATGTTTCTGTGACTGAAGCTGACATTTTCTATTTTATTCATAGGCATATTGTTTCCCTGTATCGTTGCAATGATTTACTATCTTAAGTTTGAATTATTTGTTCATTTAGTCATCAAGAGATAAAATCATGATAACATGGTTTGTCCTCATATATTTAGCTTTGGCATGTAATCATGTAGCTTAAAAATAAAATGTATATTACAGAAAAGTTCATGAATTATACACTTCATCTCATACCCGAACTTAAAAAGTATCAATGCATTATCTGATTTTTAAAATTCGTTTTAATGTGGTCTAAAACTAATGGAATTGTTTTGATCATGTTGTTTTTCTAGCCTTAAATCACAGTTCAACAAAATCACATTAGATCAACTTTAAAGCTTGTGTACCATATTTTTAATTTGTAAAGCTCAGGTATGACATTGAAATTGGGTGAATGGTTCAAAAACTTTTCTGTAAACTATTTAAAATAGAATAACAAATGGAAAAAAGTTGGTGCTCTTTTTCTCAAGGATTGGATACCATTTAAATGGTATGGGTGTGATATCATTATTGGTCTTCCTACAGGGGCATTCTATGTGTCAAATGGGGTACTTATTATGCCACCTGCTTTTGAACAGATCTCCCCGATTCAGAATGTTGTATTTGCGCATAAATTACTGTGGAAGGAGAAAAATGAAAAGTTGTATTCCTCAAGGCTCTAGAGCTCTCTTATATAGGAGAAAAGCTCTATGGGAAAATTACATAAGATAGACTGGAGAAATAACAAAGATAAATAAAGACCAAGAGATACAAGAATCTCAACACTCCTCAAGCTGGAGCATATATGTCTATCATGCTCTGCTTGGAACAACAACGGTGAAATGGACCCCCCCCGCAAGAGCTTTGGTAAACATGTCTGCAATCTGATCGCCTGAAGCAACATGAGAAGTGGAAATTAACCCCTTATGGATCAAATCACGAGTGTAGTGGCAATCGACTTGAATGTGTTTTGTTCTCTCATGAAAGGCTGGATTATTAGCTATGAATAGTGCTGCTTGATTATCACATTTGAGGTGCATAGGAAGAGGCACCTCAATAGTTAGGTCAGTCAAGACAGACTTGATCCACATCATCTCTGTACTCCCTTGTGCCATAGCTGTATATTCGGATCAGCGCTGGACTGAGCAACAACTGTTTGTTTCTTACTTTTCCATGAGACCAACGAGCTCCCAACAAATACATTGAATCCCGAGATAGACTTCCTGTCCTTGGGACATCCAGCATAATCCGCATCTGCACATCCATAAACAGTAAGAGATGTATCTCTTCTGAACAACATACCTACACCTGGAGAAGACTTCAGATATCTCAAAATCATAAACATCCATGTGAACCTGTCTGGACTGCTCCATAAACTGGCTGACTCTGCTCACAACAAATGATATATCAGGCTTGGTGATAGTAACATATAACAACTTCCCTACCAGCTCTCTGTATCTTCTTTTATCCACCTTTTCAAAGTCATCATCATAGAGCCTAGCATTAGGATCCATTGGTGTAGTGGCAGGTCTGCATCCTGTCATGCCTGTCTCAGATAACAGATCAGTAACATACTTCTTTTGCGTTATAACCTCGTCCTTCTGATTTCGTGCAAACTCTAAGCCAAGGAAGTAACGTAGTGTGCCAAGGTCCTTGGTTACAAACTGTTGTCCAAGGAAATCTTTGGCTGCCTGAATACCATGTTCATCGTTGCCAGTAACAATGATATCATCAACATAAACTAGAATAACAATGGTACCTTTCTGAGTTGTCTTAATAAAACGAGAATGATCTGCAGTAGATCTGATAAAACCCTTCTGTTTAATCAACTTTGAGAGCTTCTGAAATTAAGCCCTCGGACTCTGCTTAAGGTCATATATAGCCTCGTGAAGTCGGCACACTATACTAGACCCCCCCTCAGCAGCTAACCCCGGTGGCTGCTGCATGTAAACTTCCTCCTGCAGATCACCATACAAGAAGGTATTTTCTTCACATCTAATTGAAACAACGACCAGTCACTAACCACATCAACGACAATAAGAATCCTCAGTGTAGAGTAACGTGCAGCTGGAGAGAAGGTGTCTTGGTAATCCACCCCATACGTTTGGGTGAACCCATGAGCAACTAATATGGTCTTATATATATCCACAGTGCCATCAACACGATGTTTCACATTAAAAACCCACTTGCTGCCAACAACAGATGCACATTGTGGAGCTTGTACAACACTTCATGTGCCACGAGACTGTAGGGCTGTCATTTCCTCCTTCACAGCTAGACGCCACTGGCTATCCTGCAACGCATCCTGGTAGGTCCGTGGTATTTCCATAACAGACAATCCCACAACAAACTTCTGAAAGTCCTTGGAAAGACGGTCCAAGGAAGCATGTGAAGCAAGTGGATGCATAATACATGCCCTCTTCTGTCTCCGAAGAGCAATAGGTACATCCAGATCGTTAAAACGTGCAGAAAGTGAATCATCCAAGCCTTCCTGTACCGCAATCTGTTCATTCAAATCACCAGTGCCATTAGAAGAACTCAAATGTTCGGAACATACCTTGGGCATGCTGGATGATGGAGGCACGTGAGCTTGGGGCCGCTGCTATAAACCTGCGGATAGAAAATGGGTGGTGGTGGAGGCGGCGACGGTGGTGGTAGTAGAGGCAGCGGTGGTGGAGGAGGTGATGGTGGAATGTAGATTGGATGTAGAGGCATATAGACCTCTTCTCCATCCTCTGAAGGAATATGCTTGTCACCTGTGTGGGAAAAGTACATAATGGACTCAAAGAAGGTGACCTCTGCACTGACGTAGTACCTTCGTCGAATCGGGTCGAAGCAACGATATCACTTTTGGGTCTTGGAATACCCAACAAATGCACATTTGACAGCTCTGGGAGAGAGCTTGTCAAGACCAGGAGACATCTGATGAACAAAAGCTACCGAACCGAAAATACAAGGCGTAAGTGAGAAAAGATCCGTCTCGAGAAACGCAATCAAGAACGAAATCTTCTCTCCCAAAACCGAATAGGGCATACGATTTACCAGGTAGCAAGCGGTTAGGACCACATCCCCCCAGTATGAATGAGGGGCACGATTCTAAATAAAAAAAGTTCTGGTAACATCCAAAAGATGGCGGTGTTTTCGTTCAGTCACCCCATTCTGTTGAGAAGTATATGCACAGGATGTCTGATGAATAATACCACGAGATCTAAGGAATTGAGAAAGCTGAGTACTGCAAAACTCTAGTGCATTATCTGATCGGATAGATTTGACTTTTGCTGAAAAAATGTTCTTTATTTCATTAATGAAAGACTGAATAACAAGACTAGCATCGGACTTGTTCTTAAGAAGAAAAACCCAAGACAACCTTGAAAACTCATCAACTGCAACAAGATAAAACGTATGCTCCTGAAGATCCGGGACACGATTGGGACCCCAAATATCAAAATGAATCAACTCAAACAGACTATGACTACTCCGACCCTGACAACTCTGAAAGGTAAAGCGATGATGCTTCCCAAGCTGGCAGGCCTCGCATTGAAAGGTAGAGCGAGGAGAAATACGTGAAAGAACATGATACGACTTTTGTAGAGGAAGATGATCAAATCGAAGGTGCCACATAGGGAGAAACATATCCAGTGCGAAGAGAAGAGACACCAGCATAAAGAGATTGCACTAGTCTGTAGAGATTCCCTTGCTCACGGCCAGTTCCAATCACCCTGCCCGTTAGTCTATCCTGAAACACAAGAGTAGATGGATCAAATATGGCATGACAATGTAAATCCTTGGTGATTTGACTAATTGAAAGTAGATTCATAGAAAATTCAGGAGCGTAAAGAACATTCTGAAGCCTCATTGCTGGGGTCAACTGCACCTCCTCCTGACCGGTGATGGGAGAATTTGTCCCATCTGCTATCACAACAGATCGTCCAGGCTGAGTCGTACGAAAAACACTAAACTGGCCTCTGTCACCACAGAGATGATGGGATGCTCCTGAATCCATGATCCATACTGACAATTGTGCCCTGTAACAAGTCGTAAAGGCATATGCTATACCTGAAGTAGATGTTGATGCTGAGGCAACCGCCTCTGAGGATCCTGATGGAGAGCTAGTTGACCCAGTAGTAGGCATAATCTCCCTGAGTCGAGCTACAAGTTCATCAAACCTCTGATCAGAAACAGGTGAAGGACTCCCAACCTACTGTGTTTGCTCTGCAACCCGAGCTGAAGCAGGAAATCCATGCTTAGAATAACATGTTTCCTCAGAGTGGCCAGATCTGTGGCAGTAGGTGCAAGGCTGACGGGGTCGACCACCCCCTCCTTTGCCACTGCTAGAGCTCCCCTTACCGCGGTATGATGTAGGGCTTCCCCTTCCTCGAGACGCAGCCATAACAGAGGATGTCTGAGACTGAAGAGTACTACTGGTGGATTAAAAAGTTTGCTTAATCTACGATACGCCTCCTCCATCGGAGGTATAGTAGCATCAATGAGAATCTGGCTCGAGCTGCATCGTACTCAGGTTCAAGAGCGGTTAGAAAACCCCTAGTCATCACAGAGTCTCTGTACGCCTTGAGCTGGCAGTCAAGGGAATGTACCCATGTAACTTCTCAAAGGTACTCCTCAAAGAAGTATAGAGGGTATGAAGGGAACGACCATTCTGCTTCGATGTGAAGATATCGTGTTGTAGCTGCAGTATCTTCAACTCATTCTTCGTCGGAGAATATGTAGTGGCGAGAATATCCCACATAGCCTTCGTAGTAGGCTGACTCAAAATATCATTGGCCATCTCTGTGGACACAGTCCCGAATAGCCATACGCGTGCATAGGCATCATCTGCCTCCCATGAGGCATTTGTCCCAGTCTTGTGACGTGGCTCCTCCGTCGTGAGGATATGCTTCTTGCCATGGCATTGCATTAAACTCATGAACTGCATCGCCCACAGTTCATAGTTTGTTCCATACACTTTGACGATGGGTGCTGGACCTTTGAATGCACCCAGGGATGGGACACCAACTTTGTTGTCAGACATGATGACAACGATCTCCAAGTCTGGGTCAGCAACAAGAAAGACCTGCACCCACATTGACATACAGGAAGATGGTTGTGGGCGTAGACTCATACAACAACCTCTTCCATTCTTTTGAAAACTTATTTGGGTACCTAGGGTTTTTTAGGTAATGATGTCACACCCTAAGAACCCAAATATATGGCATTGGCAACGAGGCGCAGGAGGTCGCAGTCCTCACGGGCTAGGGTGAATGGCTTAGATTGGAGCCACAACCCGTAGACGGCCCGAGCAGGCGGCAGCCCGTGGACAGCAACGTCGGCAACGGCTTCGATTGGAGCCGCGGTGGAGCGTCGCAGATCGGCGACGCGTGGAGCGGATAGGCGGAGGCTACGCGTAGGCTAGGGTTTTGGTAGGGTTAGGCCTCTAGGGCACTGGCTCCGGTCTAGGACCGTCGCTCTGATACCATGTGGAAGGAGAAAAAATTAAAGTTGTATTCATCAAAGCCCTAGAGCTCTCTTATATAGGAGAAAAGCTCTATGGGAAAATTACATAAGATAGACTGGAGAAATAACAAATATAAATAAAGACCAAGAGATACAAGAATCTCAACAGTTATCGTGAAGAAATTGAGAAGTGCTAGAGTATGCATCCATAAATGGGTAATGGGATCCCTACAGGGTCTGATTACCACATTCACTCATGTTTGTCCTATATCATCTATTAGTGAGACTTGGCCATATTGTTGGGGTTACATGAGAAGCCCCACACCACATGTAGTCATTAATATATATATAGGACATATCGAATGGGCCCTATGCCCATTTGAGTTGTGGTGAGCACCAAATGTGGGCTCGTCACTTGTATATGTTGGTTCTATTTGGTAGGAGACGATTTTGGCAATAACAATGTGCTTTGCATTATTAACATAATAAGAATTTGAGTTAAATCATTTCTTTAAAAAGAGGTTATCGGTTTTAACAAGATAAAAAAATCCACGTTTAAATTATTGCTGGCACACATTTTATTTATGGAATGATCATTCCACGTATAGATTAGAAAAGATAAATTACTGATTACAATAATTATTTGTTACATAAATTACTAATGTTCATACAATAATTACCGATTGCAAATGTCCATATTACTGAATGCATTATGATTGTTATTAAAATTATAGTTATTTAGTATTTCTGAATATGTACTAGTGAATTGAATAGATAAAATACTTATATTTATATGAACAATTAATGAATATTCATGTCCATATTACTGGCCTAATGTGATTAGTTACTGAAATTATAGTTATAGAATGATTAGTTACTGAATATATAGTTAATAATGTTCATATATCAATTCCTAATTACAAATGTCCATATTACTGAACTCATTATAATTGTTACTGACGTTATAGTTACTAGTATCCGTAAAACAATTACTGATTATGTAATTAATCGTGACTATACAACAATTATTGTTTACAATATCCATATTACTGAACAAATTATGATTGTTACTGAAGATATAGTTAATTGGTACTTCTGAATAATTATTAGATAATTGAGTAGGAATATTACTGATGTTATACGAAGAATTACTGAATATTCATGTCCATATTACCGAGTCATTGTGATTAGTTACTGAAATTATGGTCACACATCAATATATTCATTTGATAATTGTATTTGTTATTACCCTTTATATTAGTTATATAATGATTGGTTCTTAATAATATTGTCAAAAATGTTCTTCCTGCCTCTTTAATCAGGAAGTATACAACAATCATCAATATTTCATTTTTAATTTTTTTCATCCACGAATCATCAGAGTTGTTCGGGCATCTGGCATAAATGAAATAAAAATGAATTAGTAAACCAGTAGTTACGAGTTGTAAGAACTAAAAAGGAAGTAGTAACACTTGCGTAGGCAATAATAAAATAAAAATATCATCTCAATGAACTATGTAAATACATTTGTAATTCAATATACTTCCAAAGTAATGCATAAAAAGTAACAATTGTGTCAGCGATAGTAACATAAAATATCTTATAAGTAAATTAAGTAATATATTAGTAATTTAGTACATTTTCAAAGTAACAGATTAAAAGTAATAATCGTGTTAGCAATAGTACCATAAAATATCTTATAAGTAAAATAAGTAAACACATTAGTAACTCAGTATATTTTCAAAGTAATGAATGAAAAGTAATAATTGTTTTTACTGTAGCTTTCTATTATATGAAATCAAAATGTATTTGATTAACAAATCAATTAAATCTAGAGATTGTGGATCAAAACAAATAAAAATTGATATTATCAACACAGCTTTATCATATTTCTATGAAATTTCTGGAATAAAAATTGCTTATGATCGAAAATATGCAGCATTCATGAAATAAATATTACCAAACTCATCGTCTCAATCTTTTTTATCCCTAAACACTGTTGGTAGTGAAAAAAATATTAAAACAACAAAATTATGATAGAAATAGATGACTAAATCATGAAAACAAATAACATACCTCCACCTTGCGTTGGAACGAAAGAATCGTCCTGTGTTGGAATGAAACAGTAGGTTTTACCAATTGAATACAACCTTCCACTTCAAGAAACGTAGATCTATTTTTAATTCGAAATTTATTTTATTTCCATTACAATTCGGTTCCTATT
This sequence comes from Ottelia alismoides, assembly GCA_037367405.1. NCBI lineage: Eukaryota > Viridiplantae > Streptophyta > Magnoliopsida > Alismatales > Hydrocharitaceae > Ottelia > Ottelia alismoides. The sequence goes on along the minus strand of JAZKJV010001045.1, from coordinate 537,353 downwards.
TTTTGAGGATTGAATCTTGTGGACGGATGGTTGCGATTGGGTGCTCACCATAACTCAAATGAGCATAGGGCTCATTGGATAAAAATCCTATATATATAGAGAGAGAGGGAGAGATCATTATACAATTCAACCCTTTGAGGCAGTTCCCCATGCTTTCATCCTGCTCCTTATGGAGTATGGACCACGTAAAATCCCGCTGTTCTTTATTATAGCATTATTATCTCTGATTACACTTTTAACATTGTCATTTTCTACAAGAAGGGGTCGTATACATCTAATGTCATTGTGGCTATTGTATAAAGATAATTCTATAGCTCTACTGTTGTAGTTTGTGATGTAACAGTTCTCTGAGAACTTGATTGCCATATTATTTTGCATCAACATCTCATGTCAGTGCAACACCTTACGAATTTTCAGGTTGTTGTACCTAAGACATACCACAAATATACTTCACGGAAGGTTCTCACGACGGAGTGGATTGAAGGGGAAAAACTATCACAAAGCACTGAAAGTGATGTAGGCGAATTAGTCAGTGTTGGTGTCATATGCTATCTGAAGCAGGTCATTTTTATTATTCTGTATTCATATCTTAGGTATTTTTGCATTCCGTGGTTATTATAAAATAAAATCTAATTTAATAACCTTAACACCTTATTTCGTTAAACTTTTTTATTGTTTATATTTTTTTTGTAGACTCGTTATATACTTTTTACATTGCCACAGTTTTTTTTGATATCTATTGCAGTAAACTTGATATTTTACTTTTCTTCTTCAGCAAATCTATGTAAATTATGATAATTTTAGTGGTTTCTTGAGAATATGCAGACGAAGCAGTTACCCACTTAAAATGGGTAAAGGCTTGGTGGTTCTTGTATGCTAAAACAGCTACCTCCTTTTGAACAGTTGCTTGATACGGGCTTTTTTCATGCGGATCCACATCCAGGAAATATGATTCGAACTCCAGATGGAAAGTTGGCAATACTGGACTTTGGTAATGCAATGAGCTTTACCGTATATTTCTGTTGAGATGATGTGTAATTCTGGTGAATGAAATTATATTAGATGTGATGTTCGCTGTGTCATGATTAGGAGTTCTATTGGTGTTTGACTCCTACTTTTAATAGTACTATAATTATATTCCATTTTTTGTCTTTACACACAACAACACTAAAAAGAATAATCTGAAGATAGCAATGGAATGGCTAGTATTGCACTTCTTCTTCGTAGTGATTTTTCTTCTTTAGTAGTTCTTTAGGAAATTCTTTAGTAGTTGCAAGAGGTTATCAACAATTGTTATATCGTGTTCACGTGCTTTTATGTCAGTTGATGGTGCACCCTTTTGTTCCAATGAATGGTTATTAGAGCAATATATGATGCTGGCAAGAGAATGTGACACATGCGCATTCCTCAGATGCTGTGAAGAACTAGTTGGGATGACCACTTTAAAGTGATTGACGAGAGTCATACGAGGGCAATGAGGTTGTGTAAAGAAGGACGATAGTGGTATAATTGATAAAGATATCGATTGTACACAAGCATAGATCCGATAGTTACAATGAAATGTTGAGATAGTGAGCATCTCAACTTTGATCAATGAGATTCAGGGTTCACATAGGGTTTTGTCATGCTTCAAATGAGTTAGGAAACACACATTGAGAGGATTTGTTTCCAAATTTTTAGATAGTGCACATTTTTCCATATTCCAATTTTCTAGGTAATCTGTAGAGGGTAGTACGATCATTGGTGATTGCGAGGTCATGGCGAATGCATGTGGCATGTTTGATGGTAAAGTTCATACAGAAGAGTGCACTACTCTCCATGTAGTCCTTCAACTGAAAGAACAACTTCACCCTTCTGATAACAAGATATGAATAAAAGGGGCTTGTAATAGCTCTCCATGTGATAAAGAAGAAATGGGAGAAAACGAATGAGAAAAAGTGGAAGGAGATAAGAGATCTCACAAATAATACAATGCAATTGTTTCTTGATGGACAACACTCTTCACAAAGTCATCAACCTGGTATCTCTAGGAACCAGGAAGTGGGGAGGGAAGATATGGAAGTCTTTAATAAGTAGGCTATTTCTCAAAAAAAAGTTGTATGAACGTTGTGTTGGTCGCCTCTTCCAGAGGAGGCAAGGAAGGCAGAGTCCTTCGCAGGATGCAGAGAAGTATGCCCAATAGATGTCTCAAGCTCCTAAAGACAACCAATAATGACCTTCATGGATGGCAAGAATTGGTCCTTCACATTCTGATAGCGAGGATGGGCGTTGGCAAGAAAATCTGTAGAGTTGCCACTCTTATCTCTCTATCACCTGTTTGGTAAAACATATTAGCTAAAAGATGGCAAGTTCCTCATATAGATCGATGAGATGGCGATACAAGAGCAGATTCCCCTTGAGATGCGGACCAAATTCACACATTCATCCCACATAAGTGTCGGCGCGACGAGATTTGTAGTCTGTTGAGAGTACATCTGTGCCAATTTATCCCACGTATCTTTTGCATAGGAGATTCGTCGTGATGTGGGCCTCAACATTGTTGGTAATCCAATTCATGACCTGATACTTGTCCCCAAGCCTGGACTCATAATCTTTGTCGACCTCCTTTAGTGGTTCCTTTACGAGAATAAAGATCTTCTGACCACTGATGCACACTTTGAAGGCCCCAAGACCAGAGCACGTAGTTTTCCGAGCCCTTGAGTTTGATATAAGTCCCCTGAAGCATCATAGAAGATGTAGCGTATAGGGGCTTTTTCCCGGTAGAAGTCGTGGCCATCATGGTCAGATACATAGATCAAGAAGTAGTTGTAGAGATTTAAATTTGAATGAAATTGGGGTACAAAATTCATGTTTGGCAGCCTAGGTCTCACGTACACGCAGAACAAAAGGTGCAAATATGCTGCAAGTTGCCTCGTATTCGTGCATGCACTGGATTTGTTCGGAACAGATTTGTGTGTGTACACAAGAGAGATGCCTATATGCCATTCGTAGAGGAGCGATGCGACATGTATTGGCATGGCCTGGAAGGGCGATGAACAGATTCTAGCCCTGGCGTACTAGCATGACATGGAAGGGCAATAATATGCCGTGGCGATTGCGATGAGATGTCAAAGGCAATGCTGTCTCTCCTGTAGGGTCATGGAGGTGTGATGGAGATCAAGCCCTAGGTTTGAGCCGATGGCGATGATAGATTGATGTTTGGTAGGGCCTGGCAATTGATGATGTTCTTCACAGTAGATCCCAAGCGATGGGCCCCGGCGATGGTAGGGTTTTGGCGATGAGGCTGATGATGGTAGATCCCATGTGATGGTAGAACCTGGTGCTGGTTTGGACTGGCGATGGGCGAGGAGGCCCATTGAGACCGCTACCGAAATGGCCAAGAAAGAAGGGAGGAGGTCCCAAGTTCCCAACGTCGACGAGCGACGAGAGAGAAGAGGCTTGCCGGTGGTGGCAGGGCTTTGGGTTCAAGCCCGGTCTAGGGCTGTTGCTCGGATTCCATGTAGAGAAGAGATTTATGAATGAACAAGATGGTTTATTTAAGAGGTATGGGGTTTCTTATATAGTTTGAAACTCTAGAGTTCTGTCGGAGATAATTACATAAGAGACCCTGAAGGGTTACAAGACTCAATAAAAAAAGATAGCATATTAATCTTCAACAATGCGTTTGTTGCCTATCACAATAGGCAGGGAGTAGCTGTTCGACTTTGCATCTACTATGCACTATTTAATATGCGTATAACTCGTTTTAGTTGCAATAATATTTTTCCTCCATGTGCGATGAATCTTTCTGGGATAAATAATCCTTTTATGTGATGGCTAATTACTTCTAATTTTCTAAATTCTTATTGTGGCAACTATATTTTCTTCCTTCTCCAGGATTGGTGACTAAGTTAACCGATGATCAAAAGTATGGTATGATTGAAGCGATAGCTCACCTTATTCATAGAGATTATGATGCCATTGTAAAGGACTTTGTGTTGCTGGGTTTCATACCACAAGGGGTTAACTTGGAACCAATTTTACCAGTCCTGGCCAAAGTTTTTGATCAGGCACTCGAAGGTGGTGGTGCCAAAAATATCAACTTTCAGGAACTAGCTTCTGATCTGGCTCAAATAACTTTTGATTATCCATTCAGAATACCACCATATTTTGCTCTGATTATTAGAGCTATTGGAGTATTGGAAGGAATAGCTTTAGTGGGGAATCCCGATTTCGCAATTGTGGATGAAGCTTACCCGTACATAGCTCAGGTCAGTCATCATCAAATAGTCAAACTAATCTTAATTTTTTTATGGAATTATATTGGTAATAATCTGATTCGCTAGAGAATGCGCACTTGTTACCTACAAATAAATTGTTGCATGCTTTAAGAGTTGTTACTTTTTTTTTGCTAGTTAAGGGGGGAGGGTAGGGTTGAACCCTGGTCATAGAGTGGGAGCCTACTGCTTCTACCATCAGACCATTAGAGGAGTTATTTAAAGCAGCATATAATTTATTTTGTACAAGAGTTTAAAAATCGATATCAGATATCGTATCGATACCATGTTGATACGAAATTTCAGCAAAATTTTGCTCATATCGGCTAGCATTTGTGAAGGAATGACCTGAAAAGGCTCTCATATCGTCATTTTGCTCGAAATTTCGGTCCCACGTTGAATTCGAAATTTCGGCAAAATTTTGAGAAAATTCATGTTATCTGAAACCATAATTTTGTACCATAAAAATTTTGGAGATTCTGCTTTGTCAAGATGAAGGAAAGCGTTATGAAATAGAGTCAACGGACTACCTTCAGCATTCCCCATAAAAGTAAGATTGATTTTAAATGTCGATGTGGCCCATGTCTCTATTTCTGATCAGGTTGCACTATGAACTAATAAGTCAAGGAAGTCATGCTTTGCTTATTATGGCATAATGAAATAGAATGACATCTCTTGTTATATTTCCCTTCAGGACGAAATAGCATAGTGAAAGATGCTTTGGTGACAATTTTCCAGGATTTTTATCATTTTTTTATCAACTAATTTGATTCTCCATGAAATTTTTCTAGCCGATGCATTCACATTTTACCCACGGCGATCATATTTGTCTGGATGTTTTCTGTTATATTCTCCCAATGGTCATCTTCCCCGATAGGCATGCAATTCTTCAGTCATTCACATTTTTTTACGTGTATCAGAGACTGCTGACAGATGAATCACCTCGTCTAAGGACTGCATTACGCTATACGATATATGGTAAATCAGGAGTTTTTGACGCTGAAAGATTTATAGATGTTATGCAAGCATTTGAGAGCTTTATTAATGCCGCAAAGAGTGGTGGTGGAGAAAGCCTAAATGGAGATATGGCCGGTCTGGGAAACATACAGAGTGAAAGAGGTTATTTCCTTCCCACATTTCCGGCACTTGCATCACCGTCTGAGCAGCCAATCAAAACTAGGGCAGCATTAGCATTTCTTCTTTCAGATAAAGGCAACTTTTTCAGAGAATTTATTTTAGATGAGGTATTTTGAAATATTCTTTGGCAGTTATGTTTTTTTTAAAGTGGATGGTTAAAAATCTCTGTCCATTATTTTGATCGTTTGATGTTGAACAGGAGACATTTTTATGTGCAATAGTTTTCTTTCTAGATGGGTGCCATAGCTTTTATAATATCTAAGCAGCTGTTTAGATTGTAAGAAAACATATAATAATATTATGAAACATACCTAGCATTTCTTATGCCCAAACTCACTTGAAGCAGGTGATTTCTTTTGCTAAAATAGAGTTTATTGCACCTAACCCCCAAGCGGCTATTCTGTGGAATATGACTATGGCATATAAATGTAAAACAACCTACTAATATGACTAATATAGAAAGAACAATGATAATAAGCATGTGTTTTACTATTGAATAATATAGTAAAAAAGTCATGCATATAATATGATTAATATAGAAAGAACGATGGTAATAAACATTTGTTTTACTATCAAATAACATAATAAAAAAAGTCATACATCTAATATGATTTATAATCCTTAAATTTAAACCCAAAATATACTAGTGTTGAGAGAAAATAATGACTTGTTTATTCATGAGGCCCTAGGGTTCTCTTATATAGAGGAAAAACTTGTTGGGTAAATTACATAAAGAGGACAGAAAGAATAAAGAATACATAAAAGAATAAAAGATAATTAATACCTTAACACCCCCTCAAGCTAGAGCGTAGATATCAATCATGCCCAGCTTGGAACAACATCTCTGGTAAGGCCCTCTGGTTAGGGTCTTGGTATGTACATCTGCTATCTGATCTCCTGAGCTAACATGAGTAGTGGAGATGAGACCCTTATGTATCATGTCTCCACTGTAGTGACAGTCTACCTCGATATGCTTGGTTCTTTCATGGAAGGTTGGGTTGGAGATGAAGAACTCTGCATGGTTGTCTCATTGGAGGTGCATGAGAAGAGACACCTCAACTGTTAGGTCAGTAAGAACAGATCTGACCAGCATCATCTCTGTACTAGCTTGTGACATGACCCGGTATTCTGATTTTACCCTAGATTTGGCAACCATTGTATGCTTCTTGCTCTTCCATGACACTGAGGAACTCCTTAGGAACATTGCAAAGCCAGATGTAGACTTCATGTGCTTGGGACAACCCACATAATCTGCATTTGCACAAGCTATAATGGCAAAGGATGTACCCTCTGCTGAATAGAAGACCAGTGCCATGTGGGGCTTTCAGTTACCTCATAATCATATGGATTGCATCCATATGTGTATGTCTAGGTTGCTCCATCAACTGACTCACTTTGCTTACAACAAATGACATATCTGGCATGGTGATGGTCACATATATGAGCTTCCCAATGAGCGCATTGTACCTCTTGTCTACCTCCTTAGTGTCATCATCATACAGCTTCATGCTCGGGTTCATGGGAGTAGTCGCATGCCTGTAATCTGCCATGCATATATCAAGAGAAGATATGTAACGTACTTCCTCTGAGTCATCATAAGACATCGTTAGTTCCTAACAAACTCCAGTCCAAAGAAGTAGCGTAGACTGCCAAGGTCCTTGGTCACAAACTATTGACCGAGGAAATCCTTGGATGCCTCGCTCATCATCTCCTGTAATAATGATATCATCAACATAAACAAGTATGCAACTGTACCTCTCTGAATCCTCTGAACAAATAGTGAAGGATCGGCAGTTGATCTCACGAACCCATGCTGCTCTATCAAGTTTGAGAGCTTCTTGAACCATGCTCTTGGACTCTGCTTAAGGTCATAGATCATCTTGTGAAGCATACAAACCTTCTTATACTCCATCTCAGCATCGAACCCACGTAGTTGCTGCATGTAGACCTCCTCATGTCGGTCACCATAGAGAAATGCATTATTCACATCTAGCTGTTATAGGGACCAATCTCGTATCATTGCATCAGAAAGAAGAATAGACAATGTAGAATGCATAGCCACTGGAGAGAAGATATCTTGATAGTCCACCCCATATGTCCGGGTGAACCCACATGCTACAAGTCTCGCCTTGTAGCGATCTATGCCGCCATTTGCTCGGTGCTTCATCATGAACATCCACTTGCAATCAACAACATATGCTCCTCTAGGAGCTGTAACAATGCTCCAGGTACCACGCGACTGAAGCGCGACCATCTCTTCCTCCACGGCAAGATGTCACTGACTATCCTGTATGGCCTCCTGATATATCCTGGTATCTCCACAGTTGATAGTGTCACTACAAATCTCCTAAAGTCTTCTGAGAGTCTGCTCGAGGAGACATAGGCTGCAAAAGGATATGTACCAAAAGTGTGTCTCTGCTTCCGCAGAGCAATAGACACATCTAGATCCTCTGCCACCTTCTGAACCTGTAAAATATCCTTCTGAGAGGGCACCTGCTCATCCTGTAAAGAATCGTGTTGCATAGACAACTCACCATCAGTCGAAACAATGTGCTCATTACATACTTGGGGCGTGTTGGATGACGAGGAAGGCCCATGAACATGGGGAACAGTGTGAGACTTGCGAGTAAACACACGTGGCAAAAACTAAGTCAAGGTACTGGGTTGCGGTCAGGGACATCCATATGAGCAGGTGTAGGTATTGGATGTGGTGGTGGTGGTGAAGGCGGTGGAGGCAGAGTAGGTACTGGATGTGGTGTAGCCATAGGAGGAGGCATAGTCGGCAATATGCGATATATGGGCAATATATCGATATCAACGAGATGTGGGTATTGATATTTATATAGATATCCTTTTCCAGGATATCGATCGGTATCTCGCGAGATATCAGTGATATATCATCATATCGCTCGAAATTGAATGTTTTAAGTACAAAATTTCTCGGACATCGACCGATATCGTCGATATTTTTCCGTTATCTTCGATATTTCGCTGATATATATATATATCAATGATATTACCCCTTGTAGGTTTGATTTCACTACTTATTTTGCTACTCCTAGTATTAAAACACATCATGAACAATATGTTCAATATGACTGATATGAGCGATATAAGGACCATAGATGATCTATATGTGTTATCTAAGAGTATATTTGTAAGTTATTTAATGTTATAAGAACTTGGATTAAATCCATTTCCAATATCTATAAGTCAACAATCAACATTAACAGTGATGTGTTCGATATGATCGATATGTGTGATATATGGGGTATAAATGACCGATATGTGTGATATAAGTGTATATTTATAGATTATTTGTTGTTTTATTATCTTGGATGATCTTAATTTCTGAAAAAATGGTAAAAAAATGGCTATTTTGAGATATTTCCGGCATTTCCACCGATATCGTCGATATATCGTTGATATATCCCGATATATCCTTTTCCGATTGGACCGATACAATATCGATATCGATATTTCCTACCTTGGAAGGAGGCATGTATACCTCCTCACCAGAGTCAGATGGAGTCAACTTGTCACTTGTAGGAGAGAAATACATAATATACTCAAAGAAGGTGACATCAACATTGAGAAAGTATTTCCGTCGAAGCGAATCAAAACAACGGTACCCCTTATGGGTACAAGAGTAGCCAAGAATGAAACACTTGACAGCTATAGGTAAAGCTTATCACGATCAGGCGTCAGATTGTGAACACAGGCCACACAGCCAAATACTCAGGGTGTAAGGGAGAACAAGTTCTTCTCAGGAAACACAATCGAGAAAGGAACCCTTTTCTCCTATAACAGAAGATGACATGCGGTTCACCAAGTAGCAAACTGTGAGAACCACATCACCCCAGTAACAATGAGGGGAACGACCATTGTTTTAAAAAGCACGCCTTGAGGCGGTGAGGCGTAAGCCTCGAGGCATTTTTTAACATGCCTAGGGGCTTAAGACTCACCCAGAAGTTGTCAGGCATAAGCCTGAGGGTGCTACGAGGCGTATGAGGCAACGGAGTGATCGAGGCAAGGCAAAATCGTAAGCCTCAAACGCGAAGGCTTTTTAACCTTTGGATTATGTGCTTTTCACATGACCCTGTTTTGCCTATGGACTATATATTTTTATGCTAGTGTTTTTGTTTCCATGTTAAACCTTGCATATTTATATAAATAGGTCCATAGAAAGAGAAGGGATTGCTTGAAACAAGCGAAGCTCGACTATCTTGTATACGTCATATTCAATTTATTATATTGCATCGACACATACTAAGTCTATAATACACAACATACATGATTGTATTTAAATTGTAATCAAATTCTGATTCTAGTTGCAAGTTTGCATATTGATGTTGTTATTTGTTTTCTATTAAAATAGTTATCACATATATGAAGAAGCACAATTGAAAAGAAACTAACTGGATCCAACAAGAGAAATGGTTAGGATTCAAGGCATATCAACACATTTTAACTTTGAGTAATAAGAATTATGGTTTCTATTGTACTTAGTATTAAATATGAACTTTGGTTCAATACTCATAGAATCATGGAAGTTGGATGATGTTTCGCAAATTAGTGGCCTAATATTAGTTTTTCCGAACTTCAATGCTTTCATGGCTTTTGTATTGTATCTTTTACCAGTGTGAAATTATTTTTGAATGTATTTTTGGAAATACTTAATGTTATTATATATTTTAATGGATTTTACTTAACTTTAATTCTCTTTTCCAAAAAATGAGGTTTACGCCTCGACCGCCTGGAGGCTTACGCATCGCCTCACATTTCGAGAAAACACCTAAGACTGCCTCACACTTTTCTAAGTCTTGGACACGACTCTGAATCAAAAAGGTCCTAGTCACATTAAGTAAATGATGGTATTTGTGTTCAGCAACACTGCTCTGCTAAGATGTGTAGGCACACGAGGTCTGGTGTACGATGCTAAGAGACCTGAAAAACTTAGATAGATGTAAAGTGCATAACTCTAAGTGTCATGTCGCAAATACTTGACAGTAACAGAGAAAATGCTCTTTATTTCATTAATAAAGGTTTTAATGACAGACCCAACTTCAAACTTATTTTTTAACAAAAAGAACCATGAAAGTCTAAAATAGTCATTCACAACAACAAGATAAAAAATGGTGTCTATGGTGATCAGGAACACGACTGGGTCCCCAAATATCTAAGTGAATAAGCTCAAATAACTAAGTATTGCTACGACTCTGACGACCAGGAAAAGAAGAGCAGTGATGCTTCCCAAGCTGGCAAGCCTCGCACTGGAAGGAAGATCGCGTGGAAATCTGTGGTAGGACGCGACACAACTTCTGCAAAGGAAGGTGGCCAAAACAGAGATGCCAAAAGTATGGTGAGATTGTTCCAGTAGGAATAGTAGATGCACCAATATGAGGAGGTTGGACCAGTCTTCAAGCTCCCTCTGCTCACGACCACATCCAATCACCCTACTCATGATTATGTCCTGAAACACAAGAGAAGAGGGTTCAAAAATGGCACGACAATGCAGATCCTTCGTAATCTGACTAATAGAAAGCAAGTTCATCTAAAAATCAAGAGCATACAAAATATTTTGCAAGTGCATGGATGGTGTCAACTGTACCTCCCCCTATCATGCGATGGGTAAGTAAACCCCCATTCGCAATGACGACCCATCTACCAGGGGTATAGACCTATAAGAATTGAATTGGGCTCTGTCTCCACATAGATGGTGGGAAGCATCAGAGTCCGTGATCTACTCTGTCATATATGCCCTGCGACAACGAGTAAAAGCATAGGCTATACCTGAGGAGCTCAAAGGGGATCTAGCAGCGATTGCTATATCTGGGGAACCTGTAGTGGTGCCGACAACAGTAGTCATTGTCTCCCTCAGATGAGAGACAATATCATCAAGACATGGATCTGCCTGAGAAGTAGATGCAGGATATCCATGCTTCTGATAGCATGTGTCCTCAGAGTGACCTGGACAACGACGGTAGGTATAGGGGATATGCTGACGTCCACCTCCCCTACCACGAGGACCACGCCCTCTGAACTGCGTAGAACCGACCCTGCCACGAGATTCAACCATCGCTGAGGCGGTCTATGTAGTAGCAACGGATGGGATAAGACTTATGCTGAGGCAACTGTAGGCTTTCTCCATGGGAGGTATGGTCACATCTGTAAGAAGCTGTGTGCGTACTGCCTCATATTCTGGATCCAAGGTCGCCAAGAAAACTCCAACTATCGCGGAGTTCTTATATGTCATATGTTGCTCCATGGAAGTGGTAACAAGCACGAAGCTGTGAAGCTTCTCAAACATGCTCAAAGCGAAGAGTAGAGTAGAGGGTATGCCGAGGACGGCTGCTTGGTCGTGTATATATGTACATATACATATATATATATCAAACTATAGCTGAAGAATCTTGGCCTTATTCTTTGCTTGGGCATAAGTAGCTGTCAGAATATCCCACATTGCCTTGATGGTGGACTGGTTCACAATGTCGTTGGCGATCTCTGTGGTGAGAGTCCCAGAGAGCCAAACACATACATTGCTTCCACGAAGCATTATCTCCAGTCTTATGTGTTGGTTCAAACTTTGTCAAAATGTGCTCCTTGTTATTGCACTCGCAGCGGCGCATCCTCGTCTTCCAGCCACATCTCCAAGCGTCGCCTCTCCCCAGCAAGGTCGTGCGCGTGAACAGGGATGCGCATGAGAGAGGAGTCCCGTCTCCTCCAGGCTGCGACACCCTCCAACTGACGTCCATTCTCATAGAGCCAGAAACCCTGGCCTGCTTCTTACAGCGTGCATACTGCCGCTGCAACCCGATCCAACAGTGCCAGGCGGCGGCCTCCTCTCTCACATCAAATGCATCTCGGCTCTCCTCCAGGCTGTGACACCCTCCGACCGACGTCCATTCTCACAAGCGGCGACATGTGCAGGACCCCATCAGGGGGGGGCGATCTTTGTAGGGAACCCTAATTAGGGATGTTCTTTTAAAGGGGCCCGATATCTCTTTCGGGGGGGGGGGGACTGCTGATAAAAAAATGTTGTGTGGCAAATTGTGGCCAAGATGGGCCGTGAGACTTTAAAAAAAGGAAATGAGGGGGAGAGCTGCTCTTGTGGCCCTGTGGGCCTTGGTTAAAAAAATGTGTTGGAAAAAATTGGGCCCAAGTGGGCCGACGGTCTTATTAAAAAAAGGCGCGTACAAACAAAACTCGTACGCAAGTTAAAAAATCAAAAGCCAAAAAAAATAATGTGAAACGGCTTTAAAAAATGATGATTTGAAAAGCCATAAAAAATATGGCTTATGTTAAAAAAAATTGAGAAGCCGAAAAATTTGTGATCGGCTAATTGGTTTCTTGTTTCCCCCATATTATCTTGTCTTCTCCTAACTTGTTTGATGTTAATTATTCCGACCAGTATGGGAGAAAGGGGAAGTATATGTAGAGTCACATGTCTTCTCCAGATTTCAGATTCGTCAGATCAGGCGTATTGTTCAGACTGTACAGTTCTCAGATGTTCAGATTCGACGCCAGATATTTCTGAGTCTTCAGTTCAGACACGCACATGTATGCGGTCTTTTCAGATGAGCACATGTTCGCCATCTTTTGTCGTAGTCCCCATCATTCTTTTTGTCGTCCAGAGTTTTCATGTGAGCCATAGGATAGGGACTCCAGAGTAGAGGACCATTCCCTATGCCATGTTGGCTAGGGTTTTCATGTGGTATCATAGGGGTTCCAGAGTAGAGTACCATTCTCTGAGCCAGATGGAGAGACCTAGTTCTCCGACGAGGAGACTCCAGGCGTAGTTTCAGATTCGATGGTCAGATTCCGAGTCCTCAGTTTGACTCACACTCCAACCCGTTCGTCCTCCTCACCTGCACGGCATGAGAAGCAACGTCCTCGACAGCAGCCGACAGTTGTGCGCGTTGAGTTGATATTGTTTGTAGTGTCATGTATTGTGAGTTGAGTTTCTTTCTATTTGTCCAAGCTGAGCATTGCATGCTCCAGCTTGAGGGGGAGTGTTGGAGTATTTGGTTGTGCGCCTCTTATGTTGTACATGGGTAAATAGATACCTCCAGGATCCATTTACCACATCCATCTGTTTAGTCCCACATCTATCAGCGGTGGGACTTGGAGGCTCTGTGGAGGCTATATAAGGAGCCCCAGACCTCCTGTATCCATTGAGAAGGTGCAATGCATCATATGACCCTTTGAGGCCTTCTCCCATGGTTTCATCCCGCTCCTTAAGGAGTAGAGTTCCACGTAAATCCCGGTGTTCAATAATTTTTATTTCTTTATTCTCCGATACGCTTCCGCATTCCTATTTTCTAACACTTCTCAACATGGTATCAGAGCGGCAGTCGTAGACCGGAGTTCGAGTACCCCTCCCGTGCCATAACCCCAACCCGCTAACCTCCGTGCGCCCCCGTAGCCTCCCCATGGCCCCCGAGCGCCCTTGCGCAACGCTGTGCACCGACGCTACGTCATAGAAGGGCCCTCTTCGTGCGTCGTTTCAGCAACCGTTGTGGCCCCACGCGTCATCGCAGCAACCGCCGAGGCCCCAAACGTGATCGTCACACATCCTCGAGCACGCTACGCGCTTCCATGCACCTCTGTGGCTCCTCCTTGCGCTAAAAATGACCCCCCGTGGTCAATTCTTCTCCTCTCCGACACTAAATCGCAGTCTGGAACGGCTTGATTTTGATTAAAAAGGTGATTTAAGACCTATAAATCACCTTTTTCGGCCCTAACGTAGACCAAGGAGTGGCGAGGATGATTATATGAGTCTACACTTACAACAAATCCTCCATATGATCGTATAGACTCGCTTGAATCAGTCTATTTCGCCAGTCGAGTTCCATTTTCGGCCTCCTTTTCTATCATGTCAGAGAACAAGGGTGACGTCTTCTTTTCGTCCGGTGTCTTTAAGGGTCCGACTCCCATCATGAAGTGGATGGTGGGTCGCTTCCAGATATGGCAGCTGAAGAGGAGGGCTTGCGGCTGGAAGGGGTGATTGCCTACCGCCCTTGTACTCTCGCCTGCGAGGAGGTGCGGAGGAGGATGGGGTCGCGCGGGATGCTGCTATGAGCCAGATGGGGTCGCCATGGCAAGCGAGGTGGATGACGTAATAGGAGCCGTAGCGGAGGTACGACCTGGAGGTATGCCAAACATGTCAGGCGTGGGGGGGGGATCGCCGCCTGGATGATGTGCGGCTTTGAGGAGGAACGTGAGGTCTGGACATCCCTCGCCGCCTGCGCGCGTAGCCGCCAAGGAAGATATGCGGCGTCAATGTCACTGAAGATGGCACGCGAGATGCATGCTGCCTGCGAGCTTAAGCCTGGAGGGCGGAGATGGGCTAACAGGAGCAACCGCCAGGCCCTGGAGGTCGCTTGGGACTGCGCGAGATTGCCTTGCTATGTGGCGACACGGGGGAGCCGTTCGGGAGGTGCTCGACGACGAGACTGTCGCCCGGAGACGAGGAGCCCTAGAGGGGCTAGCTGCCTGTAGCGTGCGTTGCGGAGTTGCGCTGCTTGGGACTGTGCAGGATCCCGTGTTGCCTGCTTGGAATTAGGGTTTCAAAATAAGCCCTATAACATGAACTTGAACTGGAATCATGAATCCCAAATCTTCAAAAAAAACAATACTAAAATCGAATCTCGTGAAAAATAAAGAACACAAAACTCCTCGAGAATCGACCCGCTCTGATACCATGTTAGAAAATAGGAATGCGGAAGCGTATCAAAGAATAAAGAAATAAAAATTATTGAATACCGGGATTTACGTGGAACCCTACTCCCTAAGGAGCGGTATGAAACCACGGGAGAAGGCCTCAAAGGGCCATATGATGCATTGCACTTTCTCAATAGATACAGGAGGTCTGGAGCTCCTTATATAGCCTCCACAGAGCCTCCAAGTCCCACCACTGTAGATATGGGACTAAACAGATGGATGTGGTAAATGGATCCTGGAGGTATCCATTTACCCATCTACAACATAAGGGGCGCACAATCAAATACTCCAACAAGAGGAAACAATGACTTGTTTATTCATGGGCCCTAGGGTTCTCTTATATAGAGGAGAAAGTTGTTGGGTAAATTACATAAAGAAGATAGAAAGAATAAAGAATACATAAAAAAATAAAAAGATAATTAATATCTCAACACAAACAATTGATGAAATTGTGGAAGTGAAGTTTGATGCCGTCCGAAACAAATGTAAATGAACAATCGAAAGAAATATCTAGGAAAGGGCTAGAAGCTCTATGCTTGACTCCTAGACTTTCCTTAGGAGGTTGAAGGACAACTTAGTGCATACCAACTACTAAAAGTTTTTAACTAGTAAAAAAAGGAATTCACTTGTCTAGCCAAAGTTGTCTAGGTAGCCTTCAACTGCTTAGGTGGGTGCCAGGTTTTCCTATCAAAGTGGTGGCTATCTACATTCTCCAGAAATAAATATAATGACATTAACCCATACATCCTACTATAAAATTGTTTTTCCTTGTTGAAAAGGCCATGGATGACTGCGAAAGATTAGTAGTCGTCCACTTCTTTACCAAACAAGAAAATTGCACCATAACAATTAGGGATGCAAACGGACGGATACGGATATAAGTATTACCGTATCCTTATCCGTTTTTGAATACGAATACGGATGCGGATACGGATATTGATGGATATTAAACCTATATTACATATCCTTAAAAAACGGATACCGATGTAAAACGGATACCGATCGTATATGAGTAGTGTTACAAATACTCTATAGAATCGACTTAAATGTATATGAATTGGATGGAAAACACGTGATATGAATTTACTAGATGTGTTTGTGTCATAAAAATCATACAAATATAGTAAAAGAAGGTATAGAATTATGTTATATAGGGTTAAAAATAAATCTATGACTATATTTATATATGAAAACGGATATATGAACACGGATACAAATGTTTGCGGATATCAAAATGGTATCCATATCCGCATCCGTTTTAAAACGGATATGGATACATATGTCAAAATTTGTATAAAACGGATACGGTGACGGATCGGATACGGATATATCCGTAACCGTCTGCATCCCTAATAACAATGCATACATAATGGAATCAATTACATACCCACAGGTTCAAGAATTAGCTTGAGCATTAACTTTTTAACAGTTATGTATGAATTAACAGATCACAATCCAGAGTTCGTACCTTATTTGAAGAACCAAGATGAGGTAGACCTTGTTGTATACTCTTTCTGGATGATTGTTCCGGTGGATAAGAAGAGTCGATATGAAACATGATTGTAGGGTAAAGGTGGTCAAATGTAAGATTCCTAACTTAGTAGAGTGAAGATGGAAACGTGAACTGTAAGTTCAGCGAAAAAGGATTTCCTCAAAAAACAAAGTTCAGTGGAAAAGGAGATACATTTCAGATAAAAGCTAGCAGTTGGATTCTTCGCTTTCTGGCAAGGATGTTTCTCAAATAACTTCAGAAGGCGGATAAATGCCATGGTTTTGGTAGAGTAGCAGAAATCAGATCGTGCACAAAAAGGAGCAATGTTGGATGCTGCAAGAAATTGGATATTAAGACAGATGGAAGGGTCAGAATGGACCAAGAAGTTTTCGGAAAGGAACTGTCAAACATGATGTGCGTTATTTAGATCTTAGCTTAGATGGGACCATGGCAGATTTGTCTAAGAATGTTTGATTTGATTTAATTTTTTTATTTTTGTGTCATATTTTGATATTGATACATTCAGCACGATTCCTACTCGTTTATGGAGATGCGAAGATATGCGCTTAGCAACTAGATATAGTGATTATTCTCGTTGATCTTCTCTTAAATTGACAAAGTGCTCCTTCACCACACTATATATGCTAAAAAAGAGAGGAAGATTCTCTTCTTTAAAGTGATAGAACTTCCGTGCCATGATTGCACTGCAAGCTGCAAATCATCTGGTCCTGGCATGAATTTGGTTGAAATGGTGTTATTACACGACTTTTGTAACTTTTATACCATTTTTCTCATGCACATTACAGATTGTCAAAGCCATTGATGCTATTTCGAGGGATCAGCTGGTGCAAATAACTGCAGCCTTTGGAATTGCAAATCCAGCACCGGTTTTTAGCATGGTTCCTGTTCGAGCTCCCAGGGCATTATTACCCAAAATCTCGGAGGAAGACAGAATCATCCTGAACAACGTTGAGAAAGTTATGAATTTTTTGACATCTGGAAATGTTGCTTCCACTTCAGTACAGGTAAATAATCGATATTCTTATTAACGAACATATATGAATTACATCAATAGACCATAATTTATGTTTTTTGGTGGTGATACTGCGTTATAGATTCATTTATATTTCGTGGCCTTTAAATAAAAGTTTAAAAGTAAATCATTGTGGTCTTTGATTCTTTAAATATGAAATCTTCTCTGCCTAGTTGGTTCATGCCTTGTGCTTGTAGAATTAGCATAGAATAATGAAAAGAATGAAACGCTTTTAAAAAAATCATATGGCTCGCCAAAAATTAGAAAATAAGCTCTGTGCTATGATCGACTGTCAGTATTCTTGTTCTTTTCTTCTTTTTTGTTTTGAAAGTAAAGAGAATGCATCCCAAGACGGGACCCACCACAAGTATATTATCACTTAACCATACTCAAATTACAATGTTCCTGGCAGAACATAAACTCCTATAATGGCATAATACATTCTCAGGATAAAACCGCTGACCCCGACATATATAGTCATTCCTGGCATTCCAAATTGGCCACACAAGTACAAAAACAAGAGAATGGTCTTCATGTGAATTCTCACAAACCGTTCTGACCGATTCACCAAAATGATGTAGAATTGTCGGTTCCAAGCCATGCAAATCCAGCCTCGCCCCACACCCGTCTCGAGAGGTTGCACCCAAACAACATATGCTCCAAGTCTTCATTTCCGTCCCCACATACCTCACAAATCACATCTTACGTATTCAACAGCTCATCCCATCGTACCTTCATGAGTAAGCGACCATGTCTGACTAGCCACACAAAAATTTTAACTCGCAGTGGGATCTTACTCCACCAGATGATATTATATTCCCGTGTGAGCTCCTCCTGTGCTGTGTCCTCGTTTCGAGAAAGATAATGGTGCGCCTTCTTGACACTAAAACGATCATCAGCTCACACAAAGTGGTCATGGCCATGGCTTGAAGCCCAAAAGTCCGCTAAATCATTAAACAGAGCCATGAAGTCAGCCAAGCGTTCCACTATGAAACTCAGAGCCCAAGTACCGTCCGTCCAAGCCTGGCGAACCAAAATGCCTCGATCTTCTGCCAAAGAAAATAGGCTAGGATATCTCTTACCGAGCGTGCTCAAGCCCTTCCAATTGTCCAACCAAAAGCTAAATAAGTCACCATTTCCCACCACATGTCGTAGCTGTAGGCTCACCTCCGGAGAAATCTTCATGATTCCTTGCCACACAGATGAAGGGGACTGTATACCCGATTCAAATAGGGATCCACGGGTGCCATAAATTGCCTGCATTAGCCGGCAAACTAGTGCATCTCCACCTCCCCATAGGCGAAGAATCCACTTGCATAAGAGGGCTTATTCATACACTCAAGCTTCAAGATGCCAAGTCCACTGTTCTTCTTGGGTTTCGTCAGAATCTCCCAATTCACGTGGTGAATGTTGTGCCTATCCTGCCTGCCATCCGTCCAGAAAATTCTGTGCAACCTTTAGAGAAGAAAAAAATGGGGATCGTCGAAAGAACGTGCTTGAGCAGAATCAACTTCCCTCCTCGAGAGTGTCTTCGCCTTCCAACCCGCCAACCTACTTCCAAATCTTTCCAGAATTGGCTTCCAATCACTGACTTGTAAGCGCCCATGGATCAAAGGTAAGCCAAGATAAACCACCGGGAGCAAGCCGTAGGTGCAGCGGAGAATTGAGAGAGCCTCACTGATTTCCCTCAGTGAATCCGAATGGCACAAAAACAGACTTCTCCTTATTCAAATGTAAGCCCGAAATGTCTCAAAAAATATCCAGAATGTGTGATGCATGTCGTAGTTGTGTCACCTTGCCCCCGAGAAAATCATGGTATCATCTGCATATTGCATGATGTAAATAGAGATGTCAACCATGTTGTATCCAGGACACCAACCCGCCTCTGACGCCAAACGCATCATAACGGTCAAAGCATCAACTGCGATCTCGAATAAGAGAGGTGCCAACAGGCAGCCCTGACGGATACCTTGTTGTGGCGGGAAGAAACCCCCCTCAAGGTGCCCATTAGCAAGCACTGCATAGGAGGCTGTTGTGATACATCTTTTCATCCACGCAATCCATCTTTCTGGGAAACCACGTTGTTGAAAGGACACCTAAAGAAATCACTAATCTATGCAGTCATATGCCTTGGAGAACTCAACCTTCCACAATAGCCCTTTTTCATGCATGTGTTTCAAATCAAGAGCCATCTCAGAAGCCAGGACTACCCATTAGCCATATGTCTACCTGATGCGAAGGCAGATTGTTCAGGGGACGTAATCCTATGCAGGATTTCCTTTAATCTATTAGCCAAGACTTTCACAATAATCAAATAAATAGCATTTGACAACGCTATGGGTCTGAAATTATCTATGTTGGTAGATATCTCCTTGGGCAGTAGTGCCTTATTTAGCCGCTCAAACCCCAAGTACCCTTCCATGAACTCCCGCACTACCGACATCACATCATCCTTCACAACATCCCAGAATTCCTTGTAGAACACCGGGAAACCATCAGGGCCGTGTGCACCATCCACATTCAGTTGCCAAATAGCCTTTTTCACTTCATCTTTGAGGAGCGGGGTAACCAGAGAATCGACATCAGATGTCGAAATCTCCTTTAACACCTTTCCCTCTCCAGCCCCAACATACGCACCTACTCCTCTTGCTCAATGTCTGAAAATGTGCATGCAACGCCCTTCCAAACTCCAAATCTCTCTGAATCTGTGTTTCATCCAACGTAATGGAGTGGATGTTATTCTTGTGTCGTCTACCGGGGGCCACGGAGTGATCCCCCTCTTGCTGCCATCGCTGTCATGATCTTTGCTTCCACCCAACCTCTCTCTTTCTGTCTTCCTTGTTTATTACATTGAGCTGACACGATCGCTCCTCGATCTCCTCAGATGTTAGTTCATGCTCATCCTCCATGGTGTCCAATCTGCATACCACCTCATGTGCCAAGGTTCCTCTGATCCTGCGCTGTTCTTTGATCTGCTTATTGAAGAACTGAAGCTGACTCCGTAGCAAGGAGAGTTTGGTCCCCATTCGCACAGTGGCCGACCCAGACGATTGGTTCTCTCTCCAGAAGGTTGTAATCATATCCCGGAACCCATCCTACAGCAGCCAAGTTCGCTCAAATCTGAAGAATGGCCTCGGCTGCACATCCTCGCTCAAAGACTGCATAATCAGAGTATGATCGGAATGCGCATGTGGAAGTGCCCAAGCACGAGCAAGAGGTGACAGCATTAGTGTCTCAATAGAAACCAGGAAACGGTTCAGGCGTGACCTCGATCTAGTGTTTTCCATGTGTAGCAGCAACCTCCAGCATCAACTATCACCATTCCCAGCTCATTAATTAAGGAAAGAAGTACCTCAAGTTGATATAAGATTTTGTATTCATCTATAAAGGGAAGACACTGCTGATATTTAAACTGTACACACTTCTCGCCAATTTTAACTAATCCCGTGTTTCTCTGTACCAAATTTGGATTAGTAAATCGAGAAACTTAGCATGTACTTTGGAAGTTGACATGAAATGGGGACTTCTGATATTTCACTCGAATTTTTTAGGCCTATAATCAAATTTTTTTTAGGCCTATATCTATCTTCATGCTCTTGACACTCCTCAATTTTGTTTTTACAGGATGTGAATATCGTCTATATTCTTCGAGAACTTGCTCCGGTTTTACCTGGAATTTCAAGAATACTCCCCGAGGTCGTTAGCCGCCTGTCCTCCAGAGTTCTCGCACGTCTCATTCGCGAAACCTTCTTGTAAATGACCGGGCATTTGAACTGGTAGAGGACTGCAGTTGCTATGTGTATATATTATACAGATATGGGTAGCGTATAATTGGTGCCCCAATTAATGGGGTGTTATGTATACATAACAAAGCAACAAATATACGAACAGTCCTCTCGACAAAGAGTTGAGCTGCATCAGTACACATGGCAGATGTCAAATTTATTGGGCATTGACACCTTTTCATGTAATATAATTCTCAACAGTTTTTTTGTAGAATATCAGCTGGCATTTATTCCAGAAATTCATAGCAACTTCCTGCAATTTTTCCAAAGTTGTTTTGGTCTATTTACATTTACGATGACAGGGGAAAATATGTCATCTTTTTTATGAACAAGAACCTTGTAAATTCCTAATAGTAACTAAAAAAGTTACTACGTATGTTTATGAGAAAACTAGGTAATTTTGTAAAAAAACTTGTAGATATGTCCCGACTCCCGTTGGAATAAAATTTGGAATGTACAATCAGCCATCACGGAAGCATGTGAAGAAGAATACACATGATACAATGGTGGTCGATCATCTCCCATGATGACCACAAAAGAAAATTCAATAAGAAGAAGTGTAACTTGCTTTGTTACATCGCTCTCTCCCTTGCTTTGAGGGCGATTGTTTTTTTATGCTTATACAACATGACTTACAAAAAAAGCTTATGTGGCTTCTCTCCATGCCTAATCGCCAACCTCGAGGTCGTGTTCAATTGTATGGCGGACATTACAAATCTACAACCTATCTATGTCGTTTGTACTTTAGTCTATGTATGTGCCTTTGCTACGACACCTTTGCTTTTGTTCTCTTTGAATCGGTACTCATATTTATCCTATTGACTTTAACATATGATGAAAATTATTTTATATGTATGTTGTGTACATATTTATAATGCAGTGTGCCTACTTAAATGGTTTGGTGGTAGTGCAGTGTGTTTACTCTCACGACCTCGATTCCTTGTCGTCGGATCCTCCCATATCCGGATATGATTACTCAGTAATAATTTATTCAGCAATCACAACTAACACTCAGAAACAGACTACAATTAAAAATACTCAAAAGGAAGTATTTCAACACATTTCCATTCACAAAATAAAGATCACATGTACATTATTCCACTATAATCATTTACATACACATCAGTTGGAAGGAAACACACAATATGATGACTATGTTACTAAGGAAACACACAAAATAAAGATACTGTGGCTGGCTGGACGACTATGTTAGTTGGCTGGATTATTAAAGTCCTTGTGTTGGCTCACCGACATCTGTAGGGTTTTCCATAAATCATAGGATAACAACTAGCGAATCCTAAGTAACGAAGAAGAGAAAATCAAACAAATTGTGTAATTTTTCAAAACTTGTTATCATAAAAAGATTCATTCATTCTCATTATTTAATTCCTATCTTTTTTATTCCACGTTAGGGATTAGTTCAGGGAACTACCTAACCACTATATAGATTCCGAAGTTGTGGACACTTCGAGATTGGAGATTGCGTTGATCTGGTAAGCTTATGCCGTTGCACGTCACCTCAACCAATCCTCCAATACTACCCTGACAATTTCTTGTTCTTTTATTAATCAGGGTCTCAAACCCTCAACCTGGCAAATAAAGGAGCACACCGTCATCGAGGACTCGGTTGCTTAAATCCTCATGCTAACATTTAATCATATAACCTAGTGGCTTTAAATAGATGTTATCGTGACCCAGTCACTATCCAACCATCCGTGCCTCCACATGGCACAACTACATCTTTCGTCGTTCAACCCGAAGATATTGGCACCCGGTACCACGCGTTGCAAATTATTTATTTTGTGCGCACTTATCATAATAGGACAACCGTGTACCACTAAGGTAGGGCCATGCCAATACGGGTTCCTTCCGACAAACCTACAGGTTGCATGCCCGACCTGTAGTTCTACTCCCAGTCATCCTTAACGTAACACATGATCCTCTTCAGGATCCAACTTAATACACATCAATTTCCATGATGAAATTCTTCCGTTAGACCTTAAATTTGCATATTCCTCAATATTGAGTATAGAACCACATATATTTTAATTCATATCTATATATACTCATATTTATGCTTATTTTAAATCGTAAACCCTATTTTTCCAAGCCACGGCATCAATTCGATGCTTAAACCTTATTTTAGTGGGAATCACAAGGCAACTTTTCATATTTTCTCAAAAATAGCTAAACTTAGGGTTCTTCATAATAAAGAACATAGAATCAGGGATTTCAATAATCTCGTATGAAAATCCAACAATAAAAGGAAGGATTTCGTTACCTAATCGAGCTCTCTCTCGTATACATTGCTTTATCGTGATTCTTTTTTAACAGGATGATTTATAGCTCTTGAAACGATCGAATTTCATTTTCGTATCAAAAACGCTAAGAACGTGCCAAGAATGCGAAGAACGAACGAATAACACGAAAATGTGAAGAACACACTAAGAACACGAAGAACACGAAGAACATATTTTCTCTTGAAATTTCAGCAGGGCTTCCCATTATATTGGGACATATCTATATAAAAATTTTGGCAGAGTTTCCCCTTATATCGGAACTTATTTCTATAAAAATTTCAGCAGAGTTTCCCCTTATAAAATCACCGAAAGGAAAACAACAAGGAAACTGAATATGAATCGAAAACCTAGCTCACGAAGCAAACTAAGAGAGGATCGTACTTTCTTCCTCCTCGTTCTCCCGGCAGCGTTTCGCCAGCGCTCCTTCCTCGCCTCTTACTCCTCCTTCCGACCTCTCGACCCTAGCCCTTGGGGGGTGGTGGTAGTGGAAATTGTAGAGAATGAACGGGTAGAGGGGGGTATTTATAGGCTCTAGAAAACCGCTAACCATGGTTAGAAAACCATTATTTAGACCTTAACCGCGGTTAGCAGCCTATGGTTTTGGTCAAAACTTATCCAAAACTTAAGGCTTAAGTTAGAACATTTCAGAGAATTCTAGATTCGCTAATGATGCTTAATTAACGCTAATCGTGATTAACTTTCACTAATCACGATTTAACTTTTGCGGCTTATGCATATCTTTTGCTAACTATTAATTAGTGTTCGCTAATGATCATTAGTGGTTTTCAATCCGTCATTAATTTCTTTAATCATGCTTAATTAGTCTTAATGACATCCATTACGAGTTAATGGTATTTTAATCCCTCTTACTTCTCTTTCTTCCGAAAATCATAACAAATCGAAACGAAGTTCGATTTACACGAAACAAGTTCCGTTGGTTTCCTCTTGATGAGCAGTATATTATTATATAAGATCCGAGAGATGCCAAGTTCAAGGCTTTACAATTATAACAACCTTAAAAGAAGTCTCGTCCTCAAGACTAGAAATGCAGTCATAATAACCTTAAAGAGGATTGAAACCATAACACCTTAAAGAGAATGAATGTCTCGTCCTCGAGAAGAAATGCAGTCATGTAGATGGTATGTTGTGCTCAAGCATAGCTATGTGCCTAAGGCTTTCATGAAGTTCTCCCAATAGTGTGAGGTGAATCGTGAATCTCAATCGGAAACTACTTCCTTTGGGATACCATGGAGACGGATCGCATGTGTAATATATAACTCAACAAGCTGGTCTGGAGTGGAAGATAGGCTTATTGGAATAAAGTGTGCTACCTTGATCAAGCGATCTTTTATAACCCATATACTATCTTTACCACCAGTCGTTTGAGGTAAGTCAGTAACGAAGTCCATGGAAATACTTTCCCATTTCCATTCAGGTATAGAGAGGGGTTGCAATAATCCTAGTGGCTTTTGGTGTGAAGCCTTTACCTGCTGGCAGGTAAAACATGAATTCACGAACTCAACAATATCCTTCTTCATTTCCGGCTACCAAAAGTTTGAACGAAGATCCTTATACATCTTCGTAATTCTTGAATGAATAGATAATTTTAAGCAGTGCACTTTACATAAGATATCTTTCCTCAATTCGGGTATATTTAGTACACAAACTCTATGATAGTTATACAATATCCCAGCTTGTATATGGAATCCCTCTATCTCATTCTGCTCAAGTTGTTATCTCAAGTCTTTAAGGACTGGATCATCCTCTTATCTTTTATTCAATCCCAGATCTCTGGTTTATATCGGTGAGGAATAGTTATAGCATCGGCACTACTATCAAATGATTTCCATTCACTTAATGTTGATAGTACACCCCAGAAGTGACTAGCACTCACCAACCCATGTGAATAAGTTCTTCTACTAAGGGCATCTGCTATGACATTCCCTTATCGAGGTGGTAGGATATGGTGCAATCATAGTCCTTCAACAGCTCTAGCCACCGTCTCTGTCTTATATTGAGCTCCTTCTGATCAAACAAATATTTCAAACTTTTATGATCAGTGAAGATTTCAAAAGTAATACCATAGAGGTAGTGTCCCCATATCTTTAAAGCGAAAAATATGACAACTAATTCAAGGTCATGTGTCAGGTAGTTCTTCTCATGTGTCCTGAGCTGTCATGATTTATACGCAACCACCTTACCATGTTGCATAAAAACTGCCCCAACTCCTTCTTTAGATGCATCAGTGTATACTGTAAATCCTTCAGTTCCAGAGGGTAAAGTAAGGATAGGTGCAGATGTTAGACATTCTTTTAGTGTTTGAAAACTATCTTCGCATGCGTCAGACCATATGAATGGAACTTCCTTTTGAGTCAGCCTAGTCATTGGAAATGCTATTCATGAAAAGTCCTTCACAAATCTTCTATAATACACAACTAGACCCAAAAAAGATCGTATTTCTGTGACAATCTTCGAGTGTTCCCAACTTATCATCGCACTAACCTTTGCAGGATCAATTGATATACGTGCCTATGAAATAACATGACCTAAGAAAGATACTTCAGTCAACCAGAAGTCACATTTACTATATTTAGCATACAGTTTGTTCTTCCTTAGTGTTTCGAGTGCCTACCTGAGATGGTGTTTATGTTGATATTTATCCTTGAAGTAAATAAGTACATCATCAATGAAGACTACTATAAAGTGGTCTAGGAACTCCTTGAATACTCGATTCATGAGATACATGAAGGTCATTGGGGCATTTGTCAGTTTAAAAGGCATAACTGAAAATTCATAATGCCCTTATCTAGTTCGAAAACTGTCTTGGGAATATATGTATCTTTAATTTTCGACTGATGGTATTTAGATCTTAAATCAATCTTGGAATACACAGTTGAACCCTGTAACTGGTCAAAGAAATCATCTATTCTTGGTAGAGGATACTTATTCTTTATTGTCCTTTTATTTAATTGTCTATAGTCAATACACAACCGCATCGACCCATCCTTCTTCCTTACAAACAAAACAGGTACACCCCATGGTGAAGTAGGACGAATGAAGCATTTGTCTAACAGTTCTTATAACTATACCTTTAACTCCCGTAACTCCGCCAGTGCCATCCTATACGGAGGAATAAATATAGGCTGAGTATCAGGTTGTGAGAGAAATTTCAAATTCAATCTCTCGCTCAGGTGACAATCCAGGTAATTCTTATAAAAATACATCAGGAAACTCACACAC
This sequence comes from Ottelia alismoides, assembly GCA_037367405.1. Taxonomy (NCBI): domain Eukaryota; kingdom Viridiplantae; phylum Streptophyta; class Magnoliopsida; order Alismatales; family Hydrocharitaceae; genus Ottelia; species Ottelia alismoides. The sequence continues at coordinate 510,387 of JAZKJV010001045.1, read as the reverse complement.
TATAGGCACATCTTCTATCATTCTATCTGACCCTGATGTAGTACATACATAAGCTAAATAGTCTTGACACCCTTGTTCTAACAGTTGTTGAGCCATTAGCATAGAGATGTATTTGACATCATCACTAGATGTCTTTCTAATAAACTGGAACTCTATCGAGTTAGGAATGTGAAAAGCTACTGTCTTATGGAAACAATCAAGGCATGCATGATGCCGTTCTAGCCAATCCATCCCCAGGATGAGATCAAAGTCGTCCATTTCAATAATTAATAGGGAAACAAGTAACTGATGTCCTGCTATCAGTACTACACAATCATCCAGGATTTCTCAGATTATAAATACTTGTCCTCCTAGTCCCTTGATCAGATAGGATTATTGTACTTCTACTGGTACCTTACCCAAAGTGGGTACTATACGTCGAGTAATAAATGAATGTGAAACACCCAAATCAAACAAGGCATGTACTGAAAAGTCATGAATAGTAACGGTACCTCGTACGACCGTGCATGAATTGTAGGCTTGTTCTTCAGTGATTGCATTGAGTTGTCCATTAGGAATAGGCAAGCTAGAACCCACAACATTTTGTGGTGGTTATTGTGTAGGACGCGCTCCTTGTGATCCACGACCTCTACCCTGTCTACCTCCGCGTGCTGCTCCATTGCTCAGGTGGATGTTATACTGTTAATTGGAGTTGGTTTAAATCCCGAACCTCTCAACTACGGACAGTCTTTCCTAATGTGACCTTTTTGATGACAGTGATAACATGCACGTATTCTTGTCTGAGCTGAAGACCCAACCACAGAAGTACTAGTTCATGGTATTGAGTTACGAGGGTATAGTGGAGGTCTAGAGAAACCCCCTCTTCCTGATAATTCCTGACCCAAGGTCTGTGGTGGGCTTATACTGGAACCAACTGGATGATAGCGACGATCTCTACGGTTATAATTTTCCTTGCGTTTGGATAGTCCACCATTAAAGTCAAAACTTCTTTTTGGCGATTTTCATCTCTCTCCATATCAATACGAGAGGTGATGTCCATTGCTTCATCTATGGTTGTAGCTCTACAATCCGCAAGCTTGTCTCTCAGATCTCCCTGAAGACTGCTAAAAAGTTTGGTAAGACACTCTAGTGGTGAAGCTTCTAGAGCTGGGGAGTAACGTAGTAGCTCGGTAATGGATATGATAATCTCGTATGATCTTAGAATCCTGATTCAGAGAAACCAACTCTCTCCTCTTTAATTCTTCCCAATGGAAGGACAGAAGTGAGCTCGGAACCTTTCTTCAACGATATCTCATGGAACATGATCTGCTAATTTCTTGGAAATTGCTCTCCATCATCGTCATGCATAATATGTTAAGGAGTAATCAGCAAAGTGCACTCATGTATCAACTGATGCATGGATTATCCTCAACATCCTACTAACGTCATTGAGCCATAATTCAGCCTGGTAAATTTTCGAACATCTCTCCTTCAAGGTCAGCCACCAAATTTATGCATGAATGGCAGATATATGCCAATGGGATGATGAATACGGTCGTGAAACTTGATTTTCAAAATAATCAACAAGATTTCTACATAAATTATATTAATTGAGAATGGAAAAAATATTGCAAGTAAATGGACAGTGTAGGAATAATTGAGGTATTATTTCTGCATTCGAAAGATGGAGGGGACATGCGTTGGAGGTAGGGGTGATGGGGAATGGAGGTCGATCATGGGCCCGATAGTTTATTATGGCATTGAGACCAAAGGAAGAGCAAGACCCGTGGGTGGAAGGGTTTGAACCAAAAGTGGGGGTTCAGCTTTGCGCTCAAGCCGCCATGAGCTAGGAGATTGTAAATTTGATTTGAAAGTCTAAGTTGAGAGGATCTTCCCAGAATGATTAGGGAGTCAGTGGAGTCGGGGTGCGGGTGGTGTTTAGAAAGGAAGTCCTGGAGTTTTAGGATGTCTTCGTGGCGATTAGTTCTTTCAATCCAAAGGAGTGAGTCCATGCTCAATCAAACGACGCTGGAAGCTATGTTTCTAATGGTTGACGAGCTGAACTTAATGGATCGCCAATAAGGAGAGTCACGAGAATTAGGAGCTTTTAAGATAGGGATGGGTCTGGAGTTATGCAATCTACCTCTTATAATACATGAAAAAAGGAATCCCAAGTTTTCTTGAGAGATTATCCATGAATTAGATAGCATAGCATAGTTGAAGGTTTCTAGGTATAGAATGTCCCAACTGTTATTTTCTATTGGCCGTAGATTGATTCCCAGTGAGCTTGATGATGATGTTTCTTAAGAGAGGTGCCACACCAAAGGAAACATCTCGAATTTTATCAATTACAAGGATAACATTCTTGGGGATTTTTAGGGAGGCAAGAATATGATGTACTTGCAACATCGGCGAGGAGTTTAGTAGTGAAACACGTGATGGTAGTGAAACCACTCGAGATTTCCACCCAAGTATTTTTTTTTCAAATTTCTCAATGATGGATAGCATGTCATTTCTCTTCAGAGGTTTGAGGGATAGTGGGATACCAAGGTATGACATTGGAAAGCTATTAATGCGTCAATTGAAGATAGATGATGTTAAGTTTGTTTTGAAGGCATAGAGGTTTAAGTACTGAATAGAGGATTTGTCGTTATTTACACATCGATCTGAGAGCTCAGTAAAGACCTTCAATGTAAATTTTAGGCACTTGAAACCATTCTCATCGAATTTTGTGAAAATCAGGATGTCATCTGCGAATAACATATTTTTGATGATGAAGTTTTCCCCAAGGATATGGTATATCCTGCAATTTGGTTAGCCTTGGCAAAGTTTTATAGCATACCCTCTAGAATGTTCATCATGTTTATGAATAATAGTGGTAATAACGGGTTCCCTTGCTGAACCCCACAAGTTGGTTTGAATGAAGTTGTTGATTTTGAGTGAGATAGTTGTTCTCTTAATGAAGGCCGAAATCCATTCTATAAAAAGTGGGGGCAGTCGGTTAGGGATACAACAGTGGTCATTTCACTCGATCCAAGGGAGTCATTGGCTTTTTGGGTCAATTTTTGAATACAACTGCCTTCGTGTTGTTGTGATTCCAACTCATAAGTATCTCTCATGTCACAACTAACACATTAGAGGCTCCTCTACATTTAAGGAAGACACACTAGGAAGGTGGGATAAGTTCATTGAGTTTGGGGCACAACGGTTGAATGGAATCTTAGAGATAATTTTGAGGGTAGATTGATTAGGCTAACGAGGTGATGATTGCTAATATCTTGAGGGTCCCCTTTTTGTAGAGTCTTTTTGTAGAGTAGAGTAACTACCGAGTTGTTTACAAACTTTAGGTCCGAGGGGTTAAAATCAGGGGTGAAAAGATGATTGATCATGTTCATGAAATAATTATTGGCCAGTATTTCTTGAAAAACTCTAGAATAATCATCCGACTCGGGCATTCGAGAAATTTTAGGTTGTTGATAACCTCAAAGGCTTCATGCTCGGATATAGGCACAATGAGATGGCTAGGGTTCGATATTTACCCGACACGGGTCTAATTTAAGGGAAGCAAATGGGCTTGTGTATGGTGTGGGGTAAATCTTATGGTAGGAGGCAGTTGTGATTTGCGAGATTTATCTATTTCTTGCACGTATGTTACCTTTAGAACCTCTCGATGTCAATATAGAGTTGTGGCTACGCTTCGCTGAGGCCATGGCTTTGTGTTCTGATCGTCTTTCCCTTGCAATATATCATCTTACTTTTGCTCTCTGGTTTAGACAAAGGAATTCATCCTCAGTAAGGTGTTCGAGTTTTATGTGTAGGTGAGCTAACTAAGATGATAAGGTAGTTTTTGGGTACCCTAAGGTAAGCGTGCTTTCTAGTGTATGGATTTTGGGAAGGATTTCCTCAAAGGATACAGAGAAGAGTGAGACATTGTCTTTCATCTAGGCGATGACGTCGCATTTTAATCTCTTGGTGTTCAAGTGCCATGCATGGAAGGGTTGTGTCTTTGCAAGGTTTATTCCAGGAGGTTTCAATCAGGAGTGTGCAAGATGGTTTACCAAACTTGAACACCTCCATTTTGAAGGGAGGGTAGACAAGTCTAAGTGAAGTAATATATGTAAGGAGTAGATTGTGGGCGGATAAGATTTTAGGAAGTGTTTGAGTTTTTGTTAGTGGTGATATATCTATAAGGTTGGGGAGATGAGGATACAGTCGAGGAGCGATCAACGATTTTGAGAGGTATCGATCCAAGTGAATTTAGTGCTAGGGTCCTTGAGGTCAGTAATGTTGGATTCATCGCTCCATTCTGCAAACCTTCTGGAATGGTGGCTCGGTGGAGGTCGTTTTTAGGAGGACGTGGTTTGGAATCGACATGGCAGCTGGAGTGGCCTCGATGTTTGAGGGTTGCTTTCATTCTTTCCTTCGCCATTTTGGTTGTGAGCCAAGCCGCTCATTTGATGATATTGTGTTAGTTTCTTTAATAGGTATATGTGTTAGCTTCTAATAGCAAACAAGACATACGTATAAAAATCGTACCAGCTATTATATATGTATATAACTATTTAATTTTTTAAAAAATAATACAGAACGTTCATAGCACATTATTTTAACATAGTTCCTGTGCTTTTGACCACATTAACATTTTTAAAACATAATTTCCCCGTGATATAAATATAATTCCTTCAATTTTCTTCGATACTGATATTAAAGGCAATGTACTTGTTACTACTGTAAATTTATTATCTTTCATATTATACCTTCTTATATCATCAATGCAATCCGTGAAGGTTGGTTGAAGGATATGCGATAGTTATATTAAATATGGTCGTCACATGCCTCCTGATGCCAACCATAAAGTACCTCACATGGAGATGTAGGCATCTTTTTCACCTTCGACAATAAGATTTAGCAAATCCATTCTCTCTTTTTTAATGTTGGACAGTTATATCACTATTTAAACGTCAATATACATATTGACTTATCTTGATAACCAAATGTCAAGAGAAATCATCATTTCAAACTTCCAACATTTATGAGTAAATAACATTAACAAAAGAACTCGGCTATGTGTTGATTATCAATTACGGACATCATTTTTCAAATGTAACAAAGAGGGATGTGAACTTAGGGTTTAACACTCGACATTAAAGGGTCTCGTAAACTAACATAGGCATATTTGAGACAAGAGAATAAGTTCAAGCCCTTCTTTGTTACATTTGCAAAATGAGGCTCCTAATTGAGAATCGACGTATAGTTAAGATCATTTTTGTAATTTACCTAATGTATAAATACTATGAAACTGAGTGCTTATCATCAACGTGACACGTATGTCCTATTTCCTATCTCACCTTCCTAACGCCCCCTCTCTCTCCATTTATTTCACTTGACTTCCCTCTTTCCCTCTCTCCCAAGTTCTCTCTCTCCCAACTTATCCCACAAGTTCTCTCTCTCCACTATTCATGCAACCAAATGTTTCTCTCTCTTCCCCACTTATTTTTGACCATTTTATAAACTTCTCTTTATTTTATTTAAGATTGTGTGTGCATATTAAATTTGTTCTAATGACATACAACATTTAGATTCATTATTTACTAAAAAATTCATCACTTTTAGAACTTTTTATACTCTTTTTCTTTTTTTTATGTTACTTTATCTTATTTTATTAGTATTCATATTGTGAAATATACTTTCAAACTTTTCATCTTTTTATGTAAATTTTAAAATACCATGTTCCTATGACTTTGAAAGGAAAAAATACAACTAAATGAAGTAACTTTTGTATTAGCAAAGTACAAATGTAAGCAATTATAAACACACACACATCTTATCAAGGAAGTTAAAAATGTAATAGAAGTAGTTACAATTTCCTAAAATCAAAATGAACTATAGTAACATATAATTTAATTTATATTGCCATATTTTCTGATGTCTAATGTATAATGATTATTATTTATTATAAAATTGCTTTTACGAAATAACTTCTGTGTATATATAAAACACAAAATATATAAAAGTTTACAAACAATGTTGGATAATTACCTAGATGCCTACAACATCAACCACAAATTTTGTTTAAATAATAAGTAGAATAACCAACTAATTAACAACTTTCAACACTATATTTCTCAAAGGGCTCATCCCTCTTTCTACACTTTACTTACTCTAAGTCCCCCAAAGAATAAATATAATAATCAACAATGTGTACATTAACCCTTAAGAATATTGTTCTTTTAGTTTGGTAGCATTTTTTCAATATTATATAGGTTAAACCGATGTTTAATTTCTAACAAATATTATCGGTTGGAAAATTATATTTGATTCATTAAATTCAACATATATCTCATGTATATCTTTCCCTTTCTCCTAATATGTAATATATTTTAAATGCTTATATCTAACCTTTCAAATTATGCAATCACACAAAATTATATTAAAATATTACAAGATAATTATATATTGTATAAAATATAGTGCAAAATGATTTCAGATTAGAAGTTAGAAAGTAACAGAAAACATAAATAATCAATGAGATAAAGAAGATATATATTCAGTTATTATGGATGCTATAAAAATTATTTTTAAAAATAAAAAATAAGTTTCATTGACCAATGAATGGTGAAAGTATAAAAGATAAAGCCATATGATTGAGATTCAAATAATGATCGATTTCAATGGTTGGGTGAACATCAAACTATATATCTTGAGCCTTTTGGACTAAGATATTATATCAATTATTATTTTCTTGAAAAGTTTACACTAAATGTTATTACTAAGACGATATTCGATTTCCGTCATGACCATTGCATGTAGATTGTGAACATTCTAAAATCTAACACCCTCTCATCCTCATCACTCCCTCTTCTTTCATATATTTTTTAAAGATATTTGTATTAAGTCAAATCCCTCAATATCACATATCCTAAAAACCACTACAACAAAATTGACCTAAAGCAAGTAATACTTCAATATTCGTTGGCATATCGTCTATAGTTAAATATACATCAATGAATATGATTTTTTATTTGATGTTTATAATTTGTAACGGATATTATATTCGTTGCTCTATTAGTCACAATGAAGCTTACAATTACCATTATTGTTCATTGACTTTTTCTTCTAAATATCATTAAATGTAATAATGATTAATCTAAATTTTACTGAATAAGTCAACAGAACTATTGTTATATGAATTTTTAACAATTAATATGATATTTTATAATTAAGTAATAATAATTTAGCAATGAATAATATTCATTATTATAGCTTTAACATCGAAATATATGACAATGAATATCCAAATTGTTCATTACCTTGGGTCCATTTTTTTGTAATGAATGCTTTTAAATTTTCAAAAATAAGATGTTAAATATAATATTACCTTCATAATATTTATATATGAAAGTAACTTGCATATAATCGTATATAATAGATAGAGATTACATAAGATAGTTATTATTATAAATTTATTTTATAATATTCAAACATGTTTTCCTATAATGATGGAAGAATCGTCTTCTTTAAAAAATTATAAAATATAAGTATTTTTGTATTTTTGAAATTTATTCTTGCATATCTAATCCTAACTATATAAATAATAATTGCTATAAATGTTACATCCAACAAGTATTTGAAATGCACATTGTTAACTAAACAATAGACATCAAAAATAAATAAATATTCACACTATATTATGAAGTTAATTCAATCTCATGTTAACATTTTTCATATATAGTATTTATTCTGACCCCGCATCTTAGAATAATTTACAAATATTTTGATATGAAAATCTAATTTCAAGCATTGACCTTATAATGCAAAGAATAATTTCTATCCAAATACATTAAACGAATGTAACTAGGTCATAATATCGATGTAATTGGTAAACAATCAAATGTGTATTTTTTAGTAAAAAATATGTACATGATATATTCATTAAAAATAAATTTCATATTGATTATGAGCCATTATAAGATAATTTGATCAATTAAATATAGATCAAAATCATCTATTATAAGTTATAAATAAAGGTCAGATATATTAAAGTCACAAATTTCGAAAAATATATATAGTAAACCATTATTATACTAAATGTCTTCTAAACAAATGAATTGTTAAGGTTAGATTTCAAGATATGCATTAACTTTTTTAAAAGATCTATGTAGATAGTAAATGGAAAAATTGATAGGTCTATAGTGCATGAAATCCTCTACACTATTTTCCTCTCATTTTTATTTTTAAATTGTGATAATTTTTTAATTTATATTTCCTCTTTATAAATACTATAAAATTAAAAAAATGAAAAAAAATACAAGTCTTATTATCATCTACCTTTGCTTATGCATTTTTAATTCAATAACTTAATGTCAAAGAATTCTGAATATTGATGAAAGTTAACTCATTCATCTTGAAAGAGAAATATACTTGGCCTTAAAAGTATTTAAAATCAATACTATAATATATAAGAAAACTAAAATAGGAGCATCGTTAAATTCTTACAATAGAAACATTGTGAGAAATTAACTTTCATTATCAAAGATTTATGTTAACAAGTATATAAATAGATTGATGCATGCAGTGAAATCCAAATAGATAGTTTTTATCATATTTCATAAAATTTTATTTCTAAAGATTATGCAGGTAATTCTTTATTAGATTTTACTTCAAATACGTGTATTCATGTTTCACTATATACAAAGCTTGTATATCATTTCTACAAATATGAATTCATTTTAGAAATAAAGTTTATCGCGTGACCTCATTAATTGTTTTTATAGGCTACCTTTTTCCACAATTCTACTTTGAAGTTGTGCTCCATATCCCATTGTGTTACGGTTTATATTATCACCATATATACTTAATTTCATGCTTCTATATATTTGTTAAATGCATGTATATATTTAGATATGTTGAAGATGATTTGTTTTTTAATATTTTTAATGATTAGAGCTCTGATTAGCATAACTTATATGTTTCCTTCTTAAAATAACCCATTGTATTATTCTGATGTAACTTCTGATCAACATAATTTATCGATATTTTTTCATTTATCCACATTTTTTCCAGAACATACATTTGTACATATGAATCTTATGTTAAAGCAATCAGATTTCAAACTTCCCAAATTAAAAATGCCTTATTAAAGTTATATAAATCTTGTGACAGTGCAAAATCAAAGAGTGGAGCTGAGAGTTTGGCTAATGCATTTAATTTTGAGTTTCTCCATGGTATGGTAATTTCATATGAAATTTTATTTTCTATGAATATGGTGAGCAAAAAATTGCAATGTAAATCCGTTTGCATTAACTCTGTCATAAAATAAGTAGGAGGTGTTTTATCATCTTTGCTAAGTACAGAGAAGAAGGCTTTGCGACTAGTGTAGAAATTGCTAAGAGTATTGCACTTGAAATGGATATATGCTCAAGTCATCTAGTAAAGCGTCGTATTATTAGAAAAAATGATTGGATGGGAATGATGAGGACGAAGAAATCCAATCCATTGATGAGTTATTTGTAGGTGAAATTTAAAAAGATATAAATATAAAAATATAAAAATATAAGGAGGGTTAGATATTACCGGATTTGATGAGATGAACAAACTTGCCGAGGCGTGCAAAAGCACTGACCTTAAGAATAGATTCGTACCCCCACGGAGATTCCGATGGTGCAATCGGTATTGGTACGACTATTCTCCATGATACAACGGCGAGATCTCGATGGGTATGCACGTACCAACATCGAGATCTATTGAGCAACAAAGATCATTCCTTCTTGTATAGACGCACTCAATCGACAGAAAAGGAGAAGATAGAAAATGTTGTTTTAAAACCAATGCCATACACCCCTTTATATAGGTATATTAGAACGTTACAAACACCAAAGATTAACGTTCAAAATTTGCATGAAAATGCATGAAATCCAACGCATCTTTAAATATGTTAATTAATCTTCCCTACAAAAATGTAAGAATGTGCATAACGCTCACAATCAAACGAGTGCACATAAGCACGAAAATCAATGCACAATCAAAACATTAATTTTCAACAATGGTGGAAAATAATATAACAATAAATATATAGTAGCGTAAATAACAATATAAGAGATTCAACTAAAATTGAATCAAATAAAATCCGTTACTATATAACAAAAGATCTTATACGTTAGATTTAAAATCAAGCCTACTTATATTATCATTAATATATTGACAATAAATCACATCCATGTAAAGACGTTAGAAAATATGATAGTGATGTAATATCACAAATAAATTGTCATGCAAAAATCCAATGGTAGGCTAAAAATCACATGCTCATTGATGCTTACCAAATAAAGTTCATGCACCAATAATTATAAATAATTCACTTTTATATAATTAACAAAATAATAAAATTATTTGAAATATAAAATACAACAATCTCCCACATATTTCAAATACTTTTTTTTTGAAATACCTCTTTTCATCCCCCACAATTTCAAAAAAGAAATTAAGGATAGCCATAAAAGAGGGATAAAAAATAAAGACGATACTTGAAGGAACTCAAAATGCAATGCATAAGACTTGGTGTCTTATCGACTATGAACCAAGACGTAGAGAGTATGAATATAGTTTCTAAAGGTTGGTGGAACAATAATTCCTATGAACCAATCCTTTATTTATGAAACCATTGACTCATATCTCACATTACATTTTTTGATCTTTGTTGCTCATGCGGGTTGACACGTTTCGGCCATGCGTCTACCTGGATTTTCATGAGTGCTCTAGAGATTTTGCCCAAAAATCTCATAGGAAGCGGCCTCACCTCCACACCCATATAGGTGGATCATCATCAAGTGTATACTACATTTACACACCACCCAATTTGGGATATGACGTCCATTAAGAACAAGTATGTTCAACCTCACCACTTATGATACTATCGTATCGTACACCATAGGAATAGGGAATAACTGATAGTATCCTCTTAGTCGTCCAGTGAATTGTTTATCCCATATGAACCTCCTTCCAGGGATCTCCGTTCATGAAGCTTGGGTTTCCATCACTTCGACTATTGATTTGGGCACAATCCCATTCCCCTTGATGTACTCTCCACAAGCTTTCCGCTTTGTGGTTTAGTCAGATGATCAGCCAAATTCCACTCTGACTTCACATAATCCATGGATATGATGCCATGAGATGTTTCACAATATTGTCTCTCAGGAGAATATGCCTGGAGAATTTGCATGCTTCTCCCATTATAAAATATTTTTAGCTCTTGCTATATTAACATGGCTAGCACAATGGAATGAAAGTGGTAGCATTGACTTCCTTAAAATGGGAAAATCCGCTGAGACGTTTATAAACCACATCCTCAGCATATGCCTTCTCTAGCGCAATAAACTTGGATTCATTGTAGATCAAGCAATGTAAGTTCGCACGGTTGTTTTCCAGAAAACATAGCTCCTCTTACAGAAGTAAGAGCATATCTAGTAGTAATTTTTAATTCATCTGAATACTGGATAGAATTTGCATCATAATATCCTTCAAGAATTGGAGGATCTCCACAAGGAATTGATAGCACATTGCTCCTTTAAGATATGAAAGTATTCTAGCGAGAGCATCAAATACTCTCTTCTGAATTTAGAGTGTACCTGCATAACTTTCAATAACATATGCAACATTTTGTCTAATGTATAAGACGATCAATAATTATTTGTGTGTATCTAATTTGAAGCATAGTATCACTTTTACTCTCTCTTTTTTTAACTTCAAATCACAAGAGATCCTCAAGAAATAGTATAATAAAAACATGGATATTATGAAGATAGAACACTTTTTTTTAAATACAATCCCAATAAAAAGAACATCATGTAAAGGTAAAAATGTGCTGAAATAGATCTTTTGATGCGGAGAGAGATTGTCACAAAAGCCTTTTATGTTAAAATCTCTCCATCCACGTTACATATAAAACCTCAACGCATGTAACATTTATAAAATAATAACTTATGCGCTGCCATTTGAAATCAGAAGGAAAAAATCAACAACACGCACTCGCTATATTTCAAATTTTCTCTCTCACAATTATAATTATTTTAATAGCATATCTTAATTACGTTGACAGCACTAATCTCTTAAAGTCTTTCCATTCATTTTGATTTTTAATGATATTGTAAGCAATAGCATCCTCCTATACGTTACACCTATGTAATTGTTGTGTGCATACCTACAGGTTTCAAACTTTTTGAATGGTCGTTCCTGAAAGGTGTTCAAGTATTATAGCCTACATTGTTAAAATATTAATATTTGGAGGTTACATTTCTTTTGAATTTGTATTGAACGATCAATGATCTTTATATTTCATTTTCCAACGTCTTTTCATTAACGAAGGATATATTCTTTGTAACTGAAATCGACATACACTCTATATAAAGGGGGTCAAGAGCATTTGTTCAAATACACAACAACACGTACTTGCCAACGTCGATCGAGCCCCTCGGATTTTTTTAATGATAAAACAAGTTTATGAGATAAATGAATGATAACAAAACTCCCCCACACTTTCGGATATTTCAAGCTCGATATTTTCAGAATATAGCCACATCAATCAACTCTAAAAAAAATCTGTCAACATTTTCTTTCAACATTACGTAGAACCGGAAAGTTGCTCAACTAAGGCTATATCTAAGAGCAGGTATTTGGATAAAAGAAATAACAAACCCTCCGAATCTATTCTTAAGATTGTAGGTGAAATTTAAAAAGATATAAATATAAAAATATAAAAATATAAGGAGGGTTAGATATTACCGAATTTGATGAGATGAACAAACTTGCCGAGGCGTGCAAAAGCACTGACCTTAAGAATAGATTCGTACCCCCACGGAGATTCCGATGGTGCAATCGGTATTGGTACGACTATTCTCCAGGATACAACGGCGAGATCTCGATGGGTATGCACGTACCAACATCGAGATCTATTGAGCAACAAAGATCATTCCTTCTTGTATAGACGCACTCAATCGACAGAAAAGGAGAAAATTGAAAATGTTGTTTTTAAAACCAATGCCATACACCCCTTTATATAGGTATATTAGAACGTTACAAACACCAAAGATTAACGTTCAAAATTTGCATGAAAATGCATGAAATCCAACGCATCTTTAAATATGTTAATTAATCTTCCCTACAAAAATGTAAGAATGTGCATAACGTTCACAATCAAACGAGTGCACATAAGCACGAAAATCAATGCACAATCAAAACATTAATTTTCAACAATGGTGGAAAATAATATAACAATAAATATATAGTAACGTAAATAACAATATAAGAGATTCAACTAAAATTGAATCAAATAAAATCCGTTACTATATAACAAAAGATCTTATACGTTAGATTTAAAATCAAGCCTACTTATATTATCATTAATATATTGACAATAAATCACATCCATGTAAAGACGTTAGAAAATATGATAGTGATGTAATATCACTAATAAATTGTCATGCAAAAATCCAATGGTAGGCTAAAAATCACATGCTCATTGATGCTTACCAAATAAAGTTCATGCACCAATAATTATAAATAATTCACTTTTATATAAGTAACAAAATAATAAAAGTATTTGAAATATAAAATACAACATTATTTAGAGTTGAGTGCTTTTTAGTTGTTGTAGATTTGGTGATCATATCTTTAAAGTAGATTTGAGCAATTAAAAGAATTTGAAAATATTTTTGGATGTGTATTCAATTCAAATACGTTAAAGGCATGGATGATAAAGAGTTGAGAGACTATTGTATTTATTTCAATTCCAAATTTTCTCATGATGATTCGTGTGATGTTGATTTCAATGATCTTTACTCTAAGCTAAAAGTGTTGCAAATGATTTTGCCAAACGAGTCAATGTCTGCTATTGAAATTCTTAATTTTATAAAGTCCCTAGATTGTTATCCAAATGTCTTCATTGCGTATATAATTTGTTTAACTATTTCTGTGATTGTGGCATCAGTTGAAAGATGTGTTTTGAGATCATCAATGTCGCAAGAAAGATTGAATGGTTTGGCAACGTTATCAATTGAGAAAGATTTATTAGAAAACATTGACGTGGATGTTATTATTAATGATTTTGCCTTCCGAAATGCCCGTATAAATCACTTTTTATAATTGTAAATTCAAGACTTATTGTTTGATGGTCATCGGTCATAAACATTCATAGTTCTTTGTAACATTTTAAGAACCTTAGTTATAAGAAGTTTACAAATTTGGAAAATTAAATTATATTTTATAATGGCCCTTTTTTCTTTTGCCTAGGGTCCATGAAATGTCAGGAACGACACTGATAATTCATCTTGATATTTCAACTTGATACCTTATTAACCGACTCATTCAATAGCTCAACTCAATGCCCATGCTTTTCATAACAGCTTGATTTGATATACTATTAATTACCTTGACTCAATTACTCCATTAGTTTGTTGATTAACTTGTGAGTCGAGTTGAAGGTTCAGAATCCACCTAGCCAAATTGGAGTTGGATCATTAAACAACTTGCAAGCGGGGCAGAAATCAAGCTAAGTTGTTTGAGCTCATATGAACTAAATCTTGAGCCCACAACTCTCTATTGAGCTTGACTTCGAGACAAACTTGGATCACCTCAATTTGCTCAATAGGCTTCTACATTAGAGAGGAAAGACCTAGGATCCAGAGTAGTAGCAGTAATTATTACTATTATCCTTCATCATCTCTAAGAAGTTTATATATGTGTTTAGAACTTAAACACCCAAATATACCTTGCATTTGATAATAGAACCAAATATTGTGTAGGTAAGAAGTGATGTTTAACTTATCTTTTTTAAACTAGAGATATTATTAAGGAAATTTGATCCCAGCAAGGTTTGAATATGTTCACAACTATCCAAAAGTACATAAATCTAAGTTATCAAGTACCAATCTTTTTAATATTGATAGGCGATCATCTTTTAAATGTTGAAATCATAGTGAACCTCAACTGTTTGAAGATTTTGATGTTTGATTTGATATTTGATCTCTTAGAGAAAATAATTTTCAAAAAGATTTGTGCATGTTAGATGTATCATTAAATTGGATTTTCAAATAAATTATGAATTAACCTTTAAATTGAATAGAAAGATATTTAATTATATAACAACAATTTTCATATAAACAATGCTTAAATAATACGTGCAAATCTCATAATCAATTTAATTTTTATATAGATTTATGAATTAAATAAAATATAATGCCAATATGGAACTCAAGTGGTATAACCAAATATTGTGTATGAATGAAGTGATGTTTAACATTTCACGTTAAAATAGAGCTATTATTAAGGAAAATTGATCCAACAGGATTCGAACAAGTTAACAACTACCATGAAGTACGTAAATTTAAGTTAACAAATAATAATCCCTTTAATATTTGATAGAAGGTCATCTTTTAAATGTCAAAATCAACTTCTATCGAAATCTAAATGCAATGAGATAGGAAATAATATGTGTATGCTATATAACTAGTGAACATTTAATATCACATATACATTTATTTCTTCCATACCGTAAACTGCTTGTTTGAGAATGTGGTTGATTTATGAAAGTTCTATGAAAGTTGCTTTTGAACTTTCGTGGGTGAGATTGTCTCATAAAGAAGAAAGAACCAGGTAGCACACTACAACATTTTATACATTAGCCAGCGTTCTTGCATAAGAATGTCAGCTTAAGAACAATCTTATACGCCGTTAGTTTTAACGTCAACGCATTCGATCTCTACCGACGTTCAAATACTAACGTCGATAGATGGAAATCATGGGTCAACGTTAGTTAAAAAAACATCCATACATGTTTTAAAAACAAAATCCAAAATAACCCCGCCAAAGCTTTTTCCCTTTCCCCACCTAAAAATCTAACAAATATGTGGGTTATCCTTTTCTCAAACCCACGTTTCATCCTCTGCCCCTCTAACCTTGGGGTTATATCATTTCTTCTGGGAACTTTTCTTCCAATAGTCCCATCAACTTCTCTTTGTCAATAGTGAGCATCTTCGTGAATGGCGTTTGATGGAAAGTTTGCAAGGCGTGAGAGGTAAGATCGAAGAGGATACTATGTTCTAGGATTTGTTGTGTACGGGTATGCTTTTTGTAGGATTTTCTTTAGCTTATAATCTACATCAAATTACTATAAGTTTTGATTCTAATGTATGATGGTATTTCGATTTTCAATTATATATATTATACAGAATCATGTTTTTTGCATATACTATCCTTCCAATTTTGTATGATGGAAGACTGAACCGATGGTTTCCAATCAAGTAATTTTGATATGTTGATTACACACCGATCGTACCGGATATTGTGCTATGATTTGTATCCATTGTAGTCATGGTAGAAAAAACTTACAGAACTGAATACATGGAGTTCTCATTAAAGTTCAAAGAACCAAATATTGGGAACTTATTTATTGGAATGTGATTTTGGCCTCTGAGATAACCTATGCCCTCCCATAGTCTTACCATTTTTACACCGCTAGATATTTATAAAGATAACTTCCATATCCATCTTATGTATCTTGTTCACAGTAGGCATGGATAATCGTGCCATAAATGATATAAACATGTCATCTGATTTATCGTTTTCAAGCACAAAAAATACCAACCTAATTGGAAATTTTACATATACATTTGTATAAATATTTTGAATGCAATTAGTTCGGTGTCTCTAGAAAAATTAGATAAACAATGAAGTTCGGAAACCACTAGAGCATTTTAGCAAGTTTAGTTTGAAGTCACCTCTCTATTTAGATAAGGGGAGACTTGATCACTACCTCAATTTTTCACCTCTCTATTTTTGTATGCATATTTAAAAGTAGTAGTTTCTCATGGAACAAAAAGTTACAAATTATATGTTTTGCTAATAACTGAAAGGCAATTAGGAGTGGCTATTGAAAGTTGCCAGGCTATTGTGAGTTACATGCATTTATAGTGCCAATTCAAAGATCTTAGAAGCTGTATTTTGAGTACTCTACCACTTTGGAAATCGATCTAAAAGGCATGCTTGGCATCTCATGAGAATATGTACATTTTTTCAAGAATTCCACCTTCCAATACCTTTTTTTCAACTTTCTTAATTGTAGTTCATACTTGTCAAACTTTTCTTATTCCTAATGCGAAGAAGATGGCCAGTCATTTTCTGCAAGTGATCGGGTTTATAATTTGTATGGTTGGACCATTCACATTTGGAAAGAATAACAGGAAAGTGTATGGTCAAAGTAGTCAACCTGATTTAGGAGTTTACAAGAAACATCGAAGTCAACCTCATGCACAACCGACACCTCCACAAGTATTTGAGCATCATCCTTCCACACATGGGAACCGGAGCAGCCGCTTGAAATCGACTACACTTTTGAGTTCACAATCACATGCTATACCAAGACAGACAAAAAGTAGTACTTCGTTGGAATCACAACCAATAACTCCACAAGTATCTGAGCATTATCCTACCACACAAACCACAGCAACTGTTTGCAACCAATTGCACTTCAGAGTCAACAATCACAGGCCATGCCAAGACAGACAAGAAGTAGTGCTCTGTTGGAATTACAACCAATACCTCCATAAGTACATGAGCATCATCCTACCGCATACGAGCTCCAAAACAGTCACTTGCAATCGACTGCAATTCTGAGTCCACAATCACATGCTATACCGAGACAAACACAAAGTAGTAATCCACTGGACTTACAACCAGCACCTCCACAAGTGTCCGAGAATCGTCCTACCACACATGGAAATCAGAGTATTCGCTTGCAACCGACTGCACACCAAAGTCCATAATCACATGCCAGACTGAGACATAAGCAAAGTAGTGCTCCATTTGACATGCATGAAATACCCTCTACTTCCATAAAAGCAGGTAAATATTTCATTATTAAATTTTATTATTTGAATTAATTGTTTATCCATATGTGCTAAATTCAATAAAGTACGTCGTAGCGGAAAGTCAAGAGGCATAACATTGACCAAGCATGCAACAATAACTGGGCATAGACCTATTGTAATAATTGACTTAGATGAAGGAAGACCGCTAGATGCCAAGCAAGGGAGTGCTTTACAATTGATTTGTGGTATAGCTGCAAGGAGGATGTTCCACTATTAGTCGATTTCAGATGCCTAACATGTGAAGATCTTCGATCCGGACATGAAAGAATCAAGGTATAATATGATTCTCTAAAATTTCATAATGGATTGTTGGCTGATTGATGAATATGTGATTCATCACTCTAAAAGTTGAAAATAGAGACTTGTTTCCGAGTAATTAGATGAATATTTCTACTTATATTGCATAATTAGCATTCATGCATGCATAAATAATATCTGCATTTTAGCATTCATATTTGCATAAAATAAGAAGCTAATTTCACTTGTAAATATTCACCTGTATATTCACCATATTTCACCTATTTGTATAAATTTTATACTATCTCCAAATCCAATAAAATCAACTCCATAGTGTATATATTACTAAGACTAATAAAGAAAAAATATCAAAAAAATACTAACTTGTAAAATTGACCAATAAAACCCGAATCCAAGTTTGAAACTAGGAACCTTAAAATGTGCATATCTCTCTCATACAGTGTCTGATTTAGGTCTACTCAGTTTTAAAGTAATATACATTCAAAGACCTTCAAAACAAGATCAATTTCATTAAAATCGGAGTTCGTATGTAAAACTTGAGTTTTAGGCCCCTATTGTATATTGTACATATTGACCAAAATGCCCTTGTATTTTATCTTTTTATTTTCTTAATTATTAAAAATCTAAAAAATAGATTAAGTTGTAAATATTCTTTTTATATTTTCTCTATTTTTATTTTGATTTTTCTCTTATTTAAAAATGACAAAAAAATACTAAAGATAAAATGCGGTATTTTATACTTATAAGGTAACACCCAAAAATACATTTTGTACAGATGATTTCATTTGATTTTCGATCCTTCGTGAAAGTTATAGATATCGTCGATACGAGCAACTTTCGTGTTGACCACTTTTTGATTTAATCCCTTTAGTTATTTCTTTTTTATTTTTCTTTACATTTAATTTTTGAATTTTCTAGGAGCGACATGTGGCAGCTCCTGGAGCCGCCACATGTCACCCCATTTTTTTATTTTTCGGATTTATTTATTATTTTCGGATTTATTTTTGTTATTATTATTATTATTTTATTTAAATTATTTGTAATAGTCTACTATATTACTTTATTAATTATTTATTTTATTCCCCTTTTACTTCTTCTCCCCTTACTTGTCTTCCACTTCAAGCCATCAACTCACCACTTCCTCCACCATCCCTCCATCTTCTCCACCTCTTTTCTAACTCCCTCCTCCTCTTTATATTCACCTGTCATCCTCCATTTTTTCTTCATCCGCCATTTGGAAGAAAAAGTAACTATAGCTCCTCCCCAATCTCGATGACAGCGAGATCAGGTTCTTGTCGAGCGACGACGGTGAAATTCATCTTGGCATGATCTGCGAAGACATCCACATCTCAGCTCTCATCCGAGCAGTTATGGAGTCTCGTCGTGTGCGCCCACAACTCGAGGTGATGACAGGAGCTACGCGCCGTACTCCTCTTTAGCCATAGCTTGGGTGACATGAAAAAAAGTGACAAGCGAGGTTGATTTTATTTTATTCTATTATTTTGGAAAAATTGTATAGTCCGTCTGTTATGTTTCTTTATTCGCAAACTCATTCAGTAGCACATTTCAGTTTATTTATTTCACATTCTGTATTACAAAGACAACCCTTACTTTATGCATTTATTTGGAAAAATATCTTGCATCATTCATTTTAATGAAAAACATCACTTTGATGAGCAATTAATTCTTTATCATTCTGATATTTATTTATATTTTTGTGATCATCATATTATTTATTAAAAATCAGAGATTGAAAATCAAGAGATATTTTGCCCATTTAAGCTCTGAAATTCGCACAGCCATGTTTCTTACTCTAAAAATTGTGAAAAAATTGTAAATGATGCCTATTGTCCAAGTTTCATTAAAATTAGAGTTGTAATGTGCATAAATAAACTCTAGAGTGATTTTTGTAATTGATTTTTAATTAAATCCACGAATAAGATTTTTGAGAAATTTCAATTTCTCCTGAATTTCTGATTAAAATTTCTATTTGAGATAAATAGCTCTCTGGATAATTTGATTTTTGGATTAATTAGGAATTAAATACTCACAATCGCTCTGTTTTCAGTAAAAAAATTCATAAAAAATCATAAAGTGTCAGAAAATTCTAAAAAAATAGCCTAGCTTCATTTCATCATGTTTAACTTCCAATAAAATTTTCATAATTTTTTATTTTCATTTGCATGAAAAATTACATAAAAATCCTAAAAAAGTTTGTATTTTTCTTTTGTGTATTTTATATCTGAAAATTCCAAAAAAAATCCATTTTGCATTAATCATTGAAATAGGTTTACAGGAAAAATATCACTTGGCTGATTTGAATTTATTTCACATTAAAATTAAATTTGGATAAGTCAGTTCTTTTCGTGTTAACTTAATTCAATTCGTGTTTTTGCAGTTGGCATTTTTATTGCATAAAAAATTAAAAAAATCTCACTTAGAAAACATCGATCTAATGCATCTAATCTGATCCCAAGTTGTTCCTTTACCTCCTTGAGTCGACCCTGGGGCTTATCCAGGTTAAACAAACATAAAACCGTGCGTACATTCATTCATTGATTATTCATTTCGTGCGGTTAATTTTTGATCGATCCGGATTTATCTGACTGCAACGAAATCATCAATTTGACACCATTAAAAGGGTATATCCAAGTTTTATGAAATGGCACCATTACCGGGGAGGCAAACAGCTTAGGATCACTTTAGAAAATTAGATTTACGTTTTCCATTCACTCGGGTAGTCTGATCTCCGAACCACCTTATAATTATTTCATTTTTTCAATTATTTTTCTGTTTATTTTTTCTCTCTTTGATATTTTTTATCTTTTTGTGTGAGCGCCCGGTGGACTTGGAGCGGCTTTCTTGAAGTCGACACATCTTGAAGAGCGTCGGAGGATGACGATTCGTGGATCAAGTCGGCTGTTGAGACACCAGAAAGTTTTTTTTATTTTTGTTAACTTGTAAAAAAAGGGTGTCTGCATTTACAGCGGTTCCCGTTTGGGATCTCGCGTGTGTAAGTCATAACAAAATGCGTCCCCGTGTGTTATGTGGTTACTTTACGTAGAATTGGACCTGCACTTGTGGATCTTAAAGATATTTTAGGACCTTTTTGTGATCGTAATATTTAGGACCACACTTCACCATTAAAAGACGTACTTAGACCGCAGATCTTAACCAAAATCAATATGTTCTTCTCTCGCTAATAGAACTGTCTGTCTAGGAGCGGCTTTTATCGTTTGTATTTCATTTAGTGTAAAATTTCAATTCAGTATTGTCTCCCACAATATAGAGAGCTGGAGGCACTGTAAGTCTTCTTACTCAAGCATTCATCATCGTTTTTTTGATTGCATCGGCCTTTTCCGATTCTCTCTCTCGGTTTTCTAACCTAGGATAAAGGAATTGGGACTGGATGGTAGATGTGATTGCTTGTGTGGATTAATATCAGTGACAACTAATCTCTAAAATCAGGACTGCTAATTGAATTGGACAAAAAATTGACTAAACTTAACCCTTGTTTGTGGGAGATTAACCCTGACCTTGTTTTCAGGCTGAGTGAGGGTAATAGAGTGTGTGAGCACCCTAGGGCAGAGCCAAAAATCCCCGCCTTCCATATCGCGTACCCCGATCCGAGCAAATATCACCGGCTGGACTTTGGGTTCAACTGACCAACGCCAAGTAGCCTCCGCCTACTCCGATAGGTAGATAGGGGTAAATTACGGTGCACCGCGACAAGTTGCTAGTAGCCTCCGCCTGCTCCGGTAGGTAGATAGGGGCGAAGTTACAGTCTTGTCAGCTCCGCCTACTCTGTAGGTAGATATGGGCAGGTCCTTGAACTTTCGGCTGATAATAGGAGCGGAGAAAGGAAGGGCGTTGGTATCTTAGGCGATAGGTTAAACAGGGAAGACGCGTCCGGCTTTGAGCCGACTCCCCTATAGGTTGTGTAACCTTTGCATCTTGTCTGAAAATTCACACTTAAAATCAACTAGACTAATCGGACTCGGTTTCGGGTCCTTCACCGTGTTGAGTGTGAACTCGGGGTTTGCTCTTGCATTTGTCTTTGTGTCTGTCCGTGTGTGTTATCCTGTGTAATTGCACATTTTCTACCTCAATCTGCTTACATTCATCCTTTCTTCTTTAAGATGTCGGGATATTGGTCCCCATACCCTGTGACCTCTAGTCAATCCTCCTCGATCATATACCGTTCGTCTTCGCCTTCTCCTCCGCCACCCACAGAAGACCCTTACCCGTGGTCGGTTCCACCTCAACCCGATTATGAAGTCAGAACTTCGACTGACTTCTCCACTTCTTCGCATTTCTCACCTACTCCATATTCTAACACTCCGGATCCACTTCCATCTTGGGTTGATTGTCCTTATTCTCGAGAGCTTGCAGGAATCAAAGAATCGAATGAAGAGCAAGTCACTGCTGAGACAGATGATTGACAAAATTATATGCCCCCACATACTTCATTCTCACCTCAAGTAGGGGCCAGACAACAATTTACAAATACACATCCTGACTTGACCTTAGAGCATAACATGGTCGATCGAGCAACCCGAATGGAGATGCCTGCACATCATGATTTCCCAGACTTGATTAACTTTAGTGATCAAGCTTCCATTAACCAGCCTTCATATCACACATTCGGAGAGCCTATACATTCACAGGAGTAGACTCGTGAGCTAGACTTACCAGTTCCCTGTTCATTGACTCCATCATATGAGGCTTTGACCAATATTTGCCATTTAGATGGTCCATACTCGACCCAGCATTACATGCCAGAGTCTAGGTATGTTGAGTATGAGACCCCAATATCTCAGCAGTATCCTCCAATTGAGCAGAACTCTCCATGATTTGTCATGAGAATAGTTTGGAGGATGACATTTCTCGACTCATCGAAAAAAATGAATTATTTGGTGCCAAATTGAGAGATGTCACTGAAATATTGCATTCAATTTCTGCCAGCTTGGGAATGATAGTGGAAAAGGAAATAAGTAGATTTGATGTTAAAAACCGAGCAAGCATTAGGGAACCCACACCTTTTGTACAGCTGGAGTCCATTCTATCTCCCTCTTCTACTAACCACTTACCCTTCAATCCAGAGTCTGATCATTCATCCATCAAAAATACCAAAAACATCGAAAAATCAGAAAAATACATAAAAATAGAAAATGAAAAAAACTTTAAAAAATTGGATCCTGCCCTAAGGGAAGCACTCGATGAAGAATTGATTTTCAAACTTCCCTTAATAAAGGCCATAGATCACTTCCCCGACCTCAAGAGATTTGTAAAGAGTAAAATGATGCCCAAGAGGTCGGATAATAAGAGGACAAGGACTGAAAGACACGTAGTGTCTATGGCCACCTCCTTGGTTAAGGGGGGAAAGACCAAGAGCCACAGAGTGAAGCGGTTGCCCCGAGTTGAATGTGAAATCAAAGATACTGTCTTTACCCATGCAAGAATCGATGATGACTCCCTGATAAATATCCTCCCGACCTATGTGTTTGACAAGCTCAAACTCATGCCAATCAGAAAGTCAAGAGAGATCGTTCAGCTGGCTGATCGATCTATCAAACGGACGAGAGGAAACATTTCAGTCATCATTACTTTCCAAGGTTCTATACTCCAGGTAGACTTCACGATCATTGACATTGAGCACCGAGGAGAGTTTACCCAGTCTCCTATTATTTTAGGGAAGTCATTCTTAGCCTTGGCTAAGGCGACTATAGATTGAGAGACTCGGGAAATCGACTTTATAGCATTGGGAACGCTTCGACTTCACCCATTCTTTGATACACTTTACTCTAAGGTGACCCACACATCCGTTGACGGTTGTGACCATCGAGGGGAAGATGAGTCCCACCCTCTGCTACACTTGAGAGACCGATTGTCCGGACGATCGTTGGATCAGAGACTCCCCACACCTCCACTTCATCAACTGCTTGCACCACCTCCGTGACAGCTTCTAAGGAGGACTCACGACCAGAAGCTATCATTCAATCGGACACGACCTTTGTTGATTGCCTTGACCATTTTGATGATCCGACACAAGAGCCCTATAATGCCAAGTCAACTGAGATTACTAGCACTTTCTCTAGACGCGTGCTGACTCTTCAGGAATATTCCAATCTATATGGTGACTTGTCTGATGAGAAACCCATGGTCAGCACCGCACCACATCCCGGACCTTCAAAGGAGACAACCAAGACTAAATTGACTCCACATAAAAACACGGTTGCTCCCTCTTCTAGTCGGCTATCAAGTGAGAGGAAGTCGAGAATTGATTCCTCGAGGTGTTCCCCCGGCTCAAGGCGCGTCACTCTCATCTCCCTCTCAATGATTCAGGATCTAGAAAACTGACCAAGAAAATTTCCTTCAACATTCCGGAGAAGGAATTTTTTGAGGAGTCCTCATCTGGTTTGGATAAGGTGATTTATATGAGTGAGCTCAGTTCGGTTGTTCTTAAGACGTATCTAAGCAAGCAGTCGTGTGTCGACCCTCGTTGGACGATCCCTTCACCTCACTACTATTCATCTGAGGACGATTCCGACAGCGACACACTTGTATATTCCTTACCTCCTCGCTCCCGCAAGAAGGTTTGTCACAAACCTTCTTGATCCTTGTATATTCTCACTCCTTCTTGTATATATTTTCCTTCCCTCCCCAGTGATTCAAATAATTCACCCCGGCTCCATATCATTTCGTTTTATGGCTATACTTAGGATGACCAAATCCTAAGTATAGGGGGAGAGTGACCCGAGTTTCTTCACCATTCGCTGTATATTCTCTAGATCTCATCGGTTCTCACACTCACTCCTGTCCTATATTTAGGCTGACCAGAGCCTAAGTATAGAGGGGACCGATGCCCACCGTGTATATAATCCTCCATTTCTCCTCTTAACCTCGCCTGCCCCATTTTTTATCTTCTTCTACACTTAGGCTGCCAGAGCCTAAGTATAGGGGGCAGAGCGACTTCTATACTTTTTGTTGTTTTTGCTCTCCTACGCTTAGCACAAGCTATGTCTTTTTCCTCACTTTTCGTGCTCCGAGGACATAGCACACGCTAAGTATAGGGGGTGTGTATATATTACATATATACTTTACCCATAGCTCGTACTTTCGCGTATTTTTGCGTATTTTTGTATATATTATGTAATAATTACGGGTGGGTAAAAATTGAGCAAAAAAATTCTTGTATACTTGTTGTACAACTGTTGTAAAATTTTTTCGTAAAATACATGTATATTGTATAACACTTGTATAATTTTTATAATACTTATAAAAATCTTGAAAAAAACTATTTGTTGTAACATAGGAGGTATATCAAATTTTGAAAAAAAAATAAGATTCTTATTTACTTTTGCATATCATCCTTGCAAAAAAGAAGAGTCTTGCATTTCATTCATCTACATAGCATGTCATCTACATCTATCTGCATATCTTGCATATGCAAGGTGAAAAGCTAGTGGGTTCTGAACCAAGTTATGAGTAGATATTGAGGAGAGACTTGATTTGACCTTAATCCACCTAATTTCAGAGGAACCTTATAGGAGCTGGAGTTAATATTTCTCGGGTCAAGTGACTTAATTCTTTGAGTTCACAAGTCTATGTTCACATGTCATCTTGATTATTCTAAGAAGAATATCTCATGCACACGCATGATTCTTTTAGATAATTGATGAACGCGAAATCCATCTCTTTAATAATGATGAATTGTAGTATAGGAAGCGGATTTCGGTCGTCAAAATACCACAGTCTTTGAATGCTGTGGAATATTTATGCTTGGCAAGTCTACCAAGGTCGAACACAGGGACACAGCTGCCTAATTATAGCTATTGAATTTTGATTCATGAAGTTCAATATGAATTAATTCCAATTTCAGGTTCATATGCAATGTACAAAGCAATGCAAAGTGATGCTATGATGCATGCATTTTTAGCGGTTTTTATGCAAATTAAAGTGATGCATGTGCAAATAATGCAAAGGAATATGCATGATGAATCAAATGCTACAATTATACCCTAAAATGAGAGCAACATGATATAGAATGAAATTAGGACCTATTTGAACACATCATTAAAAATCGGTCATCAAATCAAGCAAGACAAATAGAGGAT
This sequence comes from Ottelia alismoides, assembly GCA_037367405.1. NCBI lineage: Eukaryota > Viridiplantae > Streptophyta > Magnoliopsida > Alismatales > Hydrocharitaceae > Ottelia > Ottelia alismoides. The sequence goes on along the minus strand of JAZKJV010001045.1, from coordinate 484,115 downwards.
GGTCCCATTTTTAACATAAAAAATCACTTAATTTAAAAATTGTCAAATGAGACAAATAAGTATGCTAGATTGTAGAGGACAAAACAAGGATCAAAACGACACTAAAATCATGCAATTTGGACCTACGATGCTCAAGTTATGCTAAAAACAGTGCAAGGGCATAATTGTAATAAAAATGCAATAAAATAAAGGGATAAATATTGCATTTAGGTCCCTGGAGGGACCTAAATGCAAATACCAAAAACCGCCTGGGCCAGGTTGTAATTTTCCCAATTGAGCGTAGGGACCTTTTTGCAATTTCCTAAACTATGGAGTGTCTCCCTGAAATTTACCCAGGCACGCACGTGAGACACGTGCCTGGGGACCAAAATGCAAATATGTAAACTTTCGGGGTCTTCACTGCAATTTGCCCAGGCCTCACGTGCGAGGCACGTGAAGGCCCAGGCTCGGGAGGGGCGTCAGCTTCGGGCACACGTGGTGATAGCTGGCGGTTCGGCGTTAGGCTTGGAGGACTCGAGCCTATAGGCCTGGAAGAAGGCTCGGGTCCACCACGTGGCGTCATCACAGCCGTTCGATCCATTCGATCGAATGGCACCTGTAGCATCTCCTTCCGCCGCGAGCCACCGGAGAAGGCGGGGTTCCGGTGACACGCGGATTGCTCCTCCGTGCTCCGCCAAGTCCTCTGATGAATGGAGGAGCAAGCTGGGGACCTGGCGAAGAAAGTTATGATGTGGCGATGCTCCATGGATGATCGGAGGTGACAGACGGTGCAGCATCGCTGGAGGAGAAAAGCTCGAAGGGGCTCCGTTCAGCACTTCGGCCATTGAAGATGGAAGCTCCTGCAAAGGTTAGATAGCCGAAGCGTGTTGTGACTGTGAGCGAGGTGAGGTGTATGGAGACCGTGGAGGCGTCGAGAGGCGGTGGTCTGATGCTTCTTCTCCGGCGAAGCGGAGGAGAAGGGGATTGAAGCGGAGGAGGTTCTGGAGAAAGGTAGGGTGGTCGGCGTAAATGGTGGTGGTGTGGCGAAGGTAATTGGATGGTCTAATGAAGGTGGAGATGACATGAGATTGCAGGAAAATTCGAAGAAAAGAAGAAGCAAGGAGGGACCTCGTCGGAGAGGGGGACCGGTGGAGGAGAGGCTTGGGCTGAGCTCCTAGGCGGGGCTCCGGTCGTCGCACGACTCGCTCAACCAATGCGAGGTGCTCGGCGGTGCCAGATGGTGACCGCTACGTGGCCGGAGGCCACGGATCTCACCGAGGCTTCGGCCGACTTCGCCTCCATTCAAGGGGCTCCTCCGCTGTCATCGGAGGGCCGAAGACTGGGCCGAAGCCCCAAGATTGGTGGATAAAGCTATACGGTGGCGGGGGAGGGTTTAAATAGGCGGAGGGGGTCGTACGGTTACGTGGTAGGAGGGGGGTTTCGAAGGAGGTTTTAATGGTGGGGCAGTGATGATGGAGGTGTATCAATGGAGGCGCGAGGAAGGTGGATCTACGGGGAACACGGGGTGGCCGTTAGGAGTGTGTGGAGGTGGCTGGAGCGCCTTCCAAAATAGGAAGGGGGAGAAGTCACCGCGAGTCGTAACATCTGGGAGAGGAAGCGGCTGGAGGAGGACGATGAGCCACGACCGTTGGATCGTGAGATCCAACGGCCCGGATGTGAGCGCGGGCGGATGGCTGTGATCAGATCCAAAGATCTGATCGCACGGCTGAAGTTAGGGCGCGAGGGAGCGGTCAGGATCGATTGATGGGATAGATCTAACGGTGGAAGGTGAAGAGGTGACGTGGCAGGTGGAGGATCGTTAGATGGTAAGAGTGATCGGGCGGCTGTGATTAGGTGCTGGTGAGCGGCTTAGATCAGATCTTGGAGTTGGATCTGACGGTTGATAGTGAATGGGCGACGTGGCGAGCTGAGGGGCGTTGGATGGTTGGCAGAATCGGAGGGCTGAGATGGAGGGGCGACGTGGTAGGTGGAGGACCGTGGATGAGGGGGTTGATCCTGTGGCTGTGGATGAGGCGGAATGTAGTGGTGGAGATCTGATCTCAGATCAGATCGGGCGGCTGAGGGATGATGCGTGATGAACGGTGAGGATGGAGGCGGGGTTGGAATGATCCAACGGCCCAGGAGAGGGCCGGGTGGCGGAAGATGAAGCGGGCCACGTGGGCGGCCCAGAGGGCGCCACGTGGCCCAATCAGAGCAATTTAAAAATAAATACAAAGAAAAATATAAAAGAAATAGTTAGAGGCTGAATTTGGAAAAAGTCAAAACATGAAAGTTGCTCAGCTCGACGAGATCTACAACTTTCATGTTGGGCAGAAAGCCAAGTGAGGTCATCTGTACAAAAGCTATTTTTTGGGGGTATTTTTAAGGGGATCAAAACATCAAGTTTGTGACTTTGAGATTTTTTTGTATTTTTTCATCTTTTTAAGGGTCAGCGAATTATAGACAAGTTATCTACCTAATTTTTAGGGGGTTTTGAGTGATAAAATAATTACAAGAAAATAAGGGCAATTAAATACAAATAATTAAAGTCTAATTATACACAATATGGTACATGATAAAAATAGAGTTTTAAAGGTGATTTTATTGGTTTATTTAGGACATGGATTTTAATATGTGACTTTTAGCATGATGAATACGAGATTCATCATACCCCTATACTTAAACCATGCTCGTCCTCGAGCATCTAAAGAATGAAGGAGTCGGATTAATTCCTGACAGTGCGTGTGAAAAATTCATGGCTTGATCTTCCGAAGACCCTTGACCTAAGTGATCCTAAAATTCTGGGTTTATCCAAGCCTTAGTCAGAAGGAATCCAACTTCTCTGATTATCAGACTCTCTTTTTGTACATATAATATAAGGATATGACATTTAGTGTACTGCATTTCATGAGAGCCGAGTCGATGCATCACCCAAAGTTCCAGTCCCAAAGACTCTCCTCTAGACCTAATCCTCAATACTAGGGAATAAGTATGTTCTTGCTTCAGTCCACCGTCTCATTAGTTTGTCAGACTTTGAAATGTTGATGGACGGCCAGATGATGGAGGTACTGGGATTGTGTCTAATTTTCTCACCCTCACATTGGAACAAGGAGCCTCTCGAGTGCCTTTTACTCAACACATGTATATTATTATTTTGTTGATCAATGTGTCCGTCAAGAGAGTTGGAGTCGTCTGCACTTGTTTTTCTGGGAATACACCGGGGTGTGTCTCTTTTGAGTATCTAAGATACCTTCGACACCCAGACTTGTAGCATTTACGATGCAGAGCCCTTTTTCGGTGTCAGCCCGACTCCTGGTCCTAATTAGCGCTTGGTCCAAGTGGACACTTTAAAATGTTTGGGAGCGCTCGCCATTGGTGGAAGCTCATTTCTAATTTGACCTTGATGATTGAGCTTTTTCTTTGACATTTCATTTCTTTTGTTGGCTAGCTCCACTGTTTTTACCAAGAGATTAGCGCACACTGATCAACAAATTCCTTTAAATTTCATCACACCCTGGCACTTTTAGGTAAATATCAACATATAGCATATGAATCTTGTTCACATACTGGCTAGGGTTTTTGCTGACACTCAGTTTTTCTGAAGCCTTCATTAACTTTATCCCATCCTCGAATATCATAAGATTGGGTCTAAATTTAAATCTCTGATCCTAGTTCCTCAAGCGATATCTCATCTCAGCTCATCGATCATGCGGTTGTGGAAGTGACTGTGCTGATCATATTTTCTTGAAAGTAGAGATGAAGGGTGCAATATAGCACTCAAATCTTTCAAACCAGAGGAGTGTGGATATTTAAGTCAAGAAAACCCTGATGACTAAGGCATGTTAACTCAGACTCTCAAGATCCCAGAGATCCAGTGTCCTTAAAAATCATCAAGCCCTGCGTGAGTGTGAATGTGTCAGGAATACACCAACTCCAAGGGTTAGTGAATTTTTGTGTGATTTTTTTTCTTTTGCAAATTTTTATGGGTTTTAATTTTATACTTTTTTTATTTCTCGGAGAGACGATGACTGGCCCAGGCTCAAATAAAAGTATATACTTTCAGCCAGTATGGGTGTAAGTACAGGCCGAGGCCCGTGTTACTTGAGGACGGGGCTGTATGCGATGTCCTCTAAACCACCCACTCTGCTAAGGGAGACCGAGGTTCCCTCACTGAAAATGTCTACTAAACCTAGTAGTCATAGTCAACCTCCAAGAAAGATTTTCAAATTTTTTTTTTAATACAGGAATATTTACAAAAATTAATCCCTCAATTTTGAATTTTTACAGGTTTTTACTCAGTTCACTAGTTTACCAAAACCCAGCCCGAATAAAATAAAATTTAAAAAAAACGCGAGCTAAGGCTAAAGTAAAATACAATAATATACGGTATACCCCCCTATACTTAAAATTTGCTATGTCCTCATAGCACAAGTGCCATGAAGCCAAGGCTCGGTTCAAGTACAGGGAGATATAGCGGAACTGAGGAGGAGAGTCCCCCTATACTTAGGCCAAAATTGCCCTAAGTACAAGAAGACGGGACGAGGGAAGGAAGAGCAGGCAGGTCCCCCCTATACTTAGGCGACAAATAGCCTAAGTAAGGTCTGCGTTTATGGGGGGGGTTCTATGATACAAGGGAGAGGGGGAGGGGGTTCGTGAAGAGTAGATACACACACACACACACAGAGAGAGAGAGATAGAGTGAAATATACAGGGGAAGGGTGGGGGTGAATATGTGCAGTGTAGGTGTGTGTGTGTGTGTGCGGGTGGGTGTATTTTTTTTTTTGAATACAATATGCAAGACTGAAAAAGAAATATGCAGATGCAAGTTTTCTTTTTTTTATAAAATGCAATGCAATTTTTGACTGCTGAAATCTCCCAAATCCTTCACAGGTTCTTTCGCGGCCTCTTCAGCGGAAGTATTTGACTTCACGCCTCCATGAGGATCAAGCGTCCTCGATCACCATGGGCCCTGCCACAAAAGATAAACGTTAGAAAACCAGAGAAATTAAATCCGCAAAATAATATGCAACTAAATGATGCATGGAATGAGGACCTAGAAATTATTGAATTAATTAAAAAAATCAAAATTCAAAAATTAAGCAAAGCCGTGTCCCCGGCAACGGCGCCATTTGATGAACGCGAAATCCATCTCTTTAATAATGATGAATTGTAGTTTAGGAAGCGGATTTCGGTCGTCAAAATACCACAGTCTTTGAATGCTGTGGAATATTTATGCTTGGCAAGTCTACCAAGGTCGAACACAGGGACACAACTGCCTAATTATAGCTATTGAATTTTGATTCATGAAGTTCAATATGAATTAATTCCAATTTCAGGTTCATATGCAATGTACAAAGCAATGCAAAGTGATGTTATGATGCATGCATTTTTAGCGGTTTTTATGCAAATTAAAGTGATGCATGTGCAAATAATGCAAAGGAATATGCATGATGAATCAAATGCTACAATTATACCCTAAAATGAGAGCAACATGATATAGAATGAAATTAGGACCTATTTGAACACATCATTAAAAATCGGTCATCAAATCAAGCAAGACAAATAGAGGATGGTCCCATTTTTAACATAAAAAATCACTTAATTTAAACATTGTCAAATGAGACAAATAAGTATGCTAGATTGTAGAGGACAAAACAAGGATCAAAACGACACTAAAATCATGCAATTTGGACCTATGATGCTCAAGTTATGCTAAAAACAGTGCAAGGGCATAATTGTAATAAAAATGCAATAAAATAAAGGGATAAATATTGCATTTAGGTCCCTAGAGGGACCTAAATGCAAATACCAAAAACCGCCTGGGCCCGGTTGTAATTTTCCCAATTGAGCGTAGGGACCTTTTTGCAACTTTCTAAACTATGGAGTGCCTCCCTGAAATTTACCCAGGCACGCACGTGAGACACGTGCCTGGGGACCAAAATGCAAATATGTAAACTTCCGGGGTCTTCACTGTAATTTGCCCAGGCCTCACGTGCGAGGCACGTGAAGGCCCAGGCTCGGGAGGGGCGTCAGCTTCGGGCACACGTGATGATAGCTGGCGGTTCGGCGTTAGGCTTGGAGGACCCGAGCCTATAGGCCTGGAAGAAGGCTCGGGTCCACCACGTGGCATCATCACAGTCGTTCGATCCATTCGATCGAACGGCACCTGTAGCATCTCCTTCCGCCGCGAGCCACTGGAGAAGGCGGGCCTCCGGTGACACGCGGATTGCTCCTCCGTGCTCCGCCAAGTCCTCTGATGAATGGAGGAGCAAGCTGGGGACCTGGCGAAGAAAGTTATGATGCGGCGATGCTCCATGGATGATCGGAGGTGACAGACGGTGCAGCATCGCCGGAGGAGAAAAGCTCGAAGGGGCTCCGTTCAGCACTTCGGCCATTAAAGATGGAAGCTCCTGCAAAGGTTAGATAGCCGAAGCGTGTTGTGACTGTGAGCGAGGTGAGGTGTATGGAGACCGTGGAGGCGTCGAGAGGCGGTGGTCTGATGCTTCTTCTCCGGCGAAGCGGAGGAGAAGGGGATTGAAGCGGAGGAGGTTCTGGAGAAAGGTAGGGTGGTCGGCGTAAATGGTGGTGGTGTGGCGAAGGTAATTGGATGGTCTAATGAAGGTGGAGATGACATGAGATTGCAGGAAAATTCGAAGAAAAGAAGAAGCAAGGAGGGACCTCGTCGGAGAGGGGGACCGGTGGAGGAGCGGCTTGGGCTGAGCTCCTAGGCGGGGCTCCGGTCGTCGCACGACTCGCTCAGCCAATGCGAGGTGCTCAGAGGTGCCATATGGCGACCGCTACGTGGCCGGAGGCCACGGATCTCACCGAGGCTTCGGCCGACTTCGCCTCCATTCAAGGGGCTCCTCCGCTGTCACCGGAGGGCCGGAGACTGGGCCGAAGCCCCAAGATTGGTGGATAAAGCTATACGGTGGCGGGGGAGGGTTTAAATAGGCGGAGGGGGTCGTACGGTTACGTGGTAGGAGGGGGGTTTCGAAGGAGGTTTTAATGGTGGGGCAGTGATGATGGAGGTGTATCAATGGAGGCGCGAGGAAGGTGGATCTACGGGGAACGCGGGGCGGCCGTTAGGAGTGTGTGGAGGTGGCTGGAGCGCCTTCCAAAATAGGAAGGGGGAGAAGTCGCCGCGAGTCGTAACGTCTGGGAGAGGAAGCGGCTGGAGGAGGACGATGAGCCACGACCGTTGGATCGTGAGATCCAACGGCCCGGATGCGAGCGCGGGCGGATGGCTGTGATCAGATCCAAAGATCTGATCGCACGGCTGAAGTTAGGGCACGAGGGAGCGGTCATGATCGATTGATGGGATAGATCTAACGGTGGAAGGTGAAGAGGTGACGTGGCAGGTGGAGGATCGTTAGATGGTAAGAGTGATCGGGCGGCTGTGATTAGGTGCTGGTGAGCGGCTTAGATCAGATCTTGGAGTTGGATCTGACGGTTGATAGTGAATGGGCGACGTGGCGAGCTGAGGGGCGTTGGATGGTTGGCAGAATCGGAGGACTGAGATGGAGGGGCGACGTGGCAGGTGGAGGACCGTGGATGAGGGGGTTGATCCTGTGGTTGTGGATGAGGCGGAATGTGGTGGTGGAGATCTGATCTCAGATCAGATCGGGCGGCTGAGGGATGATGCGTGATGAACGGTGAGGATGGAGGCGGGGTTGGAATGATCCAACGGCCCAGGAGAGGGACGGGTGGCGGAAGATGAAGCGGGCCACGTGGGCGGCCCAGAGGGCGCCACGTGGCCCAATCAGAGCAATTTAAAAATAAATACAAAGAAAAATATAAAAGAAATAGTTAGAGGCTGAATTTAGAAAAAGTCAAAACATGAAAGTTGCTCGTCTCGATGAGATCTACAACTTTCATGTTGGGCAGAAAGCCAAGTGAGGTCATCTGTACAAAAGCTATTTTTTGGGGGTATTTTTAAGGGGATCAAAACACCAAGTTTGTGGCTTTGCGATTTTTTTGTATTTTTTTATCTTTTTAAGGGTCAGCGAATTATAGACAACTTATCTACCTATCTTTTCGGGGTTTTTGAGTGATAAAATAATTACAGGAAAATAAGGGCAATTAAATACAAATAATTAAAGGCTAATTATACACAATATGGTACATGATAAAAATAGAGTTTTAAAGGTGATTTTATTGGTTTATTTAGGACAGGGATTTTAATATGTGACTTTTAGCATGATGAATATGAGATTCATCAATAATGACCTAACTTGGACAAGCACCATGCACGTAGCTCTTCATTGATGAGGTGGTGAGGAGGTAGAATCCTTTAGCTTGGAGTAGCACACGGGTGGAAACATCTGTCCTCCTCTAGGGAGGGTAGTGCATCTCAACCTAGTCTGGTGGTGTTGACGTCTAAAGATGGGACGTTGTGGGTTGCAATAATGCTTCAAAAGAGGGATAGTCTACTGGCTCAAGAGGAAAAACTCATGGTGTACATGTTGCACCTTGTATATAGTTCAAAAAAAAGAAAAAGAGAAAAAAAAAGAAAAAAGAAAAGAAAAAAGCAAGAACTCCAAAAAAAGTAGACAGGCCAGATAGAAAATAAAATGCCTGTCGGGGTATGTATATTAGCAAGAAGTCTGCAGCTGGATGACTTGGCTACACTGGTCAGGCATCCCAGGATAGGTAGCTACACTGGCTACCGTCCATTCTTTTCTCCACCCCCTCCTCTTGAGCTGGTCGCACTTGAACTTAGAAGGGAATACCCTGCTCCTCGAGGAAAGAGTTTCCGGACCTGGGAATTAGAATTACCTTGTTGGAGAAGGCTAGTCCTGAGCCATTTCTGATGTGGAGAGCTACTTTACACTTACACAGTACAAGTAAGAATCATAGTCATCAGAAATTTGCGTTTGAGGATTTGTTCTGACCTGACTATTAAGGCATCTTGAATAGAAGACTTGTGGAACTTGAAGTCTGTTAGGTCTTAAGTTCAGATCCCAATAAGGTTCCGCCACACAATTAATCCAAAGGTTGAGTCAAGCTCCATTTTCGACTTTTGTTCATGACCTTGGTATGGAACCCAATCTCATTTCACTTTTGTATTTTATTTTAGTTGCTCAGGGATGAGCAAGGTTTAAGTATATGGGGGTTGATGAATCTGTGATTCATCACTCTAAAAGTTGAAAATAGATCCTTGTTCCCGAGTAATTAGATGCATATTTTCACTTATATTGTATAATTAGCATTCATGCATGCATAAATAATATCTGCATTTTAGCATTCATATTTGCATAAAATAAGAAGCCAATTTCACTTGTAATATTCACCTATATATTCACCATATTTCACCTATTTGTATATATTTTATACTATCTTCAAATCCAATAAAATCAACTCCATAGTGTATATATTACTAACACTAATAAAGAAAAAATATCAAAAATTACTAACTTGTAAAATTAACCAATAAAACCTGAATCCAAGTTTGAAACTAGGAACCTTAAAATGTGCATATCTCTCTCATACAGTATCCAATTTAGGTCCAGTTTTAAAGTAATATACATTCAAAGACCTTCAAAACAAGATCAATTTCATTAAAATCGAAGCTCGTATGCAAAACTTGGGTTTTGGGCCCCTATTGTATATTGTACATATTGACCAGAATGCCCTTGCATTTCATCTTTTTATTTTCTTAATTATTAAAAATCCAAAAAAATAGATTAAGTTGTAAATATTCTTTTTATATTTTTCTATTTTTATTTTGATTTTTCTCTTATTTAAAAATGACAAAAAAATTACAAAAGATAAAATGTGGTATTTTATACTTATAAGGTACCACCCAAAAATACATTTTATACAGATGATTTCATTTGATTTTTGGTCCTTCATAAAAGTTGTAGATCTCATCGAGACGAGCAACTTTTTTATTGATTACTTTTTGATTTAATCCCTTTTGTTATTTCTTTTATATTTTTCTTTACATTTAATTTTTGAATTTTCTAGGAGCGACATGTGGTAGCTCCTGGAGCCGCCACATGTCACCCCATTTTTTTATTTTCGGATTTATTTTATTATTTTCGGATTTATTATTATTATTATTATATTTTAACTATTTTTAGTAGTCTACTATATTACTTTATTAATTATTTATTTTATTCCCCTTTTACTTCTTCTTCCCTTACTTGTCTTCCATCCAAGCCATCAACTCACCACTTCCTCCACCATCCCTCCATCTTCTCCACCTCTTTTCTAACTCCCTCCTCCTCTTTATATTCACCTCTCATCCTCCATTTTTTCTTCATCCGCCATTTGGAAGAGAAAGTAACTATAGCTCCTCCCCAATCTCGATGACAGCGAGGTCAGGTTCTTGTCGAGTGACGACAGTGAAATTCATCTTGGTGTGATCTGCGGAGACATTCTCATCTCAGCTCTTATCCGAGCAACTGTGGAGTCTCGTCGTGTGTGCCCACGACTCGAGGTGATGACAGGAGCCACACACTGTAGCTCCATCCTTCGGCGAAATCACAGGTAAGTATATATATCTCTCTCTTTCCTTTATTATTTTATCTAAAAAATATTTTTGTTCAACATTTTATCACCACTATCACAACCCACACCAGATCTTCATTATATATATTTTTTACCATTATTTGTTGTTTACAAAGAAAATACAAAAAATACAAAAAAAATCAAAAAAAATAAAAAAAAGTAGGAGCTTCTAGCCCAAGCACCACCACCGCCGACCACGCGCCTCCGCCAAGGAGTCGTCGGTAATCTAGCTCCAACCTGCGACAACCGCACACAACCCACCATCCGTCGCGCGTGCGGTAGCCCCAACAACCCCCGTGCGCGGGCGTCCGCTGCTCCAGCCCAGGCCTCGTCGGTGCTGTTGTTTCACCTCCACCTCCGCGCACAGCGCGGCACTCGCCCACTCCCGCCGCCCACCTCCAAACACTGCACGCCTCATGCACGTCGCAGTTGCCCCTGCGGCGGCACTGCGCAGCCGCCAGCGCCCGACTCCCTCCAATCTGCATCGTAATCCGACGCACGCTCCCTTGGGTGGAGCCCCGCCGTGCGCTCCAGCTCCAGCCCCCAGCTACGCTCCTCGCGCCGCTCACCGGTGATGCCCAGCCGTGCGCACCTGCGGCAGCCTCTGCCTCTTCGTCGCGTCAGCCGCACCGCCCGCAGCGTGGCCACTGTCGGTTCCCAGCCGCGTGCGTGCTCCCCGCCTCCGCGTCGCCGCCTTGGTCGTGCCGCCGTACTCCTCTTTAGCCCTAGATTAGGTGACAAGAAAAGAAGTGGCAAGCCAGGTCGATTTTAATTTATTCTATTGTTTTGGAAAAATTGCATAGTCTATCTGTTAAGTTTCTTTATTTGCAAACTCATTCAGTAACACATTTCCTTCATTTATTTCACATTCTGTATTGCAAAGACAACCCTTACTTTATGCATTTAATTGGACAGATATCTTACATCATTCATTTTAATGAAAAATAATAATTTGATGAGAAACTAATTCTTTATCATTGTGATATTTATTTATATTTTTGTGATCACCAGTTAAAAATCAAAGATTGAAAATCAAAAATATTTTGCTTATTTAAGCTCTGAAATTCGCACAACCATATTTCTTATCTAAAAATTGTGAAAAATTTGTAGATGATGCCTCTAATTGCTCTTTAACTACTTTTCAAGTTTCATCAAAATTAGAGTTGTCATGTGCATAAAATAAATTCTAGAGTGATTTCTATAATTGATTTTTAATTAAATCCACGAATAAGATTTTTGAGAAATTTCAATTCTCCTGAATTTCTGATTAAAATTTCTATTTGAGATAAATAGCTCTCTGGATAATTTGATTTCTTGGATTAATTATGAATTAAATACTCACAGTCGTTCTGTTTTCAATAAAAAAATCATAAAAAAATTATAAAGTGTCAGAAAATTCTAAAAAAAATTAATCCAGCTTAATTTCATCATGTTTAACTTCCGGTAAAATTTTCATAATTTTTGCTTTTCATTTACATGAAAAAATGCATAAAAACCCTAAAAAAAGTTTGCATTTTTTCCTTTATACATTTTAAATCTAAAAATTCCAAAAAAAAATCCATTTTGCATTAGTCATTGAAATAGGTTTACAGGAAAAATATCATTTGGCAGATTTGAATTTATTTCACATTAAAATTAAATTTGGCTAAGTCGGTTCTTTCCGTGTTAACTTAATTCAATTCGTATTTTTGCATTTGGCATTTCTATTACATAAAAAAAATTAAAAAATCTCATTTGGAAAACAACGATCTAATGCATCTAATCTGATCCCGAGTTGTTCCTTTGCCTCCTTGAGTTGACCCTGGGGCTTGCCCAGGTTAAACAAACATAAAACCGCGCGTACATTCATTCATTGATTATTTGATTCGTGGGTTACTTTTTGATCGACCCGGATTTATCTGACTGCAACAAAATTGTCAATTTGACATCATTAAAAGGATAGATTCGAGGTTTATCACTGATAAATACTTTTTTAATTGAACTTCATTGACATCATCGGTTTTGATTCTGATGTGAGCGTAAAGGAAGCGGTGAACCATCGTTTACCAAAACATCTTAAGGAGCATCATCATAAATTGAAGAAGGAATGGGAGGAAGTTGGAGATGCGGCGAGGCCATCAATTGGGTTGTCATGGTTGAAATATGGAAGCAACCGAAACATCAAGCAAGCGTATACTTAATAAGAATATTTGTTTTTTGTAATGTCATTTTATTAATTACATTTATTTCAGGAGAAATGTCAAACGAGTAGGGATATATGTATTACACATGTCAAGAACCTCTCAACTACTGGTTCTAAGTCGTATGATGTCATGAAGAATGGGATTGTGAGAGCAAATCCAATTATATTCTATTAGCTTTAGATTTTTAGTTTAACTTAGTGTAACGTGTTCTATTTGTATTAGTCTCATAATGAACTTGAGGTTCAATCATGTGGGGAGGTACTATTATTCGCAAGGACCAAGTTCATTGTTGATAAGCAGGGAATGGCACCACTAGATCCTCTTACAGGATGACATGGATATTGGTCAACACCTGAAAGCAAGGCAGACATACGCAAGTTGCATTGATGCTTTTTGTAGTGTTATCTTCTTTTACGTGATAGGTACTTTACTTTTATAAGTAAGAATATGTTATATTACATATTAGAATGAAGGACATGCGTATTAAGGCTGACATAGAAGGAAGATGCATTATCGATGCTGAAATAGTTAATGTCATATTGGGCAATGAAGGACGATCAGATTGTCTCATTGGTAGGGGATATGGGCATGTACCCGAAGGTAGAGGTCGTCCTAGGTCAACGTCTACTTTAGAGATTGAAACTGGCCACAAATTGGTAGAGCTTCAAGAAAAAATGGAGGTCGAGAATGAGAAAAAAAGGGGAAGAAATTCGTCAAGATATACACCATGAACTTCTCCAGGAACTTAGAGAGGAAATGCAACATGAGATCGATCAAAATCAAAGGCCGTTGAGGAGAAGAGAAAAGAAGAATTTCACAATCAAGTAACCGCTGGAGTGATGGCATACTTTAAGAATTATCCGTTATCTGACGGAACACCATTGTTACCTTCTCAACCAACATTTTATGGTAGTCAACTAATAAATATGTTTATATTTGCTAGTTAAGTTTTTTGTTAAATTTTGACAGTTCTCCTTACTTTGCCACCTTCTTCTCCTTAGTAGATACATATGCTTCCCAGGCGAGGTCAAGGTTTTGTATGCCGGGATGGAGGTGTCGATCCTGATGCAGAAACATATGAGGATTTGTGAAAGAAGCCACTCTTTTACCAAGAACTTTTTTTTGAGAATGTATCGTTGATGTATTTTTGCTTTCTATAAGCTCTACTTCAAGTCCTGAAACCTCTTCAATGTTTTAGAGTTTAACAATGTTTGCATTTTGAAAAATGTTTTTAGAATGTATGGAGTATGAAGTTCTCTTATGCAATGTACTTGTTTGTGATCATGGATGTCTAGAGAGATTGGTAAACAATTAATCTTTTAATGTAAAAAACATTAGGTTGAACGCAGACGTTGAGGTAATCAATTAGTTGGCATTCATATGTCCTCAAACAAGGCTACATCGACGTTTATTAACGATCATAAAATATGGCTTAAAATGTCTACCATGAGCGCATAAGCTAACGTTTATTGACATCCACGAATATCAATTGTGTGTGGACGTTGGTGATTAATGTCTACCTAGAGATAATTTACTCGGCGTTTTGCTAACGTCATTAAATAATCAAATATTAATCATATAACAATAATTTTCATGTAAAAATGACTTAAAAATAGGAGTAAATCTCATAATTAAATGGTATATGGATTTATGTATTAATTAAATATCATGCCAATATGTAACTCAAGTATCCTCGATAAATGGCGGGCATCTCATGTAACAAACTAGCCCTAAAATCCTAGAAACTCAAGGGAATGGTTAGGCAAATGGAGAAAAATAATGGAGGGGCTACAATGCAAGAAGCCATTATCCAGGGTTCTACGTGTAAATCAGAATTACGGAGAGTTCAACATGTAATTATGAAAGTATAAAGGGGCATGGGTATAAAACCATCTATAATAATGTGAATTAAAATTGGAATTCTTGTTAATCCTATCTAAGTGTGGGTCTTTCTCTCTTATATACTCTACGGTATTACAAGGATGCTTGTGGACTTAGCTTATAAACATCTACGTATTACTTTTATTACATGGTTGTGCTCTTAGATACATGTCATTGTAATCTGTTTATCACAACCAAGAGGTCTTTAAGTTGTCTCAAACAATCATCACTCTTTGATAATTTCTCCGCTTTTCACTTGTGTTCTTTCTACCCTTTCTGGATATCTTGTGCCAAGTTTTCACATCTTTCTTGGTTTCTTCAATCATCGAGTTGGTGGTACATATGACATCAACTATATATTAATACTTGATGGAAATTGGCAAATCGAAAAATAAAATAGTATTGTTGGTTTAATTTATGATATTTATTTAGTATTTTCAATATGTTTCATGGCAGGAAAATAGTATCTAAAAAATCATAGCTATCATTTACGAAATTCACGCAAAAACAACACGCTACAGGAACTTTTCATATCTGAATTTCACTCAATCATAGCCGATTATTGGCCTCATCTTTGGAATCATCTTTAGACATTCTAAACCTGATATAGAGTTTCGAAACAAGTTCGTAACATGGAAAAATTGTAGCAACAACGAATATTTGCAAAATTAATATGGAATCCCATAAACGTGGAAAAACAAGTTCCAGCACAATCTGATATCCATAGCCTTATCTTCTTAGGACTTTGGATCATATAAAAGATCTTCGACAAAGACTTTGATATCGGTTGAAGGGAGGCGGATGGTCCTCTCTCATCATAGAAGCGTGAAGATCGAATCAGATTCGATAAAAAATGGACTTGTTGTACATGTCATATAGCAACGGATTTTAAAAAAATCCAATGGGAACACATGGATTGGGAACCATTCACAATACGTTCTATCATGATCACATGAATTTAGAACATACCTCTGAAGTGTGACCATAATCTACGAATCTCTAAGCAAAGAGGCCTCATATCTCAAGTCCGGTCTAACAAAGATAGAACTTGCAGACGTGTGGATGAATCATGTGCTTTCTGCAATCCAACAAGATGATCTGAGTAGTATAGCTTCTGATATTGTCGCACGAAACACTTGTAAGGAACGGAGCATCAAAGAGAAAAAACGCCCATGCAAGATTTATCAAATCGATCCGATAACATACCGACAGGTCGACCACAAAGGGGATGATCCGTTGAGATGGGGCGACCCTAGGGCAGGTGCCAGTGACAGAGAGAGAGAGAGACAGAGAGAGAGGGGAAAGCAAGAGCGAACATATAGATATAGAGACTTGTTTTCAACTCTTGAAAATAACTTATGACAAGGCATGCCCTACCTCTCCCTTTATATTTGTTTGGACGGTTAGGATTATAATCATGATTGTTAAATCAATGGTCAGAGTTGAAGGAGCACATAGCCAACTTTAGGATTAAAATATTCTCTCGATAACCTTTTAGGATTATTTATCAACTCCTAAAATTTGTCGACAATAAAAATAAGAATGGAAGAGAAAAATAAAATAAAAAATGCAACAACTAGGGGGGAGGGCATCCCTATGGTGGAGCCCACCCAGGACGCCCACTTTATTTTACATTTTCTTTATTTTCTCTTTTTGCCTCTTCAACTATTATTTATTTATTATTGATAAAAAATAAGAATTTAATTATCAATAAATAATTCTAAATTATTTGTTATAATTATAAATAAGATTATGAATCATATTCATAAATCTAAAACTAAATGTAAATAATATTTACATTTGTATTGTACAATGTGAATCCAATTCACATTTATAATTTAATTTGTGAATCTGGATCTTATTCACATTTATAATTTAATTTGTGAACCATGTTCACAATTAAGTTTCAATAGGATAATGCGAATCTTATCCAGATTATTCATATTTTTGTGGATAACACTATCGATATTAATATTATCCAGGATAAATAAATTCAATTTAATTATCTTAGATATCTCTTTATACAAATCCAAAAATATTGTGAATCTTATCCACATTATTTTTGTATAATCACAGGATAATACTATTTATAAAAATTAAGTGCAATTTAATTATCCTTATTTCTCCTCATTTTATTAATATTCAGATATGTCTCAGATGGAACAATTCTGAAACTCTTTCAAGAATAGTGTGCCTTCTCCAAATATACTTGGAGATAAGGTCCAAACGATTGTATATGTCATGTATGGTAGCTTGAATAATGAGATATAATCTCATATCCAGATGTAGAAGACCTTTTAGAGATTTCTGATCATATCATATAGTATACACAATCTTCTTATTATCTATGAATTTAATTCAGATCAATGTCCAATATTTAGTCTAAGATTGGATAACTGGACTACTGAGTGGAATCACTAAAATCCAAAATTGTTTCATCACTCCCTTGGAAGCGACATGATATACAATAGATTAGGAACACATCACCCTCGAGTATTCCTAATACTCATACATCATGCATGCTGGATGCATACTAGAAGATTACGATTAAACTCGAAGTTTGGATCTCATTTGAACTATCTTCTTCTAGGTTTTATCATTAAGTTTCTCATTTGATCATTGAGAGTTTGGTATCAATCATATATTTTTTTAAAAGCACATTATACCTACATGTCATGCTTCCAAAGCAAGATGATCATCGACAGAATTTTATTTGTCTCAATATCTCGTGAGTGAGATCATGTCTTCTGATTCAGTAGTGAACATATATGATTCTTTTGAGAGGTGGTATTACTCGTATGCCCTTATATGTACACTAGTGTCGCGATGTATAGACCTTGACTAGGTCATCAACCTAATGGTCTGCCAAATGTACATACTTATATATATTGCATGTTGGACATGCGAGCCCTCGGCGAGCCATTATGCAATAAATGTTATTGCAAATATCATTCCTTGATATGAAATGAAGAATAACTCATTTACATAATAGGTCCCTTAGTACAATTAGGGTTATGTACCATGTCCATCTTAATGATCATACAGCTGTTGATTCAATTGTTGAATCATATAGCTGGTGCTTGGATGAATATCTAAAGAGTTAGATTGAGGACTCATCAAGCACCATCAAATGATTATTAAGAGAGGATCTCCAGCCTAAGAAGGATATGGCAATCCTTTCTCTAAAGGTTGATATCTGATTGACCTCTTGATGCAGGTCCTTTGTATAGGAATAGAGATTCGGAGGTGACAGATTAGTTAGGTCAAAGAGTTGACATAACGAGATCGGGATAACCAAAGTCCTGTGTCGTATACTGTCACGATATAGGCACACATCCTCTGACCGGAGACAGATGTGTTACTATATGTCGGAGTATGTACATTTGGCAGATCAATAGATTGATGACCTAACCAAGGTCTATACACCGGTGCGCTGGTGTGCATGCGAGGGCATTAAGCAATACAATCTCTCAAAGGGATCATACATGTTCATTACTGAATCGGAAGACATGAGCTTACTCATGAAGATATTGGGAGAAATCAAATTCCGTGCACGGTCGTCTCGCGTTGGAAGCTTAACTGAATTTGTAGGTTTGATATATGCTTTTGGAAAGTATATGATCAACACCTTGGTATGATATATGCTTTTGGAAAGTATATGATCGATACCAACTCCCAATAGTCAAATAAGAAACTTAAATGATATATCCCTGAAGTAGACAGTGAAAAAGAGATTTAAAACTTCGGATTTATTCTGAGTCTTCCAGTATACAGGATGTACAAGTATTAGGAATACCTGAGGGTGATGTGATCATAAACGATTGTATAACCATGACGCTTCCATTCCTAGGGAGTGATGAAACGGGTCTGAATTTTAGTGACCCCATCAGTAGAGAAGTAATCTAATCTTGGTCCAAATGTTGGACATTGATCTGAATGTGATTTAGATGCAATGAGAAGGTTAGGTTTGCGGTCTTGATTTAATCAAGCATGTATGAGAGGTGCGCAAGATCTGGTTTTGAGATGTGATCTCAATATCCAAGTCACTGTACGTGAAACAATACAATCGCCATGTCCTTATCTCCAAGTATTCACGGAGAAAGCACATTATCTTTGAAAGAGTTCATGGATAATTTCATTGTTCATATATGTATCCGAACATTGAGAAAATGGATAATTAAATGTGATTTAATTATCATGAATAATATGAATTGATTCATATTATATGGAGAGTTATCTAAGATAATTAAATGTGATTTGATTATCAAAGATGTAAATAATGTGAATGCAATTCATATTATTTAGACACATGAGAATAGAGATCCAAGATGATTAAATGTGATTTAATTATCATGGATATTGAATAATGTGGACAACATTATACATATTAATCATATATATTATAAATGTGCTTTATAATATATAAGAGAGAGCTATTTATAACTTACATTTGTTAATTAAATATTGATGTGAATTGGATTCAACATTGGACAATTAATTGAAAAATGTAATTTACATTTTATTTTGAGTTGTGAATGTAATTCACAATTTTCTAATGGCAAGATTGCAATATTTACAAATAATTATGAATTATTTTTGTAGAATGATCTAAAACAAGTGTTGTTGTAGATCTTGGAGATTTCCATGGAATAATGTAATCTCATGAGATTACATGAGATTGCCACCAACTCCATATTATGGAAGGAGGCAAAATATATATTTAATCTAAATTAAATTACTTATTGTTGTAAATTTACAATAAAATCACGGCCATTAAAAGAAACACAGTCAATGTGAACCATTGGATTTGTGTTGTCCATGGATTTAGATCCATGGATCCCAAAATATTATAAATAAAAGGGCACCCCTTACTATTCAAATGGCTAATGAGAACATAAGTCTCTCTCTCTCTCCACGCCATCTCTCCCTCTGTCTCTTGTGGCCGTCCACCATGATGCCCTAGAGAGAGTCTCCATCACCGCAGCGTCGTCGTTAGCTGCCGGATCGTTTGCTCATGGATCTCCGTCTCCTTCGGTGCATCTCGCTCGTGAAGAAGATGTCGTATCTCGTGTGACAAGATCTGGAGATTCGTCGCTTGGATCATCAACTTGGATTGCGAGTAGCACACGTTTCATCAATGCACTCGCAAGCGTCTCCTCCGTCAGATCGGACTTGAGACAGGAGGTCTCTTCATTTAGAGACTCGATCACAACCACGCTTCAGGAGGTAACCCTAATACTTGTTTGTGGTTTAGATGAAAAGATCCGAGAAGTGTTCTTGGATCATGTGGATTGATTGCATGAGAAAATTTTAAATTCCGCTGCCTCGAGCAACTAGTGCGACTAGGCGCTCCCGATTGCATAAGATGTGATCCTCACACTTCCGCGATGCGCTTCAGGATCTTACCATATCCTTCATAGTAATACATCTATCTCCGATCGGAGGGTGTGTGCCTATATTGTGATAGTATATGACATAGGTCTTAGTAATCTCGATCTCACTAAGTCAACTGTTTGACTTAACTCATCAGACACCTTCGAATCTCACGTCCTATGCAGAGGACATGCATCAAAAGGTCAGTCAAGTGTTAGCCTTTGGATTAAGTGTTGCCATCTCCTTCTCCGATTAGCGATCCTATCTTCATAATCACTTGATGGTGTGGTTGAGTCCTCAAACTAACTCTAGATATTCAACCCAGCACCATCCTCTATGATCCAACCTTCGGATAAACAGTTTTATGACATCAAGATGGCCAAGGTACATAATACTCTAAGAGGCCTATTATGCAAATTAGTTATTCTCTATCATAATACTCTAAGAGGCCTATTATGCAAATTGGTTATTCTCTATTTCAGATTAAAGAGTGATTTCCAATAACTTTTATTTCATAATGGCTCGCCATGAACTCACATGTCGAATAATGGTAACTCATAGAATAAAGACTAAAGCCTTATGGCAAGCCATGTTTGTGAACCCGAGAGGCCTTTTTTGAGGTCATGAATAATGCTTAAAAATAATTCCTACTAAAGATGTTAGGTAATGAAGTTATTCTCAAGCTAGAACGAAGAAGTCGACAAGAGGATAAAGCTAAGTATAATATAGGCAAGGATAGAGATAGGTAGGAATTCTCACATGGAATCCTCTTTCCATCGTGATGTGCATATATGTCATTGCTTTTAATCGGGTTCTTCTTGTACACTGTAATCCAAGTGGGCTCAAATGCTCGAAGAGCATATCATATCTTGCTTATGGATATGGTTTTTTTGCGATTATATTTGATGGTTATTTCTCAATTCCATCTCTTTTACATAATTAGAATGATGAGTCTCACTGGGATGCATCGACTTGCTCGCATGTCTTCTTTTTTTCTCATAACAGGACCCTGAGAATAATTACGCAACTGCGGACATTTATCTACCTCTTTGAAAAGCCAATTGACCATGCACTTTTCCTTGAATGATTTAGATGTTGCTAGTATTACAAGCATCTTTCACTGGCGATGAAATTTAGATATCATGCTTTTTGCTATTGTACATTGAATCCAAGATTCGTGAATTATTCTTGTTTTTTTTATTATTCATAAAAGTTAGCTCAAAATATTATTTTTATTAGATGATATATGAATATTCTGTGGTTATTTTCACTGATATTTTATTGTAATTAGCATTAGCAAAGTTCTGCATGGGTGAAATTGAAGAAGGTCATAATCGATATATTAAAAATAAGTCATTTATTCTATTTTCTTGTGATTTTTTTCTTGAAAGATAGTTTTTAAAATCAAGTGTATATATTTAATTATAACCCAGTTTATGTCATAATTCTTTAATTTTATGTTAGGCTATTTTATAAATTCACTGCATCATATGGGAAGTTTCATAAAATTATGAGTAGATTTTTGGAAAATCTAATAAATATGCAAATCCATCATGTCCAAAATCTTATCATAAATTTATGAAATACGTCATAAATTTAGAATATGTTCAAAATAATGTCATAAAATCTTGAATCATGTCATAAACTTAGAATATAGTTAAACCCTAAAACGGTACACTTAATCTCGCATTCGGCTTCATGTGCCAATATGAGTTATTTATCAAAAATACCTTCTAGGATGATAGAGAAGTTATCAAATAAATAATGCGCATGAGTAGGTTACTATTACATTTGGAAAGTTTCTCTTGATTATAAATTTATTATATAGCAATATTCACAGGAAGAAGGAGACTCTGGAGCGAAATATCCTTGACCAAAATTTCTTATGGAACACCTGAGTTCAACTCTTACATGTAAGATGGTATATATTTGTTTGGTTAGTGAGGAAGTTTTTATTTTCACAATAGAATCTAAGTTTTGCATATATCATTTGTTGCTCTACTACCAGAGGGTCCCAAGCTACAAGTTAAAGCTTATAACAGAGAGAGGCAAATGGCATTGATGAAACATGTCAAATTTGAATAAACTTTTAAGCAACTTTTTTGGTGTATTTATATTTTTTACTAGCATTTATTTGTAGCATTCCACATCTAGTTCCGAGACATTATCAAGGAAAATTGACCTTGATAACTTGTTGGATTCAAGTTCACAACCACCCCAAAATGCTTAAGATCGAACTGTCAGGTACTGGATTTGGGATTATGTTTGGAGCATTTCAAATAAAAAAAATTAATATTTTGATTTTCAACTACACAATGCAATAGTTGAACTTTTAAAAAATCTCTAGGTACTTGAAATATCGGCATTAGAAATTCATAATGAACCAAGGATTGATGCTAAAAAGAATAGATAGTAATCACTGTATTGATTTGTTGGTTGAGTTGTATCCTCGTTTATGTACGGGTTGTATTCCTCTTACCTCAGGGTAAACCGGTTTACCCCCTACATTCCTTGGTCAATCCTGGGTTAGAATAACATCACAAATCAATGTAACATAACATCCCATTCCTTATTCCAACTCTCTGCCAACCCTCATAACCATCCGAACAGCTACTATTTACAATAGATTGTCTCAACCCATCACAACCCAGTAACCAAACATCACTAATGTCAAGGTTTCTGTTTTTAAACTGATGTTGCACTTCTGTATGAATATTTTTAGATTATTTTTGTAAATGTCTTTGTACATCGTTAATTTACAAGGGGGGGCACATCGGATCCTTTGAAATGTTGTCCATTTACATAATAACTCGCATAGTCTTTGAAGTTACACCACAACCGTTATACTTGTATTCTATTTATATATATGCCCATGTCTAAGGGTTGCGTACAAGTTAGAAGTTAGTAAGATTACATGTGATGTAATTTTCAAGGATCGTGATATAATTACAAAGATCACGGGGTTATGAACTTATGACGCAATTGGAGATAATTTTAGAGTTCGGTTTTCGGAAATCGTAAAAACTAATAAACCTTATAAATTTCGTCATTACAGAATGAGGGTGCATCTGAATCCACCACATGTTGTCATGGATCCCACTAAGGGCACGTTCTCTCCGTAGGTCAGAGGTGACATGACCGCTCCTGCCCCTTCCCGACATTCGGGGATCGAGATCGAGTCCTCCGCCGGTGGCCATATTCCCACTTTCACCCGCTACGTCACCCCTCTCTCTCTCATGTGGGCCGATCCTTCCTCTTTGGATATTTTGCAGCATCCACCCTCCAAACCGATGACCAATCAGATCTCGCAGATGCCACCATCGCATGAAATAGCGAACAACGAGGTGGTTCCTTTTTTTATGGGTAAGTGTGTCATCTATATTTCATTCACAAAAATTGGATTTACAATATTTGGGGTTCAGGGAGTCACGTAATGACTAACCATCTCTTACCAAAAAACAGCACAGTTACAAAACTTCTCTTTCGAAACGTCAGGGAGTTACATCCCCTAGAATTGTTGTAGCTCAAGGCACATTCCAAAAAAATGCAGTGTTGACATCAGCCACAATGGAAGCCGCCACCAAGGAGGAAGAAGAGGAGCGCGAGGCGGTCCATCGAGTATTTCTCTCCCTCCAAATATGCCATGCGCATGTGGAGAGAGCAATGCACCATAACCGCGATTGACTGCCAGGCTGAACGGAAGCAATCCAGTCAACAATTGAGGGCAGCGACGACGGAGGGGGCCGCAATAGGCCCAACTCAGCAAGCACCTGGGACCAGATGTCCCCCGAGAAAGCACAGAGAAAGAAGAGGTGGTCCCGGGTCTCATTAGATGAATCGCAGAAATAGCATCGATCCGAGGAAGAAATGCCAAGCCGCTCCAGCATCTCCAAGGTGGGGAGCCTATTAATGATCGCGCGGTAGAGGGTGCAAGCATGCTTAGGGACAATCCCCTTGCGCCACACCACCGTCGCCCATGGAACCAGCGGCCCCCGGTGTCTGACAACCTCGACGGCATGGGAGAAGGAGAAACCTTTAGGAGATCGAGTCCAGGTATGAAGCCCGTTAATGCAGGAAATGAAGGCCTGGTAAGAGCTTCTACAGCGGAGGATGGACTTCCAGAGGAGAGAGTCCCCACTCTTGGGGACGACCTCCCAGAAGTTGTGAGTATGAAGGTATCTCTTTCTCAAGAATGTTGCCCACATCGAGTACTTAGATGTAAGGATGGACCACCCCCAAGCCACTCTCATTGCATTACGAACCATGGCCAAGGAATGAAGGCCCATCCCGCCTTCCGCCTTAGGTAGACAAGCGGTATGCCAACTAACATGGTGCGTGCCGTAGCCTCATAGGAAGTTGGCACACATCTTGTCCACCCTAACAACCGTAGCACAAGGAATGAAGTAGCCACCAGCCCAATAGAGATTGATTCCCGCAATAACAGTCTTAAGCAATTGCAGCCTACCCGCCAAGGATAGGGAAGAGGCCTTACAGCCACTGAGAGCAGCCCTAATACGATCTTCCAGCGCCTGTGCATGGGAGCCTCTCCCATAAGATGAAACCAGCGGTAGGCCAAGGTAAGTTGTGGGGAGAGCGCAATGCAAGATCCCAAGACGGAGAGTGGTAGAAAAGTCATAAGGGGCCCCCTTGGGCCGAATGAGCTTACTCTTGCGGGGGTTCAAGCTTAAGCCAGAGATTTCACCGAAGACATCCAACACCCTCTTCACCTCAAGGATAGTGGAAGAGGAACCCTTGAAGAAAAAGAGGAGATCATCCGCAAAAATTAGGTGGATGGGAGCCACACCCCTGCCCCGGCCCAACGGCCTGATCCTACCATTGACCACCGCATCATCCATAAGGGAGGACAACGCCTCCATACCAATGACGAACAATAATGGGCTGAGAGGGTCCCCCTGTCTAAGGCCCCACGTACCCCTGAAGAAGCCAACAGAGGAGCCGTTGATAAGAATTGAGTAAGAGACCGTAGTTATACACTTGGCAATCCAATCAATCCAGGTCGCGTCAAAACCAAACAGTTCAAGAGCTCTCAGGATATAGGAATGCTCGATAGTGTCAAAAGCTTTAGAGAGATCAGCCTTTAGACACGCCCGATGAGAGCAGGCTTTGCTCTCAAACGATTTGACCAGCTCCTGAGCCAAACGTGAACAATCACCGATTGCCCGACCCTTAATGAAGGCCGATTGATTATGCGAGATTAGGTGCGGCAGGACCAAGGCAAGACGTGAGGCAAGAACCTTGGCGAAGAGCTTATAGATCACATTGCAACAGGCGATGGGCCTAAAGTCACCCAGGCCCATGGCGGACTCCCCCTTAGGGACAAGAGTGATGAAAGCGTGGTTGGCTTCCCGAACCATCGCGCCCCCACGAGAGAGGAAGATCATTGCAGCCAGCACATCATTCTTAACAAGAGCCCAATGTCTCTTAAGGAAACCCGCATTAAAGCCGTCAGGGCCCGGGGCTTTTTTGGAGTCAATGTCGCGGAGGGCTGAGGAAATCTCATCCTCAACGAACGGTCTCACTAACCAACTACGAGCCTCAGGAGAGAGGATCATGCGAGGCGGAGGGGGGTCAGGCCTGGAGGGCCTAGGGAGCTCAGGAGCGAGCAGGCCAGCAAAGAAAGAGATTGCCGCAGTTGCGATTTCCGTGTGCTTGTCCACTTGACAGCCATTCTGGTCAATCAAAGTAGAAACGGAGTTCCTCGCATATCGAGCCTTGGTGGACAAGTGAAAGAATTTTGTGTTTCTATCCCCCAGGAGTAGCCAATCGACCCGACTCTTCTGCCGCCAGGCCGACTCAAGATCGACATCATGCTTCTCCAAGTATGCCTTGGCATCCGCCTCCAGCTGGGCGAACTGTGCATCAAGAGGGTCAATGCTCAGAACCTCATTAATGCATTTGAGGGCAGCCTCGACTGCCTTGACCTCAATGAAGACATTTGCCTCACTTCGAGCCCAAGTACGAAGGGCCCTCTTAACAGCCTTAAGTTTCTGGATCAGGCAGTAGAGGGGGTTTCCAACAACAGTAGTAGACCAGGTGCAGGAGACCGTATCCAAGTACCCAGGCTGATTGGCCCAGTAATCGAAGCAGCGGAAAGAGGGGCGAGGGCGGGGGGCGTCGGTGATGCGAACAGAGAGGAGCAGATGGTCAGAGGCTGGGGCATGAGAGTAGACCAACTTCGAATGCGGAAGGAGTGTGATCCAGGAGTCATTAACCAAAGCCCTATCAAGTCGGGCGGCGATTCTTGAGGGACCAACCGAAGAGTTGGTCCGGGACCAGTGGTTTCCCACCGAATGAAGCTCCACCAAGTTACAGTGATCGATCCAAGAATTGAAGTCTGCCATGGCACCACGGCCGGGGGGCAATCCTCCCCTCTTTTTGTGGGAGAACCTTACCACATTAAAATCCCCTAGTATAATCCAAGGGGCACCATCAGGGAGGCGTAGTTGTTTAAGGTCCTCCCAAAGGCATCTTCTAGCACCCGAGCAGTTATCACCATACACGACAGAGACTATCAAGTTAAGGCCTCCTTTGTTGCTGCACGTGACGATGATTGCCTGTGAGGAAATCCATAATGGCGAGCAGGACCATACTGAATCCTTCCATAAGACGTAGATTCGGCCGAGTTCCGTGTCATTGTGGATAGAATTCCATCCATTAGGAATCGCCGCGGCGAATTTGGCACGGTTGGCTGGCCGAATCTTGGTTTCAAGTAAACCAATAAAGTCAGCATCAACTTTACTTGTCTTGGACGTGAGCGTCTTTAGAAGTGTTCTTTGCTTGCGGGGTCTATTCAACCCACGCACATTAAGAACAACAAACGACATTAAGAGAGGAATGAGTGGCCATCTCGGCCAGATTGTTTTGATGGGCCACTCGCGGCCTTCTTCTTTCTGTGGGAGGCCACAGACCAGGAGGGGTTAACCTCGGCTATCGCTCCGGGGGTGTTGGAAGGAGCAGCTCCAGGGGCAGCTCCAGGGATGTTGTCAGGGGCAGCTCCAGTGGCAAGGGTAGAAGAGGTCTCAACATTGCCTGGTTTGTTAAGGTCAAGCACCTCCCCATGCCGAATGATAGGCCTCCTAGCCTGGGCTGGGGGTCTGCGCATAAGCGCCCTAGTGCCAATAGGGAAAGCAGAGAACGGCTTCCCCGCGGTTCTCTTATGGCCGCGATGCAAGGGAGGATTATCAAGCGCAAAAGAAGGCGGTTCCAAGGCCCGAACAGACAAGAGATCACAAGGGTCCATACCAGGGGCGGTCACCATAGGGGAAGAAATGGAATAGTCAAGCATAGGCGAATGCTGGTCCCTAGGCGTCTCCTCGCCATGAAGAATGCTCAGGAGGCCTTCCGCTGTCCCTCCCATGAGCTGGACAGAGGGGGAGACATTGTGCCCTCTGGAGTGGAGCACACCGGGGGATGAAGAGCCGGAGGCAGCAACATGGGCATGTGCTCCTTGCAGCAGATCAGTAGGGCCGATAACCGGAGGAGAGGGGCGCGTGTGGATAGGCGACCGCCCATCGGCTATTGGCAGGCCCCCCAGCGAAAGAGGAGGACTGAAGGCATTGGCAGGAACGGAAATAGGACGGTCAGGAAGGCTTGGCGAGTGCACCGCAAAGGGACATCTGGAGGAGCTGTGGTCAAAATTAACACAGTGCTCGCATCGCGGCGGACTCCACTCGAGTTCCACTTGGATCATTTGTCGCTGGCCGTTGAAGAACATGAGAGGGACCTCCTTGGGGATAGGCTTCCCAGCATGAATAGAAATGCAGCAGCGCGCATAACCATCGCGCTGACCGGTTGCCGTGGTCGCGTCCATGAACAGTGGGGTGCCCAATAGACTTGCTATCTTGTTTAGGATCGCAACCGAGAAGTGGCATAGGCTAAGGCCGTGGAACTTCACCCACAAAGGGATTTCCGAAAGCAGGTCTCTTTCAAAGCAGTTGCAAGCTTCCCATTTTCGGATGACAACAAAACATCCCTGGAATAGCCAGGGGCCTCCGTCGAGTATCCGTTGACAAACCTCAGCAGAGCCCAGCTTGAGGTAGAAGAAGCCATTAGGTCTAGGATGCAGAGTATAGCCCCCCCTCGGGCTTCCAAACCTTGTCGATGAAGGAGTGGAGAAGCTTACGAAAGGGGTTCTTCCTTAGGATGTAGAACACGAGCGTATTCGACCATAACTTGTCCAGAGCCATGATGTCCTCTTCAGTTGCAAACGCGACCGGGCCGCCATCAAGGGTGACCGGGGGAACAAAGTCCATTCGCCTCGACGGAGGGGGTTGGGGAAGGGAGCCCCCGCAGGCATCCCTCCAAGGACGCGAGAGCAAAGGCGGTGGAGAGACATGTGTGTGTGTTCCTGCAAAATGGACACAGACGCAACCACTAGGTCGGCTGAACGAGGTGGTTCCTGCAAAATGGTTGGAAGCAACCACTAGGTGGTTGACGTATCAGACGCGAGGGAAATGGACACAGACGGGGGTAATTTCGAGAGATCCCCATATGGCGAGCATGTATTATTATAATGGATAGAGTTTGTAAGAACACTCTTATTTTTTTAATGGTAATTATTCTATGTTTTCTATGTTTCTTTCCTTTCAATGTTTTTAATTAGAAATAACTAATGAGTTAAACATGTATAATGAATTAAATGTATTTAACCAAAAAAGTGTATAATTGCATATACATGAATTAAATACTTTTTTTAATGGTAATATGCATCTATTTACTTGTAGTATGCATTATAACTGGAAATATGCATCTATTTACTTGGGAACAGGACCCTATTTTCAACTTTTAGAGTGATGAATCACATATTCATCAAGGGGCCCCTAGGCATAAGCGAGAGGAAAGTGTGGGTGGCCTCTATAACCATTGTCCCTTCTGTCTAACGGAAATACATCATCTTAGAAGCATAATTGTTAATTAAGTTTCATTGGTGCTTCCAAGAATCCAACATTGAACCCATCTAGTGCAAGGGATTTTGATGATGAGATTAAGTGAAGTGCTTCCCAAATCTCATTTTCCTAAAAAAGGCCACTCCAACCATTCCTTAGCACCTCCTGTAAGTATTTTATCTATGATGGGCGACCGTGTCACAATAGCAGGTCCAGATCGCTCGATGAGTAGAGATTAAAAAATGATAGCATTTTGGAAACAATCACTAAGGGATTATCCATGAGAGCAAGAGGAGAGATAGAGTTCCTCCTTTCTCTGATCTTAGTTGAAGTGTGAAAGAAATTAATTAAACGATCCCCCATTCTTATCCATGAAATGTGGCTACACTGAACCATTTTGATTCGTGGTCTGCCTCTAGGTGCGATTAGTTCAGTCTGGTGAGGGTCCTCTAGAGAAACCCTTAGAGCCAAGGTGACATGCTTCAAGGAAACGTTCCTGCTTTAAGAGCATCCTCAACGCGAGCATTGGTCACATCCCATGCTGCCAGAGTGATCTTAATCGCTTTTAGTTTCTTTGCTAACACAAAAAATTGGTTTCCCCTAAAATGGGAGGCCCAAGCTGTCTCCAACGTTGTAAGATAACCTTTCCTGTTAAGCCAAAACTCCAAAAAAAGTAAAAATGAAAAGCCCTCGTCCTAAGCATCGACGTTGGAATTTCCACTAAGAGGAGTCCGTCCTCGCTACATGCCGGGGGTAAGTATTGCACTTTGGAAAGAGGAATGAGCTCCAATCCATTATGAATATATGATTGCAAAGGGATTTATCTAGTTGAGCTGCAATCATGTTATGCCCCATGGATACATAAATCATTCTTCTTGTATAACTGAAAATAAAAAATTGACCCAAAGACCCTTGGAACAAAATTTTCAAATGTAACTTACATAAAAAATCTTGACATTTACAATAAACACAAACAATAATTCTAACAAAATATAACATGATACCATTGAATTTCATCATTGTAACACACTTTTTTAAATGACATTCTATTATCTCTTAAGACATGTTATTGCTATTAACATTAGCATTTGATGATATTATTGTTGTTGTCAAAATCTTGGAGGTATGGCATATCTATCATACGAATAATGATAACATTTCTTAGATTATTATTATTAAGTAGTTTTTAAAGGTAGGTGCCAAACAAGTTCAATAAATTCGATTCTTTTTAGGACTTCAATATGGCATTACATTTCTTACATTTCTCCCTTGTTAATGTAAAAGCCAACCCCGATCCTACCAAAAGATTTAGTTGTTCAATGATTCATACAGACCCCAAAAAGCCTTTCCACTCACTCCTCACATCCATTGCCTGATATACTCGCCAGATGGTTATCTCAATTACACACATAAGTAGTTGCCCTTCCCCTACTTCATTGATCTCCACTAGTTAGTCTCATGATTTCTAGCATTAACGACTTAGACATCCTCTTATTAAAGTGTCTAATGTAAATGTTTTTATTCTATATTTGGCATTCTTGATTTTGTCTATACATAAGTCAAAACCTTTCACCTCTCACAAAACAATTTGGATAAACAAGAATAGAATGGAGCAACCGAATGCAAAATCAAATTATTGTTGACATTGGACAATCCCTTATATCACACTCCTCCACTCCATGTAATTTTTGAGATTGCGCCTTCTCACTTGTTACCTTCCTCGAAATGAAAGAGAAGTTGTGTTTCTCTTAACGTGTGATATACCGGTAGTGAGAGTTTGGAATATAATGTGGATGATTAGATTAGATAATATTTAGGACTTTTTACCTCATAATATTTAGCTACATAGTTCATTTTAAGTGAAGCCTTGAACACTATTTCTCATGCGATCTTGTCTCCACACGCTACTTTGTATAGAGACATCTCCAATAGAGTGGTAGGTAAAATAGATTTCTTTTGACCACTTACATATATTTGGTTGCAAATACTTCTCCAATTCATAAGAGATCTAAGTTGAAATAAAAAATCAGATAATGTGTCTTTATGAGATATGGATATGATGAGTTTGTTTATAGGCTATATGATCATGTAGAAAGAATCTTGTAAGAATTTGAGTTGTAACATTTGCCGAAGATCAGAATATTAAAGACATCTAAAAGATATCAAAGGATCCACCTCAAAATAGTTACAAACTAATTAATGTAGATTTTGTTCCTTTACAACAACCACCAGATGTAGCTTTGATGAAGTCCATAAGGAGGCTTTTGATCTCGAGGAAGATGATTTTGACATGATAGACATCTCTATCGACAATTAAGAAGAATGCTCTTCTTTTTATACCTCTATAAGATACTCTGCACATGATTATTTTTTTATGGATGTTGGTGAGGCTATGCAGGATGTGTATAAAGAAAAATGGATAGAGGTTATGTAAGATGAAATACATTATGTGCATGACAACCACACTTTGAGCTTGTAAAGTTGCCCAAGGGAAAAAGAGTTTTGAAAATAAGTGGCTTTTTGAGTGAAGTATAATGTAAACTCTTCAAATCCAAGATAGAAAGCTAGATTAGTTGTGAAAGATATAGTTAAATGAAGGGTGTTGACTTCGATATATATATTTTATCCCCCCGTGAAAATGTGGTGCATCAAAATTATTCTCAGTCTGACATCCAATCAAGTTTTGAAGATTGAGAAGATGGATGTGAAAAACTCCTTCCTCCATGTTGATATTGAAGAGGAAATCTACACGACACAACTAGGAAGGGGGTATGGTCAACATAAAAGAGACTATGTTCGTAAATTAGGAAAAGTTTGCATGGACTAACGTAGGTTCCTTGACAATAATATAATACATTTAAGTCTTTTATGTGAAATAAATCTCCAACAAAATTGCCGTTTTCAAAGGGACAAGACCAATGCTCATGATGTATAAGGGAGAAGAATTGAGAGCTAAAGATAGGAGCATGAATCCACTTGCTTGAGGGAGTAGCTTATTGTATCATCAATCATGTCTCTATCTTCAGTCTTTATCATTTGCTTATTCATTAAAGCAATGAACTAAGAACGAGGATAAATCTCACTAATTCCTTATTCCTCCTTATTTCTTATCCATTATAAGTCTCATTTTTATGCTTGCGCTCTAATAATGGGTTGTCTAGATAAAGGTCACCATGCATAAATTCATGTACTTAAGATCTAATTTACTACATCCTCTATCTTCTATTCTTCACAACTCATTTCTACTTCTTGAAAAATTATTTGTCATAACTCATTCTCTCTTCACTAATTTTAAAACAACAATTAAAAGGGCAAATGTAAATCCCTCTAATGTCTTATTTACATCTACTATGATGCATATGATATTTATGTTCTTAGCATACGAGGTATACTTAGAAGCCTCTATTGCTAACTTTAAGATCCATAATGCTTACAACAAAGGTTTCTCGTAGAAGATTTCATATTTTATCTTAAAAGGGAAAACTCAAGAGGGTGCTGGTCATTTGAAACTAAGAACTATTCCTATCTCCCTTTGATATATGATGGTGTTTTCTTAAGTTTTTTTTATGCTATTGGGTATATTTTTGTTTGTTAGATGCTACATATATTTTGAGTAAGTTATCACCTTGGCATCATGCAACTTTTTGTAAGTCTTGATCGGTTCGATGGAGCTTAATTGTATATGTACCATAACTTGCTCTATCCTTTAAACCATATCTTTTAATGATTGAAATGATCTTTTTCCTAATAAAAATAATAAAAAGGCAAAAAATATATCTATAACGCTAACTCTCACCTAAAAAAGAAAGTGACGACAAAGAATGTCCTGGCTGCAAACATATATTCATATCCAATCGACTACCATTTTCACTTTATATTAGATTTCAACATATGTATCCATATCGTTAACAGACCTGTATCTGCAAGCCTATTTTAATATATAAAAATGATTATAATAATTTATAACTACATGCAACAAATTTTATACTTTCTAATTTGCTACATTTGTTAGGCACTCGTAACACGCATATTTTTATATGGAATTTGGGATCCTAAACCCAGGTGTAGGTAACTTTCCTACACCTTCCCCATTTTCTCTCAGTTTTTTTATTTTTTTAAAATAAATCCTTAGGAGATTTACTTAAAATATTAAGTTGAATGTATGTTTCAAATTTCGTGTAAAACATACATTCCTAACATGTCCATCGGAAGTGTCGATTTCAACAAAGTTGAGACCGTTTAAATTTGACTGTCTTGATGGATAAGTTAGAAGTCTCAAAATAAGTTGAAATTTGAATGACACGATGGTGATATATTGTGATCTAAATATACTAAAGATCCATTTCAAAAAAATAAAAAAAACCTAGAGAAAATGGGGTGGGTGTATGAAAGTTACCTACACCTGGGTTTAGGCTCCCTTTTCCCTTTTTATATTATATATTCATATTTTTAAGATATAATAATATATTTTCATATATGTCAATATTTGTATACATATTTATCTTCATATTTTAAAATAGATAAAAAATATGACAACACTTATGTCTGTATCCATCTATTTACATCTTTTTGACAACCCATCACACCAAAAAACACATCACATTCTAATTTTGCCCGTATCTAGAAATTTCTCAAACACAAGCATACTTTTTTAAATTTTTTTAATACATCGACCTCCTTTTTTTTCCTTTTCGAATTGCAAATAGATTCGAATATATTCCTATTCGATCCACTAGTGTATACTCTATGCATAATTATTTTAATACATAAATATAATTACAAATATACTTGCTCATGTCCTATATTAAATATAGTTGTTATGAAATATTTATGTTTTGTTTCATGTGCAAGCCATCAAATACACGAATAATTTTAATGATTAATAACGTTGCTATTAGCCGCTCCCTATACAACTAGTGGGCAACCCGTGCAAAAGCACGGGTGTTGAATATGTTTAGAAAAAATAAACTGCTGACATTTTTAATCATTATATGAATTTATCTGTATAAGTTTTATCGGTGAAAGTATATCATTGTTAATAAATCAATGCCAATCAGCTTTATTTTAAAATTTTATTCAAAATATTGGAAAGTCTTTGTAATATTTTGGAAAGCCTACCACTATTCACAACAACAGTCGTAGAAATATTTGACCCCTTGATTCCAAAGTTGGATTAACCTATCTTCATTCAATATTACTTATTATGACATGAAGTAGGATAAGAGCAAAAAAGATCCCAACTTTAGAACACTCAACTCATGACAATACATAGATTAATCGTCATATGAAAAAAAGGGAATTTGTGGGAATCAAAATCATATATGGAGAAAAAAATTCAAGAAATTGTCGAATAATGGAAGTTTGGTAGGAACTAATTATCACTCGGCTTAAATAAATTTAAGATGAACTTGAATAAATATCTACTCACATATACCTAGAAATCGTAGGAATTAGATTGAGATCTTTGTGAACGATGAGGAGCTCTGGTTGGGCAAAGAGGAGAAATAGGGCATTGTTGAACCAATGGTGTCAATTACAGCGAGGGAGACAACGAATACTAAAAGAGAGGTGCAGAGACGGCTGAGGGATGATGTCGTTGCAGTGGAGGGGATAGCTGAAAAATTAGCATGTCAACAACAAATACGACATCACTTTAGAAAGTTGAGAGGTACCGGCAAACATGAAATAATGCTAATCATCCCTTTAGTATCCACACAATGTAGACATTAGAAACAAAATTCCTCACCCAGGAAGAGGATTTCGTATAGATCCTGTGCAGAGAAGCCAACATCTTCACGGAAAACTTCCTATGATTTTTATGGTCTGCCAAATTTGCATCCTTTGAAACATCACCAACTTCTTTTGAATAGCATCCAACATCAACTCCTTCACGAAATTGATCAAGACGTCTTCATTTGAGATAATAGATGAATCCACAAGGCATTCATACAATACGACAACAACAACGGTAACCAATTGATGATTGACTATTTTTAGACACTTTAGTACTTCGTGGAGAACTTCATTGTCCAAATGATAAACTTGATATGGAGGGTCTCGGATCCAAAAAGTCATCCACAGAAACCATGGCTAGATAATCCAAGTTCTGAACTAATAATGTTGGCTTTGTCATTATACAACAAACTATTTCGGAGAAATGATCCATAGACATTGTTCAAACGATTGTTCTGTCGTCAACATGTAAGATTCTGAGAACAAAAATTCTACCAAAAAATAACTACTGAGCTTGTATCTGCAGCATGTCCATGGCACTCAATAATTGACAAAAAAATCTAGTTCCAACTGAGGTAATGCAAGGGACTATGCCTGATACAATGAGTGGTACTGGTGCAACCTTTTTCTTTATCGAGGCAATTCATGTCAAATACAAATGCAAAAAAAGCAAAGCCAATATTTATGCTATGCGGGATGTAACATTTTCCTGTGTCGAGGATAACATAAAAAAAGGCTTGCCCAAGGTATGTCCTCGAAGGAACTCTCAGAATGCAGAAGCATCTGATCTGCAATGAAGTCTTTGTGTAAATAATATTTACATGTATGACCCATTTGAATACCAGAAAGAACAACAGAAGCTGTCGATCTAAATCGAAGTATCCAATCCTTATAAGCTTTCAGTCGTTCATCGGGCGACTTGCACAGATGACTTGATTGAAGGAGGTGCCAACTTATCAATGCAGTCAGTTATTGCCATGGCAAAGTTGTTTATAATAGGGGTTTGAAGGTATATTTCAGTTAAAAACTATCAAATTTCTAATCACAAAATGGTAAAGGTGTATTATAGGGATGCAAAATGTTTATCATAGGGATTTGAAAATTTGAAGGTATATTTAACTTTTAAACTATCAAAATTCTAATCAGAAGAAGCATGGAGAAGAAAATGTGAAATTATCCCCAAATGTCTATTTCATATAAGATGTGATTAGAACCAACAGATAATTACGCAGGTGACACAAAAACAAACAATTCCTAAATGGGAAAAAAAGATAACATTTGAACAGACATTATTTTGCAAATGAAGCAGCACTATGTAATCAAAATGTCTTGAAAATGTTGATGATTTGGAAGGAAACATAAATATCGTGGATTTTGATTTCAGTGTACTTCATGGTATGCAGATTCAACAGAGGGAATGGGCTTCCAGGGAGGAGGACGAGCAGGGGGAATGAAAGGCGACCGCCGGTGAGGAGCTGTCGACCGAAAGTGAGGCGATTTTGGAACTTGTCGATGCCTCAGGAATCAACGGAGTGGAAAGACGAGAGGAGGGGGATCCTGCGCTCCGTCGCGTCCCGCCTCAACCCAGACCTGTCATCCGCATACCGGTCCACCTCCGCGCATTCGCTGGTCATGCCTATGAATCCACCCGCACGGCTCGCCTCACAGTTTCGTATCCACACCACTGGTAACACATCTGCCAGGGCTGAAACATCATCTCGGAGTAAACATAGCCACCATTACCGAGGATCACACGCTGGGGACTCAAGCTCGGCCTACATTTCTGCATCCGACGCCTACGACGAGGAGGTTAAGGACAAAAAGGAAAACACGTGTGGGAAGAGGGTTGGCGGCGGTTGCGGCAGAAGAGCTGTGTGCCGAAGTGGGCGGAGTCGCGGAGGACCGCTGAGTTGGGGGCGTTAACCCTAAATGGGAGATGGCGCTGGGAAGAGGGATTCCAACGAAGACGGACAGAAGAGGAATCATGGGTGAGACATCAGGGGCAAAACTGGAATGTATATGAAAGGCCATGGGTGAAATTGGAATTTTCTGCAGGAAAATTAATGGTGTCACGTGACTTGACGGGCTTTAATATATGTATATAGATATAGATAGATGTATACATAATAAAGGATATGTAACATATTTCTTATATCCATTGGTACCAAATTATGCATCTATATTTTTAAAATGAACTAATAACATTTTAACACAAAAAATAGAAGAAAAGCCCCAACTCTATCAAGATTTATTGGGCATATTGTCAAAATATGAAAAAATGATGGTAGTATCTTTACAAAGGTATAAATGCAAAATTTCCATTAGAAGATCCCACAATTTTTCGTTGAAACATAATAAAAAGAGAAATTTAAATACGACAGTTAAATGATGAAGTTTTTGGGCATACACCTATACGTGGTGGAGGCTTTTTTTGAAAAAAAAGAGGAATGTTATGCCAGGACTCCTAGAATCATGTCCAATTACACTATAACTCTATAATCTTTGCAATCATATCATTATCCCTGAAATTTTATATAGGATTTAATGGGGCTGCCCCACCCCCAATTTTCAACGTCATTTTTTTTAAAATAACACCGTGTATATTCATCCTTATATCCCTCCTATATGTCATTCGAATTTTGTCAGAAACAAAGACTTTTACGGCCTCCATCGAGATAGTGTCGATTTAACAAATCCCGTCACCGTTAAAAAATGATTGTTTGGATGGAGGCCGTAGGAGTCTCTGTTTCTGACGAAATTCGAATGTCATATAAA